>OY282516.1:18795495-19060495 GCA_958296145.1 Hydrotaea cyrtoneurina
GGGCTGATGTTGCGTATTATTATCTCTATGCCATAACTGATTGATGTTTTACTTCTTTGCAGTTCCACCCGAATCGATTATAGTGCTGGATCATAAAGGTACAACAATAAAGGATTATACACTGGGTCCATACAATGAAGGTGCCATAATAAATATAACATGTGTAGCCATTGGGGGTAAGTTCTACAATACATTCGTAATATTTAAGTATAACATATGGACTTTAGTCAAAGGATAAGTGATACTTTAAGGATTTTATATAGAGGAAGGGAAACTCAACAACTCACTACAACATAAAACAAATAAACCCTCAATAAAATTTCAATACACATTCATAACATCTCTTTGGAGGGGGAGATAAAAGAAAAGTTAAATACTTGAAAATCATATCAGACAAACAAAAAAAGCGGAAGGGGTTGCTTGAAGGGGACGGGGCAAACTCTCCGTGACAAAAAAAGAAGAGGAAAACAATACCCTTGTATATATGACAAAGACATGACAAGAAAATACAAACACTTTGGACCAACCTCCGCCCCTCCCTTGCCTTGGCTGCTAAAGAAGCTGAAGCAGCACATTGACATATTTACCGGATGGCTGTAACTGAAACCCTTCGCTTTCATTCTGGTGTTGCCTTTCTTTTCCACTTTTTGTTGTCTTCGATACTGTAAATAAACATGAACGGATGTTTGGTTTTTTTCCCTTTCTTGTACATCTTTAAATCTTTAAATGTTTTTGGAGCATTCCTAGGGAGGATGGGTTAGAGGGGGTGGCAGTTGTCAGTGGTACGAATGAATCTGTTCGAAGAAAAACAAAACTCGTTGTTTACATTAAAAGTCGGCGTACCCTACAGCAGTCTCTGTTAGAGAATAGTAGGTATGACAACTCATGAAAATTATATGCAATTGGTTTTAGAAGAAAATCCCCCTCTCCAGGTTGATAAACGAAAGTTTGACAGAGTCTTCTTCAGATAAATATTCGGCGCTCTGGAATTTTTCCTGATACTGACTGATGGGAAATCGTTGCCCCATGATTTCTGAGAAGCCATGCCTTTTTTCTAAATAGAAATATTTTAAAAAGGCCTCTATGTATTGTGTTCGCACACTTCCAACAGGATCTTCTTAGCCTCACACTCTTGAAAGATCAAATGTACAGAGTAGATTTTTAACGTTGCACCGATCTTTATCAATCTCTATGGGTGATGTGGATAATAGGGTGGAGTGAAATTCAAAAAAAAAAAAAGTTAACCTCGGAAAGAGATGTAGTCTGGGGTCCTAATGAGAAGAAAAATAAAGAAAAAAATTTTAAAAAATTTTTAGGGGTCGCGCCACTCCCTCGAAATTTGGAAATTATCGCTATTTTGGCGTTGATTTTAGAAAAATCCTAAAAAGTTTTATGTCAATAAATGTTTGCAATAGCGTAAACAATAAAATAAGGGCATGACAAAATTTAAAAAAAAATTTTCTCATTGTTCAAAAATTTCAAAAAGTAAAATAAGTCAAATCGTCCCTTCTTCAGAAAATTGACTGAACAATGAAATCGCCACCAAAGCTACAAATATTAGTCGATTATCCTCATATTTGCCTCAAATACTTTTGTTTGGGCACTGAACAAGCTCAAATTTTTAAATTTCGAATAAGTTAAGTCGTTAATTTTTAGGATTTTTCTAAAATCAACGCCAAAATAGCGATAATTTCCAAATTTCGAGGGAGTGGCGCGACCCCTAAAAATTTTTTAAAATTTTTTTCTTTATTTTTCCCCTCATTAGGACCCCAGACTACATCTCTTTCCGAGGTTAACTTTTTCAAATTAAAAAAAAAGCATGTTTTCACTCCACCCTAGTGGATATCGACCAATCAGACACTTGTGATGTTTGAGGCAGGAAGATACAGGGTAATGCTAGTTGGATAAGTCATATACATTTGAAGTGTCGACAGAAGCGTTCGTAAACTTGATCACCCGTGCAGGGTTTCACGGCGTCGGTGTCCATTGCTACATCGCCCCCCCTTGTTTATTGATTTTGTGAGTTTTGGCAATATTTTTTGTTGTTCTGCTGGCTGATGTCCTTCCCGCTGTCATCGTTCGTTCGGTGGGTATGTGCCGGCCATGATATATTTGTTTAGTTGTTATGTCGTCAGTCAATGGAGGTTGTGCGCTGCTGTAAAGTTTTTATAAGCAACTCAATGTCATTTACACAATCCTTCAAGTGTGTTTGTATGGCATTTAATCGTGCGTGTATCAGTGTGAGTGTTTATCGGGCCAGAAATTCTGTGTGTGTAGTAGGTATACTTGAAAATGTCAAAAAGCTTAAATAAACACACACACAATAACTACAGCAACAACAACTACTTCAAAATCTTAAATACATTGCCCGGAAAACCATTAAGCTGCGAGGAGTATCACGACATACCTCTGGGCGAATGATAAAGAAAGGCTTTCAGAAAAAAAGACGAATTTTAAATTGTCTGGATCGTATTTCAGATATTGTAATGTACCCAGTTATATGTGCATTTAAGTCATTTTTAAGTTTATTCCCCGGCGGCTGGAAATCTCCCACTCCCAATGTTTGTTGTTATTGTAAGAGCTATGTAACGGTATTGCCATTTTCGTATTGGTCTTCTCGATTTGGTTGATCGCATGAATTCACTTGGCTGGGTCGTTACAGCGGTGTGATGCCCTTGTCCACAAGCAGAGCATATCGCACATTTACTACAATAGTGTCACAACTCAAAATACGTTTTTTTCACATGAGAGCCGTTTAAAGTTTCAAATTGCGTCTTGCTTAACAAATATTGGGGGGGAAAAACTCCTGGGTTTCCCGAATAAACTGGAGGCCTGACATATGTATGTATGTGTCATACACACAGATCAAAAGATTCACAGCTATTTCTTGAGCAGAAAAATAAAAACTGAATTTTGAATTGTGACACTATTTAAGTAAATGAGCGCTTAAATCGGCCTTGTGTCATGATTTTGTCTCCAATACGAATTGAGATGACATCCTGATCCAGAATCCATCTACTTCGCCGCTACAGACATTTATCCTCCGATATCACTGTATTATGAACACCAAGTTCGAAATATTTAGGGGGAGTGTTTGATGATGCCTCGATCGAAGCCCTTTGATCTAAAGGCCCTCTGTTGTATATATCAATTTCTCTCTGTAGACCTTGAAGATCTGTCTTCACTCGTGTAAGAATTGCTTTCACAACAAATAATTGTGCACAGAGATTATCTTTGCCACCACATGCAGATACCCAATCATAGTCCGTTGCTGTTCCTAGGACAGCCAGTTAACACGTCTGAATATTTCTCCACTGTGTATTGCTAATATTCAGCGACCACCCTGGATAAACTGCATAATTTGCAGCTGACCAGCCTATTGCTTTCTATTTAGGTAAAAATGAGTCTTTGCCATTTCTTCAAGTGCTGCCATTGAGAACCTTTTCACAATGAAAAATTCACCCAACACGTTATAAAAAAAATCGCACTCTATATTTGAATTTTTCGCTTTTGTTTGGGGTTGTTTTTCATTTCTATGTGGGGTTTTTTGACACATTAGGTTGGGATAATATTGCATAATGAAAAATCACCCCAAATTTTGGGCGATTCTTCGTAATTTTGATTTATTTTTGGTTTTTGTTAAAAAAATACACTTTTTACAAATTACGAAAATCCTATCACAAACCACCAGTCATGAAGAACCTCCGACAAAACCAAAATTTCGAATGAATCTGTACGGTAACTAGCCAAGCGCGCTAGAGTCCCATCTGAATTGACTTTCAGTTGTGGGAAACTCTCGAAAGTGGACCTTGCCAATAAAACCAATAGCGCAACGTATCGCGAGGATATGGGCCCAGTAAGACAGTTGAACTTGGACATAGATCATAAAAATCGATGCAGGGGTTTTGCATTCACAATTGCCCTTAATCGCATTTTAACTAGATGTTTGGGTGTTTTTTTTTTTTTGTTGGTATTACATAAGGTGACCTATGAGACGTTTGTACTCCTATTTTGCAATGACAATGCCAGTAATTTTCCCTCTTCATGAGATCCAAGATGCCAGGTACAGGTGCCATGTGATTCTAATATAAAATACATACAAGCGTACATAATGAAATACCCTTGACATTAACAGTCCTTTAAACAAATAAAGACAAAACGATTGTTTTTATAAAGGCCAGACAGTTGTTGTTAAAATTCATATATACATATCATATTTATTTACAGAACTCTCGAAAACGTTTTTATGTAATACATATGTATGTATGTGTATCGACACAGCAACCTTTAATTTTAAATTAAGTCACCGACAGTATAAACGAGTTTAATTTTCTGCACGCAATTTTTGAAACTTTTCCTTTATTTCCATTATTTATTTTTATGCGTACATACATATGCGTATCTGTATATAGTATAGCCTTTCATGTCTGATATCTGATGTTATTCTTGTTGTCTGTTTTTTTTTTGCTCTGTTGCAGGTTTACCACAACCACGCGTTACCTGGTGGCATGAAAATACACTGCTTGACGGCTCATCGCATCCATTGTCAGATCGTCGCGTCGGTAATATTCTGTCATTGGGCAAATTGAAACGTAAAAATCTTCACATGCAACTAACATGTCAGGCTGCCAACAATAATATCACAGTACCCATAACGAACACCGTGACATTGGATATGAATTGTAAGTACTAAAAGTTATACACATCATATGAAATTAACTTGATTGATAGGTGGGGCAGGGGAAAGGGGCTCAGAGAAAGACAAAAAAACGGCGTATTAAAATCAAATATTTTCCAAATGAATCGAGGGGAATTCGTCGGTTTCGATAGAGAAATCATTCGGCTCCCGGTCCATATGAAACGACAAGGTTTGCCAACAAGAGGTGTAATTTTGGTATTCAAAGAAAAATTAAATTTTTTGAGATAAAAATGATAGATTTGCGAACTGTAACTGCAAGATCCGCATGTGAATTTGTATAATTTCAATGCGTTGTTGAAGTGTGTATCGTTCCATTTTTTGTAATGGCGTTGTTTCTATTTGTCAAATGACAAAGAATAAAAGCATCAAAAGTGACAGCTACCGAAATACCGGGTGATTCAAAATAACACCTCTTGTTTGAAAACGCTTTACAAGGACTACAAAAGAATGTTGCTCACGGTCGGCAGCCAAACATCGTCGTTCAATATCTCTTGAACCCCATCTCAAAGGCGGTGTCATAATAAACATACCCAAAACAAGGTGACCTTATTGAATGCCATTCTCAGTGCAATAAACATTTATTGAAAGGCCAAGACCAACAACATGTTGTTGAGCCAACATAAGTCAGTAAACAGGTCGGTGGTGTAAATGTATTTTTTTTTTATACGATAATATAATTTCAATTTAAAATTTAATAAATAAATTCAATTATAATTATTCTAATTAAACATTTTAAAATAAAATTATATATATATATATATAAATAAAATTAATATTAAAATATATATAATATTAATAAATAAAATTAGTGAATAAATTTTAAAAAAAAAATATTTATTTATATAATTTTTATTAGTTCTCGTAGTATAGAGCGATCTATGAGAAAACTCGATATAAATCGAGAGAAGATATTACCGACACCAAATGCAACAAATTTTGATATGAGTGCTCCGTACCTGACTCTATCGAACGCCTTGGAAATATCCAGAGCCACGACCTTGCTTTCACCAATGCGGTGAATGGATCGACTCCATCGCTCCGTAAGGAACGCCATCAGATCAGATGGGGGTAACAACAAGACGGTGCGACAATGCATTTATTGTGAATGAAATTCCCAGTAAGAAGAACCTCATGGAATTCTGAAGATAGAATTTATTTTAAATATACCAGAAACAATAAATTTCTTGAAAGAGAGCATTCGGCATGAAATTGCCCAAAGGATGCCACACTTATGCCGAAATGATGTCATCGAAAATTTCATCAACAAAATCGACATGTAAATGAGAGCACGCTTGGGACATTTCCAGTACCTCATTTAGCATGCACATATTGTAGACCCTCGCCTATAATTATTTATAAACAGATACAAAAAATGCCATTCAAAAGAAACTCAAAGTTGAATGGGCCGGCATAAAAGCAAACAAGATTTTTATAATCCCATTTAACAGTTAAATACAGAATAAATAAACTTCATTTCGACATTTATAAGTTGTTAAGAGTCTCTTCAAATTAAAGGTTCAATTTTCAATTTCCTTTATGAATTTATATTCCCTTTCGCTGAAATCAATTTTCCACAGAACATCTGTATGCTCGTATATACCGATCGATATATAACATTTTGTGTTGACTTCATATACAACAAAAAGTTTTCCTTTTTTTTCATTTCAATTTATCTTCTCGTTTTTCTTTCTTCTTCTTTGTGTTTGTTTTTGTGCAGTACGGCCGCTGTTTGTGAAATTGCAAGGAGAGAATCGTCCTTTATCTGCGGATAATTCATATCAATTAAGTTGTGTTGTTACTGGATCTCGACCAGCGCCCACCATAACATGGTGGAAGGGCAGTACACCAATGAAGAATACCCATGAAATCGTAAGTTTTTCTGTAATTCTTTTTGTTTTTTTGTTTTATTTTATATGTATGTTCATCTACTGAGGACTGATGAAGCCAATTTATCCTCCTCCAACCAGTTTTCAGTTGTGTTCACCACAAATTACAGACGGACAGACTGGCCACTTCATTTCACTTCCAATGTCTGCTTG
Organism: Hydrotaea cyrtoneurina; assembly: GCA_958296145.1. Taxonomy (NCBI): domain Eukaryota; kingdom Metazoa; phylum Arthropoda; class Insecta; order Diptera; family Muscidae; genus Hydrotaea; species Hydrotaea cyrtoneurina. The sequence continues at coordinate 18,802,234 of OY282516.1, forward strand.
CAGCCACTCCTCCGTTCATTTTGGCTTATTTCCTTTTATCATGTTGTGGGTTTTCTTTTTTATTTCAGTTTCCTTCCGTGTTTTGTTATTGTTTTCTCGTGGTTTTATTGTCTACTCTTCTGTTTGTTTGTTTGTTTTGTTTTGCCTTGAACATATTTATTACATATCACACTATCGCTTGCGGTATTTCCATGGCTATTATTATAATTATTTTTTTTGTCTTCTTCTTCTTCTTCTGTTGTGATCCGCTGGAACAGGCTAATCCCGATGGTAATATGACCACATCAATATTAACCTTTACACCCACAATTGATGACCGTGGCAAATATTTATCATGTCGCGCCGAACAGAGTATGATACCCGAGTCTGGCATGGAAGATGGCTGGAAATTGGATATTTATCGTAAGTATCGGTTTTATTCTCATAGTTATTCTTTGGCTTCTTTGGCATTTGTCAATTGCCCTGGGTGGGATGTAACTAGGGAAAGGAAATGAAAAATGCATGTTATTTAACTGGTGCACAACAACCGAATGGTGAATAACAAATGGAAAGTTGATTAATATTTTGGGTTTCATGGAGCACCAGGCAAAAATTGAAATGTGTAACAGAACGGCGTTGGGAAATTGGGAAAAGAAGGAAATGTTTTACATTTAAATCGAGCATTTATCCAAAGAGAACATTATAGATCAAAAAAGGGTATAGCAATGCGGACAATACGGGGATGTCTCGAAGGCCTTATTTGGAGTTGGAGTAACAAGTTTATATTGACCAAAAGAAATGTAGGCCACGAAAATACGGCCCAAAAGTGAAACGAACAAGGTCCCAACATTTTCCGTCCCATGAAAATGAGCCCCAGTAAATTGAAACCTAATCCGGTGAAAGAGTGTATTGAAAACGAGCCCCAAAAAGCTTATTATGGTCCATTTTTATGGCGATATTTACTATAAGACAGAAATGCACTACAAGCAGATAGAAATTCGCCACAACAGGCCTTGCTGTTGTTTTTTTTGGATGAAATTAGAGCCTATTTTCATATTGAGATTTTATGCAGTGTTTTATGCAATAGCTGACTCAATTTTACCTAAAGCCCGAAAGTAATAGGTTTCTTAAGCATAAAAAACAAACAATCCAAATCTTCTTAAATCCAAATCTTAACCCATTTTGTATCAGACTACAAAAATGTTTTTATATTTTTATCTAGTTAGAAACGGGCCACAAATATTTTCAGTCTAATTTTATGTCCTTCCAGCCGGAACTTAAAAACGGGTGGAGGGGGGGTCGGTAAGCTAGCTAGCACCAAGCTTAATTATAAAGGGGCCGCCATCTAACGTTTTTTTTTCAACTAGTGCTTATTTCCTTTTCGTTATTTTCGTTATCGGGCCATGTCGAATGAATTTTTGTTTACAAAAATTGAAGAGGAGTATATTGGCAACATGTGGTCTCAACAGGACGGCGCTACGTGCCACACAGCCGAAGCTACACTCGATGTTTTGCGCCCTATTTTTGAAGATCGCATTATCAGCCGCAGAGCTGATGTCGTTAGGCTACTGCATGGCCAGCCGAGGCAGCCATTTGAATGAAATTATTTTCCATTATGAACCGGAAAAATTGTACTTTCAAATAACTTTTTTTTTTATAGAATTTTCAACAAAAAAATTTATTTGGCGGACCCAGTGTATTAAAAAAAATATATATTTAATTCCATTATCTAATATTTATTTTTGTTTAATGAAAACAGCAAAACCTTGTGGTCGAGATCTTGACCGCTGGTACAAAATGGGTTAAGAAGTGTTTAGCTTTCGAAGTGAAATTGTGCTACTGAAAAAAAAACTGAAGGCAACACTGTCCAGCTTAACCCTCTAACCGGCAAGACCGCTCTGAGGTGTTCAATTTCATAAAAAAAGATTTGTTTTTGCATAACTGATAAAAGAATTTTCCAGAATTTCTGTTTGGCCGCGCAGTTAGACAGGTCTAAAGCTGAACAATACCGCAGCCTAAAGATATCGATAGCTGCATGTAAAGCCAGCGAGAGAATTCTTAGTGTTCCTTTCAGTGCAGCCAACTTTGAAGTTTAAACGATACATCCGAATAAATTCCAAAGTTTTTACGACTTGATTTACATAATCATATGAATTTTATAGAAATTCGTTGGGCATTTTCTATACGAATTGTAATACGTTTTTAGTTCTTTTCTATTTTGGCTTTTTTTACGCCATTTTGGCCACCTTTTCGTTCCTTCTCTAACTATTGTCCACATTGTCCATTGACTCAATGATTTCAATAGAACTACAGAACAATGTCTCCCCCACAAGACCTGCACACTAAGGTCCCTTAAACATATTTAACGAATTATAACGTTGTTTTTTGGTTTCTTATAGCCAATTAACTTTACTATGAAACTATTTTTAAATTAATCTCCAATGGAATTTGAGCTCGTCATGCATTTGAGCGTCGATACTAGGATATGCATCCTACTGTTCAACATAATTAGTTTGCGTCTTAACTTCAAAATGTGTATAGAAAATCAGGGGGCATCTTTATAATTGAAAATATAAAAACCTTATCGAAGACGGCTATCGGCCAGGTGTTCAGGCTAAGGCAACCGCAGACATACAGGATTCTAAAGTAGAAAACGGGGTCCTTAATACAAAGGCGTTACAAATTACAGGGCTTTTGGAGATTTTTCTTTGGGATCAGCTATTCATATCCAAAGCCTTGTGGAATTGCAGCAAGTGAGACTGACTACTACACATAGACGGAAATTCCAACCTGCAGGTTAGGTTGTGCCAGTATTGGACTTAGGACGGTCCTAACCTTAATACATGTTTGCCGTTTACTGATACCGAAACTCAAACCATTTCGTTTAGAGATGATATCAGGCAAAAATAACACCCAAATCCAGTTTACTTCAGAAATACTCAGTACATTTCGAAACACACAACCGTGTCTGCGAATAATACGTACATTTGTTTGTATTTTAACCCACACATACCCCCCCACCCGCATTAGTTAACATTTACAGCCGGCAGAAATTATTAATTAGTTCTTATTTCCGTACCACGTCATTCAAATGGGTATCTGATATTCAATTTATGTGATCTGTCCGTTACACTTCCCTTTACATTTTGTCTGCTTTCATTTAGTTTATCTTACATAAATTAAGGCCTAATTATTCGAATACCATTTGACGCAATGTGTTTGTTTTTTGCAATTGTGTGTGTGTAGGTAAAAACCTACAGGGTATGTCAATAGGGATGATTGTGATTACAATGACGATACTGTTCAAATCCGTTTCATTCAAATCGTTTATCGCCCAACCGTTCGGCCTAGTTCATTTTCTACATTCCTCAGAAAATATCCGGCATCATAAATTACGTCAAAAACAGGACGAGCCGAATAAGAAAACAACAGCAGCGTTGATGAACATTTTGGGAAGGAACTGAAGGTGAACGCAGACAAGATAAGCTTTTAATTATATTTTATGCACACATACATACGTATCGTAACCAACGTAAATGTACCTTCAATCAAGCGTACACGACGACGCATATACAAACATATATGGATATCCTTTAACCTCTTCCTCGACCCACACACATACCCTGAAGCAGTAGCATAAGTTCAAGCGTATCCATTGATTTCCGTTCCTCCTCGGTAACGTTTCAGTAATAATTACCCTCCCTCCGCTGTTGAAATACAGACAATTAACTCACCTTTACATTCGTTATTTTTGCCCTTTGCTCCCCCCAAATATTATCATCATTTATCAGCATAACATTTTACTTACTTTTCGCTTGTTTATGGCCACCTGACAACGTAGACATCAGTAGACGACCATCGATATCTAGGGTTGCTTTGGAGGGTGGCGGACATATTTCGGCAAATCAAGAGGTTGGCAAATTCAGTTCCGCAAGAATATTTGGATACTTTGGAGAATTTTAATACTTTTGAATATTTGAATATTTGAAAAATTGGATAAAATTAATAATGTGAATATTTCGAATAATTTGGAAAATTAGAGTCATGTGAATAATTTCAGTATTTGCATTATTTTTAAATATTTGAATAATTAAAATAATTCAAATAAATAAAATAATTCTAATATTTGAATAATTTGAATAGTTTTATATAAGGACTCACATAACATGAATAAGTTTTTTTATGATTAATATTGTAATTAATAGGAATATTCTGAATAATTTGAATATATTTTATTTTATATTAAATATTTTATTTGAATATTTAAATAATTTGGATAATTGGAATATTTGAATAATTCAAAGAACTAATTTGAATATTTTTTATATAATTTGAATACTTTGCATAGTCTGAATATTTCCGATAATTTTAATGATTGGAACGATGTGAATACTTTGCATAGTTTGAAAATTTCGAATGATTTGGAAAGTTTGAGTAATGTGAACTAAGCGAATATTTGTATTATTTGTATAATTTTATTATTTGAATAAATGTCAATTGGAATGCATGAATAATATCTGAATAAGTTGACATTTTTGAATATTTTTAAATTTGGAATATTCGAATAACTTGAATAATTCGAATGTTTGTCGAACGCTTATAATTTTTATATGATTAAATATGTTGAATATTTTAAATAATTTTAAATAGTTTCAATATATTTTATTTATTCATAATTTGAACAATTTGATTATTTTTAATAATTTGAATAATGTGAATAATTGTATTGAACATAATTGAATAGATAGAATATTTGAGTCATCCAAATAAATAATTCGTATGTTTTTGGATAATTTGTTGAATTGATAATCATTTGAATACTTTTTATAATTTCAATATTTCGGATACTTTGAATGATTTGAAAAATTTGAATATTTCGAAATATTTAAATATTTCGAATTATTTGTATAATTTCAAAAACTTGAATAATTTCAACAATTTGATTAATTATAATATTTTGAATTGTTTAATAAATTTGTATAATCTGAATAATTTCAATAATCAAATAATGTGGATAATTTGAATTAATTGAATAATCTGAATAATTTGAATAGTTTGAATATATTTTATTTTTTTTAGCAAATTTAATATTTTAAATAATTTGATTATTTTTAATAATTTGCAATCAAAGCCAACACAATGAAACCTTTTTTAAACGTTATTTTTTTTTGTAAAAATAGAAATAATCAATGAACTCGACTAACAGAAACAATGGTGTAATTTGAATAATGTGAATGGTCTTATTGAATATTTCAATAATTTGGATAATTTTAATAATTAATAATTCAAAAAACTAATGTGAATATTGTAGGATAATTTGAATACTTTGCATAATTTAAAATTTCGTTTAATTCGAATAAACCGATAAATGATAGTATCATTAATAGTTTCAGGCATTTGTATATTTCGAATATTAATTAGAATAATGTGAATAATTTGAATAATATGAATACGGTAAGAAATTTCCAACACAATCGAGTCAAGTTATTTCCCCGAGTCTAAAACAATATGACTTAATTTCTAGCAAACGGAAAGCCTTCCACTCCACAAGCCGAACCCTCATTTGTCAACAATATATCCCACGTTTACCCGAAGCCCAGCCATTCTTGCTGTGTACGTGTTGGACTTATTGTAACCGAAGTCGAACCATCGTTTGAGGAACACAACGACTGTAAATACCGAAACAGTTTTTTTTTACTACCAATCGACATCTTGTATTATAACCGAAGAATATTATTATTTTTTGTTTACCTTAGGAAAAGCTAAAAACCAAACCATTCATAATAAGGCCGAAACAAAGGTCAAATGACGTTCGTTCCTATAAAATTCTTCTGATCAAAGCAAATGTCTTATAAAATAATCTCATGAATATGAATGAGAATTATGTTTGAGCGTAAAGCATTGCAACACAGATCTAATATCATAGACCATGGGGCCAATTAAGTGAGTTTCAAATTAAAAAATTTAGTTTTCAATCACCCTTCTCCATTTTTTTTTTGTTTTGATCGCACAGGTAATTGGGCTCAAAGAGTGGCTGAACTCACTGTAATTCAAACACATTCTGATCCCTTATTTCAACATGAATTTCCATTGCAAAAGAGAATTGAACACAATAACACCGGTATTGCGATTTGCGGATTCTTCGGTATATCCTGCAAGAAACAGATTTTTGAATATATGAACCTCCCTCGTTTCAAAAACATTCAATGCATTATAATACCGCCCCGTTACGGCCATTGATTACAATGAATTGCATGACTTTCAAAAAAAAAAAAGTAACAACAACAGAAGAAGCAAACAAACTCTGAATCAGCTTAACAACCAGGGTTCAGTGGCGAAGAGTTTTCGCGTGTTTCTGGTGTGTTTGTGCCGCTTTTCGCGTACATTTTCAATCTCTTTTTCCGATGTGTGCAGACGAGTATCCGGCATTTATCTTCTTGCCTCCCATTCCACTCCATGTCGTTACGGTCGTCATTATTAAATCTCTCCGTTCAACTGTTTCTTTCTTTCAGTTGTTCAGTCAGCTTTGTTGTTTATTTATTAAGTGCTTCGTCGATGTTTGCTTTTAATATACTCCATATATATGTGGCCGATGTATCCTAGCCAATGCCACGGCCGCCCAGGATGATTGGCCGGGGCGGAGAGTAAAATAAATGGATAATGTGAAACATATGGGATGCTGCTTGCATGCATACATAATGTATAAGGAATCTTTTTCTTTTTTTTTTCCTCACAAAGTAATGTTCTAATTAGGTGATTTTATATGTAGGCTGTTGCCTTAGTTCCAAGAATATTTGGGAAAAACTTTCTTCTTTTGATTAGCCATGTATGGAATTGTGCGGAACACACGAAACAGACGGTGCGGCAGGCTATCATATTTTGGTGGAAACTCAAATGTTTGGTAATGTTTATCCGAAAATGGCACTTCTACTTACATTTAAGTAGTCCGGCTGGAAGGGAAGATAGACGGAGGGTAGAAGTAGCTGTTATTAAGGATAGAAATACGTCGACTTTTTGATTTCATGTAGATCCGAGAAAAAAAGACCTCCAGATGGAAAGTGCAGTGTGTCGGGCTGCCATAACTGTGAGCATTACTTACTTACTTATTTCAATTAATATTCCTTTAAGGAACGGACGGGGAAGGTCTCTCGATCGGTGAACTGTGCACGATTTAATGTGTATACCCACTGACGGGATCATGGCATTGTCATTACTACACCTTCCTATCAGATGTTCGTGATTTCCTGATTATAGGCGTTAGAGTTTCGGCGCTGGGTTCAGCAACGTATTTCAATTTCCATTCTTCAGGGTTAATAGTGCGAGGAGTATTTTCGCAAAAGTGGGCGATGCAGAGGACTTGTTTGAGTCTTGACGTTTCGGAGAGTTCGTACTGTTCAGGTTCCATCCAATATCCGCTGTTTAAAGTCATAGCTTGTCATTGTGTGGTGTTGTTACTTTATTTTCATTTGTCGACGTTTCAGTAAATACGTTTTTTGTGAGATTAAGTTATTCGCCCTAAGCTTTACCTATTTAGGTGATGGCGAGGGACCGTTGTCGGTGTTTCAGATGTCAGTATCCGAGCCTCTTCTAGTTTCGAAGACGCTCAGTAGACTGCAGCCATTTTCGGCTTCACCTCCTGTTTTTATCTGGGCTTGGCAGCGAATAATAAAGGGAGTTACTTTAGACGTTTGGTGCTGAAAAAGTGGTCAAAAGTTGGGCCTCTCGGCTGAAATTTATTGGGGGGGGGGGGCTCGGCTGCCACTTGCACGAAGTAATTTTTGAAATATAATGGCAAACCCTTAACTTTATAATAATGATAAATTTTTGGCCATAACATCAAATTCTATTCATTTTAATTTTTCTTTCACCCTTTAGAATATAACTAACTGTGATGTTGACTTTAATCTAGCGAACGATAATTTGTAGTATTTTTCAGCCTTTAATTGTGCAACCGTCCAGTTGCCTCTCCGCCTTTACACTGGGCAGCACCAACATATCAAGTGTGTCGTAGATATTCTCTTTTATGCCGCCTCATTGATTCCCCAACTTAAACGTTAAATGAAATTTGTTACTTGACCAGTTAAGATCTGATGCAGTTATTTCACTTCCCCTTGACACCCCGTGGTCTTTGGATAGTATTGACTTTTACTTAAAGAATCAGTGGATTCATAATTCATTAATTTTCTAAGAGTTTAAGACGTCAGACATTTCTCTGAAATTCATAACTACAATTTGAGTTTTCTTTTGGCAAATGAATTTGTTTGTTTGTCTACTTCTTCGGGCCAATAATGCCATGAAGCCGGAAAAAAAATGCCGAATATTTGATGTCTGTACATATTTCCCGAATACATGTATATAACCTAATTAATTGAACGGAATATGCGGTGTCAATAATTAGTTAACTAATTATAATTATCAACGCCAGCCATTTGTTTGCGTTCTTGCGTAACTGAATTTACATTCGATTGATTTCCAAAGAAAGCGAGGAAATGAAAATCAAACAAATTGATTGATTGCTTAATACACTTAATTGATGTGTATTTGTATTTGCCTGAGTGTGTGTGTGTCTGAGGCTTTTAATCGAAAAAGGTATGATACTCCACAAATTCAGAAAGTATATAACACATACATACCTAGAATAATCATAACGACCTTTTGGGGTAGGACTCCAAAAGATATCGGTAAACACCCCCACTTGGCAACTTTTATTGTAAATAATGCAAAATAAGCAAATTGCTGTATACACATTTCATAATTTCCGCTTTTCACAGTTTCCACTTAGCTGGTTTATGTATTTACCTCCGATGAAGGGTAGTGGCTTTTTTCTACACAACTTTTTGCAACCCTTGATGTAATTTCCATTTCATAAGCATTTTTCCTTGTGTCCAAACAAAAAGCGATTCATCATCATCGTCATCATCATAACCGCAGTGTATTTAAAGTGCAAATATTCCCGGCTTGATACCTGGAATGGGGGGAAAAAGGTTGTGTTTTTTTTTGTTTTTTATTTCCCAAAGTTTCTAATGGTGGCTCGGAACACCGTTTGAATGATAATGTTGAGGGCCGCAGTTAATCGTTGAAAACAAAGTTAATTGACCGAAACTTATCAATAAAAATAATTGATTAATCCCTTAAATAGCAAAAGGATGGGCAAAAGTAGGTCGTCCATGAATGCTAAGGTCAACAACAAAGTACTGTAAATCGAACTTTTTCTTAACAGGATTGTTCGAAGAGTAGCATGCGGTGCGACCAGCTAAGGCAAGGGAAACCAACTCTACTCCAAAATGCATCGTATGGCGTCCCTGATTGGGATTTGAAGAAAAATCACGGCTTTTACGAAAATCCTTTTACTATAGAATTTACTCTAAAAAAACGACCTATCACCAATGTCTTTGCGGCATAAAATGCAATTGAAATGCATGAAAATGATCCCGAAATTCCATCGAAAAATCATATTGACTGATGTGACCCGAAGAGGTGATCACAATTGGCCACCGAGATCTTGCGATTTAACACCTTGCGACGTCTTCCTTTGGGGTCACGTGAAATACATGGTCTACGCCAACAGCCCAGCGTCGATGCAAGACCTCAAAGATATAATTCGTGAGGCTATCGAGGACATAGGGCAGCCACTTTGCGATGTGGTTATGGGGAATTTCATGAACATTTTTTAAAATTTTTTCCAACTGCTCCGAAAACGCCGATAATTATGTTTTTTGGCTTTTTTTTCTTCGAAGAGGATTTCAAATGCTTTTTTTTTGTGTAGCAGTAGATTGAAGACAGGAACTTGGAGGAACACGCTCGAAATATCTTTCCTATATTTCAAACTTATAAACACTCTACTTCATACATTAATAAGCAGATGATAAATTTGCCTTTTAAAAATGAAACTAAAACTTGAAAACCCGTTATATGGTCTAAAATTACCATCTGAAAGACAAATTTAACATAAACTTCTTGTTATCTCAAAATACTTGGTGTAGGTGGTCTACACGGTCTCCTGTTATTATCACTTCCCTTACCAAATCATATAAAACTCCCGTCGCAGATACTGTGACTATAATTAGCCACCTGTATCTTTGGGTGGACCCATTTAGTAATAACTCCACTTATACATACAACTTCCAAAATTGTAGACAATTACGTCTGTGGATATATTTATACAATCTACGATTATATACAGACTTTCATTTCTATCCGACCTCCGCATTAATTATAATGTATATTTTTGTTTTTTCCTTCTTTTTTTTTCGTTCTTTTCAATTATATTTGCAGACATTCCGGTTGTTAGCCTAGAACTTGGCACGAATTCCATGAATTCAACATTACGTGAAGGCATCGATGTTTTCTTCGAATGTAACATCAAATCGAATCCGTGGGTTAGCAAAGTCAGTTGGCGTCACAATGTAAGTAATTAAACGACTAAAGAAACCAAATATTCGTACCATTAACCAAAAAAATCACAAACACACAAAAAAAAAAACATATCATAAACCAAATTCCGTAAAACAACGTCAAATACATATTTATTATGCGCATTTTCTTCACCAGAAAAAGTACACACACACACACGGAAACTTTTCATTACATCAGCTTTTCATCAGCATAAATTCACATCCTTATCACCGCCATCAGCAGCGTTCGTATCGTATCCACAGCATGATCCTCCTCAACCGTATCCATGGCACCCGCATCCTTGCCATTTCTTTTTTAGTTGTTGTATTTTCTTTTTGAATGAAAAATCCATCAAAATCATTTGATATGTCAAAAATATCGCTCAAGGCCATAAAGTACCAAAAAAAAAACAAAAACAAATTGTTTTATACCCCGCCGCCAACCAGAACCAGAGCCATTCTAAAGACACAACTAAGGCCAAACAAATCTTTTGAAAATGTTGTGTGTGTGTGTGTGCTTTTTTTTGGTAAGAGAAAGAAATTTGTTTCATTATAAATTAAAATGTTTTTGCCGTACTTTATGTAATTTCAAGCAATAACATGGTGCCGATAATGATAGGGGAAAGGGGAAAGGGTCCGCTGGAATTGGTTTAATTGAATTTGAAATTACAGATAAGTCGGATATTCTGCTAATGCACATGTGCTCATTTGAGAGATAAAGCATTCCTTTGATCCGTTAGCTCCGCTACGATTTGTTATATATTTGGGTTATGTTTTAAGGGCCACTAAATGATCAGCCAGACTCATCCCTAGGGAGTGGTCTAAATATAACTGGGAGCTGAATAAGTTGACATTAGTCCATATTTCTTTTCTCACATGGTCTCTCAACAATCTCTTTTGAAATTTACTTAGGTTGGCTGTAAAACCTGTTGTTGGTCTTGGCCAGCTTAACAAAATGATTTCCAAGCTCCTCGGTCTTCTGTTTGGCTTCTCCAGTTCGTGATACGAAGGAGTGCAAGGTGGAAGGCCGCCGTAGCCGAGGGTATACGACTCAGTGCTGGCAGATCGTCTCGCCAGCGTTCTCAAGAATTCCACATTTCACGCATTCAACATTTGAGTCACCAATTAAGGGCTCGCAATATTCCTTTTCCTTTTCGTTTCACAGCTTTCAGCTTCTAATTTGCTTGAAAAATCATGTTTTTGTAGAAGCTCGACAGTTTGGCTTGTCGACATATCTGCCGCGTTACATATGAGCTTCTACGAAAAGATGATTTTTCAAGCAAATTAGAAGCTCAAAGCTGTGAAAAGGAAAAGGAATATTGCGAGCCCTTAATTGGTGACTCAATTAGAGCTTGTAAGCGAATAAAGTTTTTAAGCGTGAAATGTTGAATGCTTGAGAACGCTGGCGAGACGATCTACCAGCACTGAGTCGTACAACCTCGGCTACGGCGGCCACATTCTGAGTAGTGCGAACACTGTGTCCACGTGAGTGTTGTTCACTAGTATGCCAGTCTCACGAACTAGCCGTATTCAAGCCGTCCAGTCCCATCTTACCCTGTGGTATAAATTAGAAACTAAATAGAGAAGTATACTAGGTATCAGACTGAAACATAATGTTAACTTCAGTTTATATATTTTCTTTAAAATAGTTTTACGTCGACCTTGAAAGATTTCATAGTTTACATCTAGATATGTTCAGGAATCCCTTAAACTCCACCCTATGCGATACGCATACATATGTCTAATATATCGGTAATGTACATTCGTTTATATACGCGTGTACTTGCTCCGGCCAAAATCCTCCAAATAATATCTTCTCTGTACATCAATTACCAAATCACCATCACCAATGCCAGCAACATGAAATGTTTTGTAAGAATACCTACTTCCTGGCAACATTTTAAAGTGTAATAGAATTTCGATTTTCCTTCAACGTTTTTCATTTCAAATTTCACAAAATACTTGTTACATACATACACATATGTATGCGTGTATTGTTTTCCCCCGAAATGATGGCTGCACGTTCTCCATCTTCTTCAATGCCTTGAGACGAACTTTTTTTTGTTTTGTTTTTGGCTCGAGCGGAAATTCGATAATCTATCTTTAAAATGTTTTACTAATGTTGTTTTCTGTTGGGCCGGGAGGGCAGCGGTGGAAGGGGGTATTTCACAACAAAATTAAAAATATTCACTGCTAATGGGGCAAATACTCTTCGTGCGCAACAACAGACCAAAAACCGGTAAACTGGGAAAACGAAAGTAATGAGCAAACAAAAAAGAAAAGAATTATGGCGTAATTAAAATTAAAGCTATCGATTAGGAACAAATTAAGTGCCAAACAGTCAATATGATGCGTAACGGAATATTTGGAATTTCGAAAAAGTTTGGTTAGCGCATCACATGGATGGGTGGCAGGAGAAGGCGGTGATCAAGGTACGGTTGACAAGAACAAATATTTATGGCAGACAAGCATTCGTTGAAGGAAAAATTACTGAATAATAAGCGAAAAATCAACTAGAAGTTAGATAGATCAAAGTTGGTGGGATGAATTGTTAGACCTGATTTACACTATGACTTTTGGCGTGATTTTTGAAATCATGAAATTCAAGTTGGTAGGCGAAAGGTTTTAAGAAGTTTCCGGAAAAAAACTCACAAATCACAAATTTGAGTTTTGAAATTTTTTGTTATTTCACACATTTTGAGGTTTTTTTTTTGGAAATTTCTGTTTGACTTCATACATTTTGATTTGCGACATTGTTACGCACCAACAAGATTCAAAAAAAAATCAAATCGCTAGCAAAAAGTCAACGTATAAATTCATATGACTTTTGGGAGCAAATCCAAAAGGGAATTTAAAAAGAAAGTCAAGCCAAAAAGTCATCGTGTAAATTGGGGCAGAGAGTGAGAGAGAGAGAGAGAGAGGGGGGGGGGGGGTCTCTATTGAAAACGCCCCTACAAAAAAAACGATGCAAAATTGATACATTTCTCATTATGAAAAATACACAAAATTGTTTTCATAATTTGTAGATAATATTTGACCAGATTTAGACAATGACTTTTTGCTTGATTTTTAAAATCATGATTTTCAAGTTTGTAGGCGAAAGGTGTAAATAAGATAGCGGGGTAGAAAAAAAGAAAAAAACACAAATTTAAGATTTCTTTTTTTAAATTTTATTTTACTTCACATTTGAGGTTTTTTGACATTTCTTTTTGACTTCACACATTTTGATTTTCGACACTGTTACGAATCAACAAGATTCATGTATAAACATCAAAAAAAATCAAACGGAGTCGTATAATTTATATGACTTTTGGGAGCACATCCAAAAGAGAATTTAAAAAAAAGTCAAGCCAAAAAGTCATCATGTAAATTTGGACTTACATTTTTCCATTTTCATTAGAGAGAGAGGGGTGTCTATTGGAAATGCCCAAAAAAATGATGCAAAATTGAGACATTTTTTTATTATGAAAAAATACATAACAACCAGATTTACACGATGACATTCTGCTTGATTTTAAAATCATGATTTTCAGGTGTAAAGTAGATAGCGGGGTAGAAAGAAAGTCACAAATTTGATTGTTTTGACTTCAGACATTTTGCTTTTCGACAATTTTATGAATCAACAAGATGCATGTCAATGTATAAATTCATACGACTTCTCTAAGCAAATCCAAAAGATAAATAAAAAAAAAATCAAGCCAAAAAGTCATCGTATAAACTGTGACTTAAATTTTTTAATTTTCTAAAAAAAAATGTATTCTGGAAGCCTAAAGAATTTACCCCAAAATCAGCTGGGAATAGTGGAAGCTCTCAATGGGGAAAGCTTTTGGATTTCCGGCACGGTTGGCCCTATGTCGACGACAAAGCAATGCTGCAAATCAGGAATTCACAAAAAATATATGAGAAATTACACAAAAAGAGCCAATATGAAAATTTCTTCCAAATGTCTGAAAAATTCCCCAAATAATTTGTGAAACATTTTTCGCTCCTACTATTTTTCATTGTGAATTGTTTCAAACATTTTTAAGATTTTTCCATATTGGCCCTTTTTGTGTAATTTCTCATCTATTTTTTGCTCTCTTTTTTTTGGGAATTAATTTCTTATTTATTTATTATTAATTACAATACAATGTAAATTCATATTCTAATTTTGGGTCCAAGGGTAAACCGGGTGACTCAGACCATATGGCAGACTTTTGTTTAGCGACAGACCAAAGCCTGTGGTGAGAATCGAACCCCCAACCCCCACGCTGATTGGCGAGCACGCTACAAACTCGCCTACCGGGGCGCTTAATTCATTCCTTTTTTGTCATTTTGCATTTTGTAAAATTGTTCATAGTGCCGGGAGAGCTATAAAATCTAGACAGCCAGATGATTATTTTCATTGGCCTTCTCCAGTCTTTCAGGCATCTTCCACTTACAAAACTAACGCTCCAAACTCTATTAGAATGCTGTCAACGTAGCCAACCTGGTCTGTAGCCCTACAGACTCGGTTAATGAAACCGCAGCTTTTGTTTATTGTAAAAAAAGAAAGTCGAGCTAGGCCAACGTTCTTCAAATGGATATCGAAATTTAATTCTAAATGCTCTGATTTCCCGTTCATTATTAAACAATTATTTGTTCATATTGTTGTTTTCAATGCCTGGAATTAATTTCTCGTAAATAACCAAAAGACAAAGTACCAATCATTCAATTATATTTAGAATAACTTACACTCATACATGTATTTACAGCCATACCAACATAACGATGATAGATTATTATAGTTTTTTTTTCTACGTAGTGTTCCAGACAAAACAATTGATTTTCTCCACATAAATTGTCTCTTTTTTTCCCCATTAAAAAAAAAAAAACGAACATAAAAACCAGGGCAACATATTGGAAAATAATATTGCCGAAGGTATTATAGTGGCTAACCAGAGTCTAGTGTTGCAGAATGTCAGCAGAGCACGCAGTGGCATCTATACGTGTGTGGGCAATAATCGTGAGGGAGACGGCGAAAGTAATCCGGTGCATTTGGATATACGATGTAAGTATAGCATATTACATACATGGAATTGTAAATATATTCCAACAATTTAGAGGGATTACAAAAATTAAAAAACTACAAACAGGAAGTTTTTTTTTACTTTTTATTGATTCAATTTACAAAATGTGTCCACCTTTTGCCTTGACTATGACCTTCAAATGGTTAAGAAATGAGTTGCATGCCGCACGAATATGATCTGGCGGTATTTGGGCCCATTCCCTTTCAATGGCTTTCTTTTGCGCATCCATTCTGGTGTTTACCTTGCTCTCCAAAATTACCCGAAGGGTCTATTCCTTCGGATTTGCATGTGACGAATTCGAAAGTCTTTGTGTGGAAGAATTCGAAAGCCTTTGGTTCACACGATCTATTTCTTGTTGAAATGTCCATTGGTCTACGACCCAAATAATTAGAATAATTAGATAATTAGTGGCTCTTTAGCAGCTTCCGTATAATTTTACCCATAATAAATCGCATTGACTTTGACACTCGGACACGATGAATACTGCAGGAGCGCCACCAGGTTATGTTCTGTCTCCATTTACATGGTTTCCCAACAAGAGGTGTTATTTTGGTAATCAAAGAAAAAATGGAATTTTTTTGAGATAAATGATCGGATGTCTACTTCATAATAAAGAGGAAGGTATGCCGTCAATAATGAAAAACAACATCAGCCAAATGGTCACCACGCTTACAGAACCATATGATTTTCATGAAATTTTCCATAATCAAATCGCAAAGTGGCTGCCCCATGTCCTCGATATCCTCACGAATTCTATCTTTGAGGTCTTGTATCGACGCTGGGCTGTTGGCGTAGACCTTATCTTTTACGTGGCTTCAAAGGAAGAAGTCGCAAGTTGTAAAATCCCATGATCTAGGAGGCTAATTGTGATCGCCTCCTCGAGAGATAACACGGTACGGAAACTTTTTCCGTAAAAGAGCAATGGTTAGGTTGCTTGTGTGGCACTTAGCGCCGTCTTGTTGAAAGTCAACGTTGTCCAGATCAATATCGCCCAACTCCGACCATAAAAAATTATTAATCATCTCTCGATTGATCAATGCATACACCGTAACTGCGGATCCAACCTCATTTTCGAAAAAGTAACGTCCAATGACCACGGCGGACCATAAACCGCACCAAGCAGTCACACGTTGAGGATGGAGAGGATTCTCAACAATAACTCTTGGGGTTTTCCCAGCTAGAGATGCAACAATTTTGCTTGTTGACGTAGCCACCGAGGTGGAAATGGGCCTCATCAGTCAAGATGATTCTTCGATGGAATTCCGGATCATTTTCATGCATTTCAAGGATCCAATCAGCAAAGACACGAAGTTGTTGTTGATCGGCCGGCTTAAGTTCCTGTGTTAACTGAACTGAATGAAGTTTGTGGAATGACCAATTCTAAAGAACAACGAGGAATGAACATCGCACATTTGAAATGAATTTTTTTTTTAAATAATTGACATTATCGCAATATTGCGGAAAACTGACAAACAATGAAATCGTTTAGCTATATGTGGTTGCGGCTATCCGAATTCCTTGCAAATGTTTTGGATCATAAAGCAAGAACTGTACTGTATTTAACCTGTTGGATGAACGTTGGCATTCACTCCGCCACTTTCCATTTTCAATTTCATCAGATGACCGACCATTACTCACTTCAATTCATTTTATTAAATATAGTCCCTGGAAATATCCAAAACCAAATACAGCCATTGTAACCGGTGTTGACAATTTATTCAAATATTTATGTTGTTCTACATGTCGAGGTCGTAAATATATTTTTTAATTTAAAATTATGATGCCATCTCTTGTTGTGTAGGCAATAAAAAATCCTATAAAATATAGTTTTCAACAGTGGCTTTTCCACAAACTGCTCCAGTATCTGGTTTTGTTTGGGCCATAACTTAATGACCACGTTCCCTATTCGATGCGGCCCGTACGATAAACTTACAAGGAACGGAAGAAGGCAATTGTAAGCAAACTGTGTCCGGAACCCAAGTCAGGCCAGTCAGTGTATGTCTTTAATCTGGTTAGGTTGCTGCTGGTCATAATAGGCAAAACAAAAGGCTCCGTCTCTGATATGTGCATATATGTGAGATTAGTTCCTGGCATACGGATGGGCAGGACATTTACACACACACACACACGAATACGCACAACAATGACAAGCAATTTGTTAGGCTGTCTACAATAAAACACCAAAAATGAACAGTTTGCTGTGAGACCACCATCGCTACCACTACCACTAGGCCAACTGTGACCACCACTCAACTATCACTGCCACCACAGACACCAACACAGATACAGGCAACTGTGGAACAGCCACATGCCACATGGCTACTGTTTGCCACACTCCAGTGCCTGAGTTCCATCATCAACAGCACCAACACCAACACTAACGCCATCGTCATCGAGAGCCGGATATTCATATGATGTGATATTACATTGCCTGTGTGGGTAAATGTATATGCATGTGTGTGTGTGTGCACCTTTGTCTGTCGGAGGGTTTACATATTATAATTTTCAGGCTTATTGTAAAGCTTTTTAGACATTTCTTTATTATCTTGTAGTTCCTTTTCATACACGTAGACGTACACACACACACAAACACACACACACATCAACACCCCTATACAATCTTGTATGCACCAGTATGAGCCATGTATATGTTATAGTTTGTTGCTGTATGCCCTTTGGCAATTGTTTGGGGATTTTCAAGATTTCTATTAGGAAAGTACTTATATTTCGGTGGTACATTTCTGTGGGTTGTTGGCTTGGCTTTGCTGTAATAATTCTTGGAAATCTACGGAAACGAAGCCGTATAACTGATGTGTGTGTGTCTTCATTTCTGTTCTCCACAATCCATTTAATTATGATTTAATTTGGATATAAGTACAATTTAAAAGACTGGATGATTTTGCAAACAACACCAGATACGATGGACTGAGTTTTTGAAAAGGTAACCTTGATAATCTGTACAGTGGTACACGGACGTCGAGTAGTTCGATTCGATGCGAAAATATTGTAGCGGCAAAACACTTGTGAAATTGTATTACTTATGAGTTGAATTGCAATTTTTCAATAGTGAATAGTCGGAAGCCAAGGCAGTGTTTATTTCTACAGCGTAAGAACCTAAACCATCTGGAGTTTTTTCTTTTTTTTGGGACTCACATGACGGTTTACCGGGCAGGAGTACTTTTTGTGATTGTATAAAGGACTACCTAGATTCTGGACAGACTCAGGAGTTTTTTCTTTTTTTTTGGACTCACATGACGTTTTATCGGGCAGGAGTACTTTTTGTGATAGTCTAAAGGACTACCTAGACTAAGTGCCTGTGACATACTCTTAAGCCGATCTTAAACTAATAGAACCTTTAAATAAAATTTCCGAAAAAATTAAATTTTCCCCACTAGACCCTTTCAAATGTTTGATCGGTGTCATTTTCCTTTACATTTAGATTATTTTTCTGTTTAACTTTAATTCCTGTATGCAGTGGATTAACGTTCGTTTAACTCTCTTTGCTGAATTCACTCATGTGTAACCACTCTATCTGAATAATGCCCAGCGTCTGATACAGACGATTTTCGAAATTTGAATATTCCATAGTTTAAATTCTGAATTCTTGCCCATGTACAAGTTCTGGCAGTTGCGTAAATGATTTACTACTGCTCAACTTGTTCAATTTCAATCACAGAGTTTTTTTCTTCTTCGTTTGCCCTCGTCCTGATTTCTGCCTGTTATAAATGATTTTTTTTCTCTCTCTCTCTCTCTCTTTTGCTTTGTAAAAATGTTATTTCACAATCTCATGGTTTGTTTGTACTTTTCTTTCTGCTTTATCTTGACAGTTGCACCCGTATGCCGGCAAGGCCAACGTACTGTCTACAGTACGGGACGACATGAGACGGCAAAAATCGTATGCGAGATTGAGGCAAATCCAGCGGAAGCAACATACGTGTGGAAATTCAATGCAACACTTGGCGAAACAATTGATATACCGGCATCACTTGTAGCCATCGATCGTGGACGCAGCATAGCTCACTATACACCGATGACAGAGAATGTAAGTTATCCAAAGGAACAAATGTTGAGGTGTGTGTGTATGTGCATGTAGAGGTGTGTGAATGGTGGCACGTTGTCATTCGTTGTAATGGCAAAAGGCGATTAAAACTCTGTTTGTATTTGTTGGCGACTCCAAAGACCAGTGTCTGGATAGCACACGCATACCAACCACGCTGGTATGTGAGCATGTCAACCGGCAGCGAGACAGATTGATGGGCCCTCTATGCATGTGTGCTAGTCAGAGATAAAGTACCTGCATCCCATACAGGAAATGTGAAATGTTTGCCAGGGAAATTGAAACAACCCGACGAGATTGTCCTGTAACACTGTCTCAGGATACCGGTGTCAGTGTGTGTGTGTGTGTTTTTCCCTATTTGCTCATTTACTGAGAACTGTTAAAACACTGATAATTATGTCACACCTTTCAATAGAACATCACTTTGTTACATAAAGCTTGAGGGACAAACGTATGGACAAGGGCGCCTGTTGGGAACGACACAACTTTGGTTTTTTTCTTAGTTAAAATCGATAGATTTTAAAATTCATAGTTCAAAATAAAGAGAGAGGTCAAAGACAGGTTTTTAGTTATTATTTATTTATTTATTTATTAATTACAATACAAAGTAAATTTTATATTCTAATTTTGGGTCCAAGGATAAACCGAGTGACAAAGACTATTTGGCTTGATTTTTGCAGCGACAGACCAAAGCCTCTGGTGGGAATCGAACCCACAACCCCCACGCTGATAGGCAAGCACGCTACCAACTCGCCTACCGGGGCGCTTCAATATTTATTATTGATTTATATTCTAATTCTGGGATCAAGGCTAAACCAAGTGACACAGACATATGGCAAGATTTTGGCAGTGACAGACCTAAAGTTCGGATGGAAATCGAATCCACGACCCGCATGCTGATAGGCAAGCACACTACCAACACGCCAACCGAGGAGCTTGGGTCAAAAACATGTTCGTTTTTCAAATTCGAAAAAATTGAAAGAACAAACATTGCCGTTATTTATGGCATATGACTTAATTGATGTGCCTGAGTCGGCTAGCTTTTTGTCAAGCCAATTATCCAATACTTTGGTAAGGTTTCACAAATGGCTTGTTCCATATATGCCAGTTGGTGCCTGATTTCTCAATAGATGGTTCACATAATGTGGATATTTCACGGTTCCTAACAAAAAAGTCCACCCAGATGGCTGATGATAGGATTGATTGTGGCGTGGGCTGGGCGAAGTTCAAATAATGTACATATCGCTCATTTACCTGAATAATGGCATAACTAAAAATAGGATTTTTTTCCGGAGAGCCGTTTAAAATAGTCAATTTCGCCGTACTTTCCAAATATAGAAAAAGAACTGCAGGCTATTTCAATAATATGGAGACCTGTCATATGAATCCATAAAACTCAGTAGAACAAAAGCCAATTTAAATTAGAGATTTACAACTTTTCCAAGACCACAAATATATAAAGTGAATTTTGAATTATGCCACTATTCAAGTAAATGAGCGATATATGAATTTAAAAAAAAGTTGTTTGAGTTTCTTAATGGACATAAATTCATCAGCCACCCTGTATGTTGGAACTTAAGTCTGGAAAGCGGACCCAGTGGGTCTAACTAGAGATAAACTATAACGATTCAATTTTGGATACCACGGTTCTCGGACAGTCTGGTCCACTGTTGAGTCAAATGTTCCACTAAGCCGCCTCACTGACAACATTAGATGCTCTGCTTCGATTTAATGGCATTGTACGCCATTAAACCATTTTCCCACGGCAAATGTTGTTAATAAAATGATTTCCTGTAGTTTTATAACAAATATTAATTAGAACCAATTGCAAGACCCTTTGCTTGCATCCATGCATAGGCAAGGAAAACGGGTACTTAGCATAATGACTCATCATGAGATTGACATTTCTCTTGTGGCTGTCAAGTGAATGTGTGGCCTGGGTTTTCGGGTGTGTGTGAGTCCATGCATGGTTACGTACGTGAACAGGCGATAAATCATCAATTCTCGAAAATAGATTCGCATAATTTTCCAAATGAATTGCGGTTTTAAGCCATTTACTGTGATAGCCATTGTTGGCAGCGCCAGGCCAGCAACGGAAAAAACCCGGATTCTCCGTCAGACCAAACAACAATGATGATGTACGCCAGCGAATACATTTACTAGACAGACAGCCCCCACTTGCCCACCCCCCACTCGTACAGCACTAATGTAGGGTCATTATTTATTTGTTACTGTGAGCGGGTGCGTGTTGGTATGAGTGGCAGGATATGAATCAGTGGGTGCGTGTGTTTTGTCGAATGTTTCCTCTCCGCCTAGTTATATTCTATTTTATCCTTTGTTGTTGTTTTTCTTATTTGCAGGACTATGGCACTTTATTGTGTTGGGCCAGTAATGAAATCGGCGATCAAACAGAGCCTTGTGTTTACACAGTAACGCCAGCAGGTAAGTGTTGTCCCATTTCTTTCCCTCCCCCTTTTGGTAGTGTTCCGGTCACAGGCTTCACAGCCATTCAAACGTTTTGGACCAGATCGCCATATGGACCATGGCGATGGTCTGGCAGTCATGTAAACAAGTAGTCATTCGGTTCTGTTCATTTCATTTCATTTCATTTCGTCCTTCATCCATCATGGATAGGGACAATAAAGTTAGTTGGCGGGAGTCGCCGTCACTTGTGTGGCAAAGGCGTGGCGTTAATCGTTTGCCGAGAGGCCGTTGTTGTTTGCTGCCGTTGCAGCTCTTGTGATTCTTTGTGTTTTGTTTCCGGTTTATTATGCTAATATATGTACAATATAGCGGCGACAGACAAACGCGTACAAACACAAACAGACATACGTCTCTACATACATATATTTTGATGACGTTGTTAATGTTGGCGTTGTTTAAACAAAAGCAGCAAATGTCGACAAGGACGACAATCACCATATGCAAACATCATTTTTCAATTTTTCATGATATTCTACCGGAAACAGTGGTAGAGCGACATCAAGTGTGGCAAGTGGTCGTCATCGACCGCATTGGCTGCTATTTCAATTTGCTGGCTACTGAGAGGCTCTACAACTAAGCAAAATATATACATATGTCGTATTAAAAAAAAACTTTCTCCACCACAGTATTTTTTGGATTTTTTTGAAAGATAATGTTGCTAATCATTCCTTCAATGGGAGCTTTTAGGCCAATAATGCAAGGTCTTTGAATCTATACTTGTGTCATCGTTGTGCCAGTTAGATGTCGCCATTCGAGTAATCCCACTAACATCACCTACTATAGGGTATCTTTGCGAATACGCTTATTGCACTACAGCGTGTGTTCCTGTGTCATTCGTTGCTGGTATTTGTTTGCATTCCGCCTCGTGTACTGTGGTTTCACTTCATTTTATCTTTTTCCCCCCACCTGAAAACAACTTCCCCGGCCAGTGTGTGGAATTTCCGTAATGAAAACGTTAATTTGTTACAGTTACTGTGTGTGAGGGGAGGGATCTTTTTTTTTTTGTTACCCAACAAAAAAGAAGAATGAATAAAACAGTAGGAAGCCAATTGTCACATTATAGGGTGATGGGCAGAGACTCATGATATATGATTGTTTTGCTAATTAGTCAACGTGTAATTGAAGGACATTGAACAAAATGACGAATGTAAGTGTTTTGTCTCTTTTAAACACCCGCCACCAAACAATGGTTTATCAGGGCTCTGTAGCACCCACCTTCAGCCGAAATGGTTTTCCAGTAGTATTTTTAAATAAAAATAAGCCAATGATGCCACCACTACAAAATCTGCAACAGATTGTGACTCGCTGAGCAAGCACTGGCTTCTCTACCAGTCGCTGATTTTTCGATCCAGTGATGCTACAGTTATCCTTGTAGAAAGAAAGACGTCGAGATGATTAGGCGCTTTTTCAGAAAAAAATCAAGTTTTTTTTAGCAAAACCGTTGTAGAGGGTGTTCGAATTGAAATAAAACACAAGAAAATCATTTGAATGTCCATCAATTTGGCTTTATTGGAAGGATAATTTTATGCCATTAATGTTTAAATATGATTTCGGGCATGTGGCCGCCGCGGCTTTTTGTGATGAAAATCAGCATCGAGATGAATCTCATTTTGGGCCCATACACCAAAATCACGACGCATTGCATGGTCTCGCGGCTTTAATCACTTGACAGCTGACAAAATGGCCGCCAGTTAAAAAAGTGATGCCAACTTAAAGGTCTATACCCCAATAAAAAACACCCTTTACATTTCGTCCATATCATGGGTCAAAAACTTGTTTCGATTCCACTGGATGGTGCTGACCTTAAATTACAGGGTCCAAGGAATCGTTTGCTGTAACCCATAAGTCTCCCGATTGGTAGTCTCCTGACTGGTAGTCTCCTGACTGGTAGTCTCCTGATTGGTAGTCTCCTGATTGATAGTCTCGTGACTGGTAGTCTCCTGATTGGTGGTCTCCTGACTGGTAGTCTCCTGACCGGTAGTCTCCTGACAGTTAGTCTCCTGACTGGTAGTCCCCTGACCGGTAGTCTCCTGATTGGTAGTCTCCTGATTGGTAGTCTCCTGACTGGTAGTCTCCTGACCGGTAGTCTCCTGACAGTTAGTCTCCTGACAGTTAGTCTCCTGACTGATAGTCTCCTGACCGGTAGTCTCCTGCCCCGGTTTGATTACAGTTACACCGTATGGTGGTGGCTAGTGTGTGTGACTATCACTCAGCAAACACAAGTTCTTATCCTAGTAAGAACAACATACTTCATCGGCCATTTCCATCACATAGGTGCCGGCATCTTTACTAGCAAGAGAATAATATTTAAGCCACGTAAAATAATAAGTCGGTCGGAGCCGTCTTTAAAAATAAGATCACGGTCACTGATTCGAGAGAGATGCCTTCATGAAAATATAAAGGAAATACGCAAGTGCTGACTTTCGAGGACATGTTGACTGTTGGTTCAGTCTAAAATTGATGTAGGACAAACTGAATAATATAGAAGTCGATTGAGTAAGCCTGAAAATGTTCGTTGTCCTTAACCGAACTCAAACTCGACTCTAAAGGCACATCTATTAAGCAATGCACTTAAAAAGGCAAGAGGCACAATGGTATAAAATCCAATTCCACCAGGCAACAGTCTCTAACTTTTGATCGAGTACAAATTTCTGAGTTCTGTAAAAAATATTTTGCAGACAAGGCAAGTGACGGATTATTTTAAGGCATAAGCATTTCACATTGAATTATTTAATATATTTTAGAAATATATCCAATGTTGACTACTTTTCGTATTTTTTGATTTTAGAGGGGAAACACATTTTTATATGTTTTTTTAGGTTTATGGTTTTTTTTACCCTTTTTTCCATATAATTTTTAACCTCTTTCAGAGAATTCATTGTCATTCCTCTTACATCACTTTATCCTTCAATTTTTCAAATTGATCAAAAGGAGAAATTACACCATGCTTCTCCAACACTAAATGGGAATACTTCAATTTGTCATTTACAGGTGAACCGGATCCATTGGTAAATTGCACATTGCTCAATCAAACATCTACGGGCTTTCAAATTGAGTGCCTGGAAGGTTTCGATGGTGGTCTGCAGCAAGATTTCATCATGGAAGTCTATGTCAATGGCACAACCAGACATCCAAAAATCTACAAATCAAAGTGAGTAGCATCAGCAAACTTTACCAGCTAACCCCATACAAAAAAACAAACATACGCACAAGATAAATTGAAAGAACTCGAAACATACAAAAAAAAAAAAAAAAAAAACAAAAAAACTAAACTGAAAAATTGTTAAATTTTAAATTTTATTTTTCTCTTCTCTTTGTTTTTGCATTGTTGTTGTGGTTGAAAATTCTACCTCCGGCCGGCATCATTCTTCAATGTGTTATGTATGGTTTCTGTATCCGGACAATCTTTGATGTTCTCTGGCAACTGCCACAAACAACACCACCACCAACAACAACAACAACAAATGTGAATGCAAAACATTACAACGACGACTTGTACAAATGCTACAACGAAAACTACATAAACTGCCACTTCTCTACTATTGCCACTGCAACTTTAACTACTGTTTCATTTTCGTGTTTGTTTTTTTTTTTTTCTTGTGGCATGGTTTGGCAAATGTATGCAAATTGCAATTTGAATTTTGCTTTCGGTGCTGCAAAATGCTTCATTTGCAACAACTACAAACACAAACACAACGACAATGACATCCAACACTGCAATATTTCTGGCTGCATCCGACGCACCCAACACCAACACCTCCACCACCAACCGACCGTAATGCAGGACACCTTACTTTGAGGTGCGTGGCCTGATACCAGGTGCCGGTTATAATGTGTTTCTGGTGGCTCACAATAGTAAAGGACGCAGTAATGCAACCATACTGCAGGTTTATACACTCAAGGATCCCGAAAAACAGACAGGTATTTGTAAAGAACATTTCGCTTGCACTTGTTATCGCAAATGTTTGTATTTCGAAATTTTTTGACGCCAAAGTACGGCCAGTCAGTCTCGAATTTGTTGTAAGTGAGAGAAATGGTATGATAAGACTGGCGACAACGCAAATATTCTTCCAGGTATTCAAATATTTGTGGGGAAATAGATCGGCATGTTTAGGGAACTAAAGTGCCCTCTGCTCGTACCGAAGGTTCTGAGTTGCACTTTTCAATCGATATCTTAATTTGTACCTTACAAGGCATTTGTGTTTTTATAACACAGTACAACAGCCAATCTGGGGGGTGAGAAATTCCAAGTCAGGGTGATGGTACTAGGTCAGTATAGTAAAACCCTCAAAGGGTTTGGCGTTCGTATGTGTCAGTTTTTTTTTATGACCTTTTTAATTTTTTCCTTATCTTGATGTTTTTTCGCTTAGTTGTAACAGAACGCGTTAATCGATTTCTATGATCTATGTCGCATTTTGTTTATAATTTTAAAAAAAAAGTTTTAATTTTTAGGCAAATTTTTTTTTTTTTTTTAGGCGAAATTTTCTTTTTTTTTTTTCTCCACAAATTTATTTTTTACAATTTATTATTTTATTTATTTTTTGAGTTTGTTTCATCAAAATCGGACAAGTCGTTCTCGAGTTATGTTAAACTACGTTTTTGCCAAAATGTTACAACTAAGCGAAAAAACATTAAGATAAGGAAAAAAATTAAAAAGGTCATAAAAAAAACTGACACATACGAACGCCAAACCCTTTGAGGGTTTTACTATACTGACCTAGTACCATCACCCTGACTTGGAATTTCCCACCCCCCAGAAAAAGTCCCTCGATTTGTTGCACAGTGTAATGAAAAGGCTTTCTCAGTGTCCCACAACAGTTACAGAAGAAATGTTTGGCAGAGTGAGGAGGGGGGAAACAATTATTCCACTACCATATGGCTAAGACTTGAAGGGGATTAACCATTAGGGAAACAGGCAAGAGCTAGAAGATGTATAAAATTATATTTAGTTCAATGTTATCATGTTAAATATGTTGCCTCGGTCCGGAAACGCGTAGTCAACCATCCTTGTCCTAAGTAGGCGCTTGACTGCGCTTTTCAGGCCGTTTACTTTAAAAGAAAGATGTCATCGGCCAAAGAGAGTTGCAGATAAAAGTGGCCTTCCCCCCATGATCTGAGCATTCTCATTTCCGTCCCACAATGACCACAGGCACTTTCCATGTAGTCAGTGTGGGTAAGACTAGGAAAAGTCGATTCCATGGTTTCCCCGCAAGACTGTCATGAGCGCTAATACCAATACCAAATGAAATATGAACACAGTGTTGATCCCTGGCTTTATATATACGAATCAGGCGTCAGACTTATCATATCTCTCTCTCTCTCTCTCACTATAGATTATTGGTTAATTGTAATATTGGACAGCATGTTTGTTATATATTTAATCTTTGCACTGTATTTTATTTAAGTTAAACGTAAAGCTCTAATTGAATTACCTTTGCTTTTTTTATTCGTTGCAACATGTTTCGATAATGTTTTTCAGTTTTAATTACTTACAAAAAAGTTTTTGTTACTTCAACACCTTTTTTAAACGAGACTGTATTCATCACTACTACCCCAACACCTTATAATTTAACACCACCTAAACCCAATAAGAAAAGTAAGAATATTAAACAAATATATATACGAAAAAAAAAACACAAAATCAGTAGAATATAGTACACACCATACATTAAAATATTATCGCTTTTGCTCATGCAGATCATTATGAAATATAGCGCCATCTAGCGTGTGTCATGAAGGGAGCTGGGTGATTTAAGGGGAAAAGGATTCGATTGACTTGTAACGGAAATTGTTCAATTATTTATGGTCTCAGCCTTTATTGAGTCACATCATTTTTTTTTTTATTCTAATGTTATTTTTTTTTTTCAGTGATAAAGTCAGTATCACAATTTTATTGAAATAAAGTTTTGCCCGAAATGCGGCACCAACGGGCCTGCTCATGTTCGCCATCGTACATATTAGAAGAATTAATTAATTTAAATAATAATAATAATTAATTAATTTAATTCAATTTCAATTTCATAACCGGTTTTCCAAATACAGTATAATCCCGATAATTCGTACGCCGCTTATTCGTAACAAAATCCCGGTCCCTTGAAAAAATCGCGATAATTCGTAAAAATCCCACACATTTCGGTCCCCTCGATAAATCGTAAAATTTTTCCAGCGACATGCGTAATTTTTCGTTGAAAACCGTTGCTGTAAACTGGCATTGATCGGGCATATTCACATTTTTCTGCAGCTCAGTGAAGTAAGTGGTAATTTTACTCCGTAAAAATGTGCGCGGTTTGTCCGAAGTCCATTAAAATGTCACAAAAACGGTCGCTTCAAGTATTTTATGAATTAAGTTTTTGTTGAAATGAATTTGTTTTTAAAAAATAAAACATATATTCATTATTGAATAAAAACATCGGTAATTCGTATTTTTTCTTTCTTCCCCCCGCTAATTCGAAACCCCGCTAATTCCAAAACCCCGCTAATTCGTAGAAAACGGTCGGTCCCTTCACATTACGAATTATCGGGATTTTACTGTAATTGATTTAACTATTTTGTCTCAATTAAGCGAATGATTCAATTGACCAATTTTTAATTAAGCCAATTTTCATATAAGCGTAGTGAAACGAATGTAAAATTGGTGGAATTAACTGATTTAAATCTATTTTTCAATACCGGAATTTTTAGACAATTAATTGATTTAAGTAGTTTGTTTCAATTAAGCGACTTTCTCAATTAACCGATTTTCAATTAAGTGGAGTGGAGTGGAACGTATACAGAATTGCGAAGATTGCTTGATTTCAATATATTGTTTCATTTAAGTGACTTTTTCAATTAAGCGGTTTGATTTAATAAGTTTTTTTGAGTTAAGCGACTTTTTTCAATTAACCGATTTTCAATTAAGTGAAATTTCATATAAGCGGAGTGAATCGGGTGAAAAAATTGAGAGAATTAATTGATGAAATGAGTTTGTTTCTATTAAGCGACATTTTTAACTAACCGATTTTCAGTTAAGCGAAGTTTCATACAAGCGAAGTGGAATCTTGTTTCAATTAAGCGACTTTTTCAATTAACTGATTTTCAACTTATTTTCATCTTGTTTCAATTAAGCGACTTTCTCAATTAACTGTTTTTAAATTAAGCGACGTTTCACATAAGCGGAGTGAATTGCAAAATTTCATATAAGCGGAGTGGAACGTATACAGAATTGCGAAGATCGCTTGAGTTAAATATCTTGTTTCAATTAAGCGACTTTTTCAAATAATCTATTTTCTATTAAGCGACTTTATCAATTAAGCAATATTTCACATAACCGGAGTGGAACGTATACAGAATTACGAAGATTGCTTGATTTTAATATGTTGTTCAATAAAGCGACTTTTTCAAATAATCTATTTTCTATTAAGCGAAGTTTCATGTAAGCGAACTTAAACGTGTGAAAAAAATTGATGGAATTAATTGATTTAATCAGTTTGTTTCAATTAATCGATTTTCAATTCAGCGATGTTTCATATAAGCGAAGTGGAATCGTGTTTCAATTAAGCGATTTTTTCAATTAACCGTCTTTAAATTAAGCGAAGTTTCACATAATCGAAATGAATTGCGTGAAAAAATTAAGAGAATTAATTGATTTAATTATTTTGTTTCAACTAAGCGACTTTTTCAATTAACCGATTTTTAATTAAGCAAAGTTTCATATAAGCGGAGATTTCTTTATTGCAATATATTGTTTCAATTAAGCGATAGGTAATCAATTAAGCCGTATTTCATAGAAGCAGAGTGAATTGCGTGAAAAAATTAAGAGAATTAATTGATTAAAATATTTTGTTTCAATTAAGCGTGTTTTTCAACCAATAAGCAGATTCGACTGTAGCTGTTTTTTTTTCGATTAAACTGTTTTGCACAAATATTTCGTAAGTCTGTTACCCGAATTACAGAAACATGAGCAATATTGAATATGTGTTGGTATATTTATAACTAAATAGTCTTTAAACGAATTTACTTTCTCAAATGTCCATCGTCCTGGTTGAGACACGATTAAAGCAATATAGAATATGACACTTAAGCAAAATTAAGCGAATCTCCGTTATCGAATCGAATCATTTAATTGCTCTTTGCCTCCTATTAGCCACCCTTCATGACATTCCATTTGAATTGAAGGCGTTTCTAACTTGTCCTATCCTCTCCAGATCTATCATTGGCCTATGCTCCCGTCATCGAAGATATACGACCGTTTCTGGGCATACTAGTCGGTATAGTGGTCAGCATTATATTGGTGGCCTTCATCATCGTTATCATTGTTCGTATGAGAGGTTCGTCTGGTCGGGATCGTAACAATTATATGCACGGCACAGCCACGGCCCAAGGACGTAACAACAATGGACTGGGATCGCTGCACAACAGTCACGATATGCACAACGGCCGTGGGAATTGTCATGTGACCAGCAGTATAGATAGTATTGATAAGAATCCGGATATAATACCACAAGGTTTGTGTAAAACTGAAATGAATTGACAAATTCTCCTTTGACTAATTTCACTTTCTCTGTCAGATGGTCATGATGAAGACGACGAATGGACCACGAATGCTCATAATCATGCGTTTGCCACTGCCGCTTTAGCCGAACAGAACGCTGTCATAACGTCTTCGACCACATACGATCACATAATACCCACATATGCTGTTGTTGATAAGAAGTCACAGGCCCAGCACTTGCAACAGTTGCAGCAGCAGCAACAGCATCAGCAACAGACCCAACAGATGTCCGTGCAACCGCCGCCCTCACATCATGGTCAGTATGTGCAGTACAATACGCTGATACCCGTGAGTAAGATGGGTGCATTTACGGCCCAACAACAACAGCAGCAGCAACAACAAACGAATAAGGTGAGTACGAATTTTGGGAACATACAGAGGAAGACATTACAACACTGAATGGATTAGGACAAAATTATATCTGGTATACAGTGAAAGCTCTAAAAGATGTTAAGCATCTCTTGGTCTAGCGTTTTTTGTAATGATCCAGCAATTTATTTGTACTGACTTGGTTATTTCCCTTAACACTTCATGAAGGAACAGACGGGGAACCTATTGACAGCCGGCTCTGACGGAGACTTGCTTTCCGTCTATGAAAAACCAAACCAAACACAGCTTTGTTCCGAAAGCAGGAAGAAACGGAAAATTAATGTACAAGACTTCGGTGACCGATCACGACTTTAGAGAAAATCCTAATAGACTTCATACCACTTAGAGAGAAATGCAGTCATGATAGAGATATCACAATATTTACAGAGGTGATAAAATGGAGACGGGGAAGGCTCGAGAGTTCTCTTTGGGAAAAGAGACATAAATAAAAATGTCTTTCTAATTTTATTTTTAAACCAAATAGTGAGATGCATTCAGGGATATCCAGGGAATGCGATTTGCAAAAGTTCACCAAAATCACATGTTGCCTCCGAATTTTGTATATTAGGGTGGAGTGAAATTCAAAAAAAAAAGTTAACCTCGGAAAGAGATGTAGTCTGGGGTCCTAATGAGGGGAAAAATAAAGAAAAAAATTTTAAAAAAATTTTAGGGGTCGCGCCACTCCCTCGAAATTTGGAAATTATCGCTATTTTGGCGTTGATTTTAGAAAAATCGTAAAAAGTTTTATGTCAATAAATGTTTGCAATAGCGCAAACAATAAAATAAGGGCATGAAAAAATTTAAAAAAAATTTTCTCATTGTTCAAAAATTTCAAAAAGTAAAATAAGTCAAATCGTCCCTTCTTCAGAAAATTGACTGAACAATGAAATCGTCACCAAAGCTACAAATATTAGTCGATTATCCTCATATTTGCCTCAAATACTTTTGTTTGGGCACTGAACAAGCTCAAACTTTTAAATTTCGAATAAGTTAAGTCGTTAATTTTTAGGATTTTTCTAAAATCAACGCCAAAATAGCGATAATTTCCAAATTTCGAGGGAGTGGCGCGACCCCTAAAATTTTTTTAAAATTTTTTTCTTTATTTTTCCCCTCATTAGGACCCCAGACTACATCTCTTTCCGAGGTTAACTTTTTCAAATTAAAACAAAAGCATGTTTTCACTCCACCCTATTGTATATTTCTTTTTTAACGCCATAACATTCCAATTTTATAAATTTTTTCCTTTCTTTTGTGTATAATTAAGTTTATAAATAGTTAGCATTTTGTTTGACACTTTTATTTGTGTTTTCCGCTTTACCCTCAATTGGCCAAAATGACTTCAACCAACGGACGGCAATAATGTTTCGCATTTTATTACCTTTGATGGCACCGAGCGAGTGAATCATTAAAAGCGACTTAAATGTTGTACAAAAGTTTTGTTCGTTTTATTCACCCCCCACCCGGCATGAATGTTCATTAAACAATAAATTCACATCGGTTTGGTTTTAATAAACATAGAAAAAGACAATTTTGCCATGTTTGTTATTATGGCTAACAACGAGGGCTGCAACAAATATTAAACCACATCGTATAGAACCCATACATAAAAATGTATAAGTGTATGTGAGCTGAGATTGTTTACAACAACATTTTGTGGCATTTTGAATGAATACCCTATAAACTGGTACAAATTTATTGTATATGTATGTCGGTGAACCTGGGTGTTGTCTGTCCATTGGTATTTAGTTGGCTGGCTGGCTTGCTGGCTGGCCGACTTCAACGACTGTTGACTGTTGTTCAATTCAACTGAGCGTGTGCATGTGTGCTTATTACCACTTTTGAATTTTAGCCCGCTTTTGTGTTAAACAACCACACTTACCGCCCACACTTGTACATGCATGTGCATATGGGTGTGTGTTTTTTTAAGGTACATTGAAAAACACAACCGGTGTGGGCTATTCCACCGGCTATAATTGATGGTCTACACATGCACAGACATTGGCATCAGCACACAGCCATACACACACACACACACACACACACACATCCATATATGGAAATATAAATATATTTATGTACATATGGTTCGCATGTGTGAGTGTGTTTGTATAAATGAATTTCGTTCATGTGTGTGGTCTGTTATTATCTTTTGAGCGAGTTCATGCTCATGTTCAAACTCATGTCGTTGTCCTGTATGCATACATGCATACGTACATTAGAGTGGGTCTATCACAGTTAGCTGTAGCAGTCAAACATCGGAAAAGAACTGAGACAATGTCAGATGCTCCTAAAAGTAGACAATGCCAAACTAAACAACAATATTCACAATCAGGACTGCAGACTCGAGTCCAAATTGCTCGACTCCAGCATGACAGGACTCCGACTCCGTCTACAGCTTTTCTATAACAAAATTTCGAAAATCGCATTTCCGTATTCTTTTACCATACTCTACTCTCACACTGAGTTTGTATCCTAAAGATAAATAGTTCTTATAATCGAAAATATTTAAAATTTCAACAGATTAACTTCTTTTTAATACATTTCATTTGGGTTAATTGGAAATGTAAGTAAATAAAAGTCAGAATCAATCAAGTTTTTCGACTCCAGTCTGCGACTCTGGGCAAATTTGTCAGACTCCGACTCAACAGCCCTGTTCACAACATAGCAGACCTATAGGGTGGGACATTTTTTTCTCATAACAGGACTTTAGTTGAAATCACACAGTGTCGAAGGGGATTATCTTTTGAAAGCTCTTTTAACATCTTTAAGTAACGGTTTTTTTTCTTTGCAACCGAAATTCAGAAATGATTTTGACTAGTTTATACGTATACCAACTGTTCCGAAATACCAACCTAGGCAATCAGTCGTCAGTCATGAAAACACATAAATCTGTGTGTTTTCGCGGATAATCGCTCAAGTACATTTTAGAGGATTTGGAGTTATGTATGACAATGTGCTCTATATTTTCAAAAAGCTTTCCGTTAAAATAAACTTTTCTAACAAAAAAATGTATCGTTAATCGATTTTCTTTGTAAATAACAACTTGAGTTAATATTTATAACAGAAGCCGTAATTTTAGAAATTGGTTGTTGGTATAACTTATGTTGTTATTCGTGAAAATCACATACACAGAAAATAATACGGGCCAAAAATGTTCAATTACTGTCGTAATTGAAATTAAGCTTGGAAATCAATTAATGTTGTTAGAAATTCTTGGCGAAATCCATGTAAAAAATAGTAAAAAATTCAATTACTTATTTAAAATTTGAGTAATTGAATTCACAACTTTTGTAATTGCAAGAAAATCAATTAAAAAAGTAATTGAATTGACGAATTCCATACAAACTTCGTAATTGATTTCAAAAATATGTTTTTTCTGTGTACATTTCAGTCCATTGTAAAATATACTAAACATTCAGTTAAATATGAACAATGAAAATCAATGTTACTTTTTGAGGAGTTGTCTGCTTTTTCCTTTCAATGATAGTGACCCAGTCTAACGTACATACATTTACGTTCATTAGGGTGTCTTGTGCAAATATGTTATCGTTCAAGAATATGCATTTTAGAACACATCTCATTAAAACGAAGAGTGAACTAGTTATTTCATTAAGAGAATCTCGAAATATTGACAGGGCATGCGTTACGGATGACTCAAGTCGTTCGCTGGACATTTTTAACGACAAAAGACATTTTTTGTTTGGTTGAAATGTTTTTTAAAACAATTCTAACTGAGAAATATTTTGTGTGTTTGTAGTTTTTGTTGGACGTCTTTTTACGGCTTGACAGATAGAAAATGCGCAATAAGCGCCCTGATATGCGAGTTATTAGCGCGCTTGCCTATCAGCGTGGGTTCAATCCCCACCAGAGGCTGTGGCCTGTAGCTGGTCTGTGACATCCAGTTTACCCTTGTACCTAAATATAGAACATACATTTTCTTTGTGTTGTGATTAATAAAATTAAATAAATAAATAAAATGAGCACAAAAAAAAAAATACTTTTTGACGTTTTGAAAAAAACGTTACTACTTTGGAATGTGTTGCCCGATTTTAACAAAATTTATAGAATATTAAGAGAACATAAGATGCAAAGATGTTTTAAAATATTTTCGGATTTTTAAAAAAAAATTATATATTTTTATATAAAAAAAAATTCTACAAGCTTCAATTTAAAAAAAAATGAATTTAATTTAAAAAAAAAAACATAAATCGGAATAACTCTATCTGATCCAAAACAAATACTGGTTTTGTGTATCTCAATAATTCTAGTCATTTTTACACATTATTTTGCCTGCCTTCCAATATTATCACACATCAGGCGGATGGCCCACTGGCAATATTAACACTCCCCTTTTTGTTGTTTCGTGACACCCTAATACATACCAGGTACATGTTTGCAAATCGAGTTTGACCAGTTGTTGTGCTACCTTTAAAAGGTTTTCTCTAATTGATTAATGGCCACCACTGATAATACGTTGAACTATCACCGTCTATCCAATCATGGAGTTGTTCAATTTACAAAGTGTAGTTTTTCCCCCTTGTTTGGCTATGATGTGATAATTATTGAAAATGAACAACAATGCAAACATGTTTTTCATTTTCTGTCTTCGTGATCTGAAGAAAAAGCAATCGTTTGATGCCTTTCGAATACACATTCAGACAACATTGCCTAAGTAAACACGAATAGTGTAATTTTTTTTTTAATTAATCTTACGATTCAAATTGTTGTGTTGAGTGTAATAGATTTAAAATATATTTCCCGTTTTTCTCGTAAATTTTCTATTTAAAATTCTGAAGTGGAATTTTATGGTATTTTATGAAAAAAAGAAAATTCCAATTCAGAATTTAAAATGGAAAATTACGAGAAAAACGGGGAATATATTTCAAATCTATTACAATTAAAATAAGGTATAGAAATCAATGGACGATTTTCACTTTTATTGACAAATGACAAAGTGAAGATCCTTTCTAGTAACTCACATGCAAATATACCACAAGGGTTCATTGGTAGGTTAGGTGAAACGGCATGAGCCCACTAGCGGCCGACATTGCGTTTCCTTTGAATATAAGGAGTACTGATTAACGGAAGGTTGTAGGAGATAAGATTAGAAAGTTGTTTTAGAGTGAGAGTAGCAGAGTGTTGTGAACTGTTCTTTGCTGAATCGGAGAGATTTCTTAATCAATTTGACAAGGGGTTTAAGTGAAGCGTCCGCTAGGTCGTTGAGGTCATCGAGAAGCCTGCGCAGTAAATAGTTTAGACAATATTCTTGCAGTCCCTTACAGGGGCACATCAGGTGCTAATCTGACTTAATGAACAGCATCAACAGATGTCCTCGTATGAGAACTTCCTAAGGGCAGCCATGTGGACAATCAGGCAGGGACAATCAGCGGTTAATATTTTAGGCACTTAAAACGAATATCAAGCAAGCCATTTATGGAATGGACCCTGCAATCGTCAACAAGGTCTGGAAAAATGGGTAGAGCGGAAAAGCTGAGGTAGCTAATCGAGGCAGCCACATCCACAAAATCAGCCCCAAATGCCCCAAATAATGAAAATTTGCACCAAAAAAAAATTACCAAAAAATTCTGGAAATTTCTCCAAAAAAATCTGGGAAATTTCCCCAAAAAATTCTGGAAAATATTCCAAAAAAAAAATCTGGAAAGTTTTCCACAGTCTAACGTACATAGATTTACGTTCACTAGGTTGTCATGTGCAATTACATTATCGTTTAATAGCTTCTGAAGAATATGCATTTTAGAACACATTTCATTAAAATGAAGAGTGAACTAGATATTTCACAATTCTGTAATTTTTCCAAAAAATTCGGGAAAATTACCCCAACAATTCAGGATTTTTTTTTTTCAAAAATACGGAAATCTTTCCAAAAAGAAATACTGTAAATTATCCCAAACATTTTGAAAAATCTTCTGATAGGTTTATGAAAAATTGTCGACGGACAGGTAGTTTTATATAGAGCCAGTTGGAATATCTGAAAATATTTGGAAAAGGATTCGTGTTATATTTTTAAATTAAGAAATAAGTATTTGGAACGAGCTTTAATGTGTAGACAGACGACAGGGTTTATTTGATTTAAAAGTTCACTAATGCAAATTAAAATGTATTTGGACCGAGCTTGAAAGCGTAGACCGACGACAGCGTTTATTTTCATTAAAAGCTCACTTGACAGTTTCTGCATTTGGTAAACAGCTGTTTGCTTGTAAACAACTATTGGTCAACTTTTTTTTTCTTGACATTTACATCGATATAAAGTCGATAGAAGTGATGTTGGTAAAAAAAAATCACTCTTTATTGGAAAGAAAGCTTAAATTACTTAAACAATTAAAAAATCTCATCTTTGTTGACTTTTAATCCATTTTATTTCGATGCAATAGCAAACAAGTTGACAACAGCTGATTTGATTGTCAGTACAGCGGTTGATTGTGAATAATTGTGACTGTGTTGCCATATTCAAATACCTAAATGACATATGAAGTTAATTGACATTGGGAGGGGATAATGGAAAAGTTAATTTCAATTAAGTCAGCTAATGTCGTTTGTCTAGGCTGTTATGCTTTTTTTTTTTTAATAAATTCCTTTTACTTTTAGTATTTTGTCAACTTGTTTCATCTTTTTATACATGTTTGTAAGTGCTGTATTTTCCTGTCATTTTCAGAACGATCTAACGCATGGCGATATGGGCGTCTCGGTTGGCCAGCAACGGATGACACCCTATTGCAGCGCCACACTGGGGCGACCACGGCAAACGGATTTGAAACGTGCTGAACCCAACATCTATTCACAGGTAACAAAAATGATTGATAGTAGTGATTCGAAAAGTGATAGTTCCAAAGAAAGTAATGATAAAACATGTTTTATAACAGGATATTCTACCAAAGTTTGAGATAATCATATGAAGACAATTTATTCCAAAAATAAATGAAAAAACAAAAAAAAAGTTAACCTCTTAAGAAAAACCAAATATTAGCAAAGTAAATGGTAGATTTTAGCATAGAAAATGACTTTTCCAAGCTTTGTTATTCAAACTTAGATATTATACAAGAAATAGTTCAAATGTGTTCAGGGGAAGGAACAAATTAACTGCAAATATTTTTTTTCTTTTGTTAAAGTAGAAAACTATGGTATGCAATTTCCATACAATATCTTTGAAATGTATGTTCAATTAAGTGATTTTTGCCTATTTTCCTCCCCCAAAGCAGTTCTAAAAAAAGACATGTTATGTTTTAAGTTGACCATGTTGCATACATTGATTTGTTTTGAATAAAAAACCTCTTTTAATTGAAACCCGCAACCATATACAATTTTTGTTTTGTTTTGCTTATATTTCTAATTGAACTCTGTCAGTGTACTACGTTTTTTTTTTGTCAATTTTGTAAATATGGTATGTAGATTTCTAAATCGTATGTCCATATTAAAACATAAATCCACAATTCATAACCGCTTGTATCTGTGCGTGTTGACATATTTTCATAATAAATACAAAAAAAAAAAAAACAGACATCAATCTCCTAGTAAAACGACAAAAAAAATTTCATAAATTTCATTTTGTCTGAATCGATAGGATTGTGAGAAAAATATAAAACTGAAAATAACGATTGTTGACAATCTATTCACTTATTGTTTTCCGCGTAGGTTCGTATGTAAATCACAAAATGTATGTCCAAGTCAAACATTTCATTTGGAAAGCATGCAAACAAATAAAATGACAACTCAGTACCCGGGCTGCGGTGTTTTTGACCAAATCGCGCGAACTACGACTGCAGCACTCATTTTGCAAAATTGAAATTGTATGAAACCCCAAATAATATTTCGTATTGCCTTGCCTGTGTGACAAACAGTTAAGTTAGATTCACATTTGACAAATTTTGATTCAAATGGGAAAACATATTTAGGTGTTTCCGCAAAAAACCATCAAATATTTACAACTATTGACACTGTTTGGTTTTCCCCGAAAAGCTGTCAAATAATACTAAATAAAATTTGGAGAAACATATTTTTTCCGGGGAACCTTTTTCATTTTCAAACTGAAATTTCTTCTTGATTGTCCATGGGAAGTATACCCGACCCCCACATGTATTCCAAGGAAATGTTATCTACAATCGTTTTAAAAACATTTCAAAGCGATCCGACCAATAGTTTAGTTTCTATTGAGATTTAAATGTGTTTAGGGCGGAAACGTGTGACGTGTGTACTGAAATTCCAAGAAATCGTTAATAAATGCAAATGTCTTTTGGCTTGTTTTATTGTTTGAACACATCACAAACGTGTTCCTTGAATTTTAGATACTTTTCGGATTGTTTTATTGTGCCCAACCTTGAAACATAATAAACTTTCCGTCCCTTTTTGAATGTTTGTTTGAAAGATTATCAATTATTTGAAATATTTGCTCTCTTACTCGTAAAGTCGCCAACATTTACGAGGTGGAAACAGCCTCTGAAAAAGGTTTGATGGTCTTACCCGGTTTTGAACTCGGGTTCTTCTGTGAAAAACCACACGTCTTAAAAAACCACCCTTTACACATACCTCTCACTACGGAAAACGTGTAATAATTTGTTTTGGTAAAATCCAAAGGTTGTGGCTCTAACTACTTTTTATATTGGAATATTTTGCAAGATGGAATTTTTTTTACTCGACTGTTTAATAATTTGTATTACCTAACTTTTAACACTACTTAGAAGATTAACATTTCGACACAAGATATCATGATACCAGCTCTTTATCCAAATGTTTATGAGTCATTCAAGGGTAATCATATGAAAGGACCTTATTCCACATCCTCGATCCGTGAACAATTTGTAACAGTTAGTGAACATTGTCTTCATTCATTTAATATACATATTGGACTATTCGCGTTGTTTGTAGAGGTCAGGATAATTCTTTTATAAGCGATATCCTTGAAGTTGTCAAAGTCATGCAAAAAGTACGAGGTGCAGAGTCACCATTGTATTTGTCACGCTTTTCATTGGTTTAATTGACGTTTTTTTTCCGCAAAAAATAATGTTTAATGAGCACTTGATATTCACTTCTTTCCATTTTTAATAAAATCCACGAGGTTGTACGTTTTGACCAGCGCTTAAACTCAAATTAAATGACGGAACTCTCTCATAATTTGACAGTAGTCCATTAACAGATGTTACTTGATTGTATTGCATTTCATATAACTACGAGGGAAGATGGGAAAAGTCATCGAATTATTTAACCCCACTCGTATAAACGATCACGACATAAAAAAATTCTATATACACAGTTTTACTACTGGTGGTCCATAGATTCGGGTCGTTTTACAATCACTGGCATCAGTACCCTTATTAGTTCCCCTATTACCAATTCCCTACGGCTCTCCTATTCAGTTCCCCTACGGCCAATTGCCATAAAAAAATCTTTTTTCGATCTTGAAATCTTCTCACAATTCATATTTGTTTTACTGTCCTGATTTTGGACGAAGATTTGCTCGAATATAAAGGATACTACGGAAAATTAAACTCAAACTTGAAGGATCCTTTCATTAACCTATGAGTGCCCAAACTGGCTGGATTGATGTAAGTAACAATGGTGTTGGGTCTAACAAAGTCTCATCCGGCCGGCTTTTTTAACTTTTGTTCTTGTTCCACAACTCAAGACCACAACGAGTATTGTGTAGGGATTATAAGTAATATATCGCCACCCAAATACAAAAAAGTCACAACTCAAAATTTTCCAAAACTGACTTTTTGCCAAAAATTAATTCAGAGTACACAAATTTAACTACTGCAAAATGTCTGTCACTATCTTCATTAACTGGAAAAAAATATAGCTATGTCTATTTTTAGATTAATTCTTTAATATTAAAATAATAATTTGTACAGAAACATTTTTGTGTCTCTCCTGATCATTTTATGTATATCTTTTATGTATACATCTTGAGAATGAAACAAAACAAAAAACATGCACCTTCACAACTGGGTGTTGGTATTGTCATTTACATAATGCCATGGCGGTTCGACATTCCTGCATCTACTCATCCGTCCATCCATCCATCCATGCATTCATCCGTACATGTCATGACATTTCATGGCACCCCTCCTCACCCCCCCCCCCCAGCACATTCATTTGTTATTTTGATTGTATATAATATTTGTAAATGTATATGTGTGTGTATACTATGTGTATGTTTGTATATATTTTATTGCAGATTGATCTCGCCCATCATCCCATGTACTCGACGAGTCCTATGTTCGCCACGAATACCATTACCGGTGTCACAATGTCGCATCCATCACAATTGGCCACCTTTACAACACCACCCTCCATGTATGCTCATAAACTAGTTTCAGCCGCACAACAAGCACCCACACATACACAATCACATCATACCATACCACATTCAGCAGCGGCAGCAGCCCAAGCGGCAGCAAATATCCATGCCAACAATGGTGTGGGCAGTATTTGCAGCGGTGGCCTGTTGCAAACGACCGGCATGATGTCCATGCATATGCCACATCACAGCAGCCAGCAACAATCCATCATCTGTGCGTCCCAGAAGAGACCACAATCGCCTTTAGCGCAATCAGCAACAGCTAAAGCAGCCGCTGCAGCGGCGGCGGCAGCAGCAGCAGCCTCAACATCATCGGCATCCACAGGTCTGTCATCGTCGTTGGTGTCGTCGTGTGGCACGAGTGGCGGTGTCGGTGGCATGTTAAATATACAGGGAAATGGCAGTATAGTGGGTGTTAACAGTATGGGGGCCTCCGGTGTCTATGTTAACGAAGCGGTAAATATGAATATTTTATAACCAATATGCACTCAATTCACAGAAACGCACACACACACACACACGCGCGCACACAACATGAGTCACTTATACACACTTGAGTACACAACACAGCTAAGTGTAAATAACAGAATGAGGGAAACAAAAAAAAAAACATTAATGCAATTCCACGAATAACAAAAGTACCAAAAGGGATTTTCATCTCAGCTGACATATGGCGGAACAAGGAAAAGGTTTAACAGATTTTGGCTGGTGCTAGTTTTACTCACCAGCATAATGTCATCTAGCAACGAAGGTGAAGTCCTTGCTAAGGTTTGCCACAAGGCATAGAGAAGAAAATTGTATTTATAAAAAAATGTTCAACTCAAATTTAGGCAAAAGATAAAGGATAGCGATGTTAGTTTATAGCACAATAGAGGAATCGAACCTGGAATAATTACACCCATCTACATAAAAAAAACGTAATCCGTTCGCTCAATAGTGAGGATAGTAAGGATTTAAGAACGACAGGCCACTATCCGCATTAAGATTAAATTATTTTTTATCAGCCTGATTTGAGCTCATGCGTCGACGGAAGCGAACGACGAAAAAGTCATCTGTCCATGTC
Source organism: Hydrotaea cyrtoneurina (assembly GCA_958296145.1). NCBI lineage: Eukaryota > Metazoa > Arthropoda > Insecta > Diptera > Muscidae > Hydrotaea > Hydrotaea cyrtoneurina. The sequence goes on from OY282516.1 coordinate 18,844,470, forward strand.
CAATTCACAAGAAAGGAAAAAATCCTGTTTGCACCAACTATCGCGGAATAAGATGTTACCAAGAATATTGGAATGATTTAAGACCAACCTCGTCGAACTGATCCAACTCTATCAGTGTGACGTCAGGCCGAATATATTTACTATCGACCAAATCTTGACACTTCGTTCGATCCTGGAAAAGCAAGCAGTAAAGCAGCCATCGAAAGGCCAATAAGAGAACAATTTTTTGAAACCCCAACAATATCCATGTGGCATTTATTTACTTATAAAATACTTAAATAGATGTAATTGAATTATTAACCAAAAAAGAAAAAAAGGGACACTTGATCCTCAGTAAAAACATGTAGTGACCTCTACGAACAATTCAACATTATAAGAGATCTTAGACAGGGTGGCAGGTTATAGTGCAACTGCTTCAACATATTGATGGAGAAAATATTGAGAAAAAAAACCAGAAGTTATTAAAACAGGCACAGTGAACACCAAAACACATCAAAATTGTCGGAATGATAGAGCGAGCTGTAACTGAATCGTTTTCCAGAATTGAAAAGGAGTCGAAGAAAATGGGTACGATGGTGAACGAGACCAGACTTATGCTTGCAAGTGTTAGGCAAACGGCGCGATGGAAGAAAGGCGACATAGTGAAGGCCTTCAATTTCAGCGTCGAGGTAGTAGAATAATTTATGTACCTCGGCTCCGCCATTAATAGAAATAATCGTGTCAGTTGCGAAATAAAGCGAAGGATCGTGCTGACAAATCTATGTTACAATTCACAGCGCAGAAAGGGACGTAGAGGGCGGCTCCGGTGGAAGGACCAAGTGGAAGAAGACATGCAAATCCTTAGTATAACTTACTGGAGAAAGCAAGCACAAGACCGAAGTGTTTGGAAATAATTTCTTAAGCTGGCCAAGACCAACAACATGTTGTAGAGCCAACTTAAGTAGGCAAGAGGTTATGAAAGATTCAGCCGAGGTCAAAATTAAGAACCTTTTTACTGACGACCATGGGATTTAAAATAAAACAAAGACCCGTAGTTTTTCTACAAGTTGAATAAGTTGTGAAATCATTTTGAATTAGGAATTTTACTAGATAAGGATAAGGTTTTTCATATTTTACTGAAAAGAAACCGAAGTTTCAAATTCCTATGGGTTGATGTTCCCGTTGCAGTTTTTGCACAATGTGACGTTTTATATTTGGAGAGTTTTTTAATGTGACAGATTTTCGAACAAGTCTATTGCCAAATACAGTGTACTCTCTCCTTGCGGACACCTCTCATAGCCGGACACTTTTTTCAGTACCATTCCGTTTCAGTTCTCGTGTGTACTTCTCTCACAAGCGAATACCTCCCAAAATTCTCACTCAGAGTTTTTTTTTTAAAGCGAATTTTAAGCGAATTCCATGCACACACTTGCACTCACTTAAAGCCCGTTTACTAATTAACCCCATACAGACATTCATTGTTTTTGATTTTTTTTTTTCAAACATTACAGGGTGTTCAATTGTTTTACTAAGATATATTTCATTTCTCTCGCCCTCTAGTCTGCAGCATCAGGTCTCCTGAAAACCGTACCCGAGGAAATTGTCCATCATCAGTTGAACGGTGAGAGTATTATAATGACACAAGATCGCAACAATGGCACACGTTTCTGACGGTAGATGTCTCAACCCTAACTCAACGTAAGGCAACAATAATTTAATAAACCAAACAAACAAAAAAATGAAAACAACCAAAAAAAAAAACAGTAAAGAAAAGACAATGAACCTCAAAAAACCAAAAAAAAAAAAACAACATAAATATTAAAATTCCGCGAAAACAAATAAGAAACATTTTTTAAAAATCAATTTCAACTGAACCTCATGTTAAGCAAATAGGAATAAATCTCTAGACAACCCAAGGACGAAACGAACAGACGGAACATATTTTTCTTTTTTTTTTTTGTTATTCGACCGGTAAACGAAAATAGTGAAAAGAGCGACTAAACTTTTAATAAGATTTTAGAAGGATTGTTGACAAAATCAGATAGAAAGAAATACTCAATTAACTGCCTTTTGCAAAAATAAAAAAAAAAACAAAAACAAAAAAGTAATAAATTTAATTAAAACAGCATTTAATATACAAAAAGGAAAACATAATAAGAGAAATAAGAAACTGTTAAGATAACAACAACAAAAATCACACCCTAAAAACAAAACAACACTAAGAGAGACAACAAAAAAAAAACAAACCCCGATAATTGGACAACAAATCCATAAGATGTAAAGATAAATAAAACTGATAACTGATGATAACAAATCTATGTAAAATTGTAATTAATTGTAATTTTTATTTTAATAAATTTAATTGAAATTGTTAAAAAAAAAAATGCGACGCGAGCTTTCTATTTTCATAACCCATGTTCCACTTTGACTTGTAAGTATATTTGAGTTGTTAAGAAAAACTTTGACGGTTAGACAAATGGTTTCGGCTTCAAGTAAAAATTTCACAAGAGTCTGATTCGTTCACATAACACCAAGACGGCCAGTTGACATCGCCGAAATGCCGATTACCGAATTTAGTGCCCAAAAGATCGATTGTGGCAAAGCAGCAATTTTGCTTAAGTGCCTCATTATGGCCAAAACTTCTCTTCAATCGTTACCCTGCGGCGATTGTCAGACACACAGTGACATATGCAGTAGGGTGGAGTGAAAACATGCTTTTTTTTTAATTTGAAAAAGTTAACCTCGGAAAGATATGTAGTCTGGGGTCCTAATGAGGGGAAAAATAAAGAAAATATTTTTAAAAAATGTTTAGGGGTCGCGCCTCTCCCTCGAAATTTGGAAATTATCGCTATTTTGGCGTTGATTTTAGAAAAATCCTAAAAATTAACGACTTAGCTTATTCGAAATTTAAAAGTTTGAGCTTGTTCAGTGCCCAAACAAAAGTATTTGAGGCAAATATGAGGATAATCGACTAATATTTGTAGCTTTGGTGGCGATTTCATTGTTCAGTCAATTTTCTGAAGAACGGACGATTTGACTTATTTTACTTTTTGAAATTTTTGAACAATGAGAAAATTTTTTTTAAATTTTTTCATGACCTTATTTCATTGTTTACGCTATTGCAAACATTTATAGACATAAAACTTTTTTAGGATTTTTCTAAAATCAACGCCAAAATAGCGATAATTTCCAAATTTCGAGGGAGTGGCGCGACCCCTAAAATTTTTTTAAACATTTTTTCTTTATTTTTCCCCTCATTAGGACCCCAGACTACATCTCTTTCCGAGGTTAACTTTTTTTTTTTGAATTTTACTCCACCCTAATATGCAGCCCTGGTATGTTGGAGTGTAGTGTCTACAAAATCAGATCTCTACAATCTAACCAAACACTGATATCAGTTCTCCCACAGCTCAGGATAAAAAATATCTTATATCCCGCCCACCTCAGGAGTTGTGCTGCTAAAGTTGTTCTCCGAGAAAATGACAAAAGTTCGCAGTAATGGAAGAGGATCAGATCTCATTCTTTACAAAACGGATATTGGAAAGGCCTCGAGAGTTTTCTCACACACTCTGACAATACAGACTACTAAAACTTTGTTGTGTGTTTCAGACGGAGTTCGTCGCCATCGACACACCGCTTTTCGGGAGAGACTTTCCTTAAACGAGATACAAATCCAGATATACATTACGATGACATACTAAATCTCTCCCAGTCAACTTACAGCACAAGGTAACACTTGCCTGGTTGTCGGGTCATAACGCTCTGAAGCGGTTGGTGTGTCGGAAATCCTTTATGTCCCATATGGATGTCCTTAGATGATTGACTGATTCTTTTTTCTTTTTAAAAACTTTCCCCCTACAAAAATAAGATTATTGGAGCAAGGAGAAAGGGAGAGGTGTTTGTTGACGTTTGCCTTGAATTTGAAAATGTCATATCATACACGAAAAACACTTGCAGGAAGATTATTCCACATACGAACCGTTCGGCTGAACATCGATCTTAGACAAATTCTGTATTTAGTAAGGGGTATAACTGGATAAAAGCGCCCCGGTAGGCGAGTTGGTAGCGTGCTTGCCTATCAGCGTGGGGGTTGTGGGTTCGATTCCCACCAGAGGCTTTGGCCTGTCGCTGCAAAAAATCAAGCCAAATAGTCTTTGTCACTCGGTTTATCCTTGGACCCAAAATTAGAATATAAATTTACTTTGTATTGTAATTAAATAAAATAAAATAAAAATAAAAATAAATAAAATAACTGGATAAAGATTCGGACAAAAACTTGGAAGTCTGGCAACTCCCCTAGAAATCATGTAATAATATCAATATGCCCAATGCGATCTTGCCCAAATTTTCTATTTAGTAAAGCTATGGCTGGAAAAGGTTTTGGACAAAAACTTGGAAGTCTGGCAACTCCCCTCACTTATGAATTTCCGATACTTTGGAGTATGAGACTTGTATGTTTCTACTGAGGGTGAGCTTGAATATATGTCGGTTTACACGACTGCAACTTTTTCACTGGTTTTTTTTTTATATGTTGTCTCGAAACTGAAAGCGTCAGTGTCATAATTAGTTGCGATTATCGAACTCGCGCTCTACATCCAGCTGCTCTACAGATCCTTCTTGGAAAATAAGATGGTGCGATACATCGCCCGATATCAGCTCCCCCACCAGCTTTAGACTTAGGTCCTTAAGTAAAATCTTCCAGGTGGACCAATGACACAAACGCAATTGATGCGATCAACATATCGCGATCTTAACACTAGCGCATACACCAGCATTATTCTCATCGGTATGCATTCTACGGATACAAGTTGGTCGATTGATGTCCAATTGATTGAAACTGTAGCCTGCCTGCTAGTTGGGTCGATTATCAGGAATAGAAACACATTTTTAACAGAGCAGGAATTTTTACCATAATTTTGAGTGTTTTCCATGCTTTCTTCGTCAGGACTTAACTGCCGATCGATGCATTATGAACAAAGGAATAGTATCAGATTTGCCACTACGGCAGGAGGATATTGCATAGGGCATCAGGTAAATTACTGTCCCAATCACCCTACTGTCATCACACACTCCTGTCTACCAGTCCCTATTCACCGAACAATCTATTGTTTAACATTCCATTCCACAGCCGCCATTCAGATTTTAACTTATAAATTTGTTTATCAAATGTTTGTTCACCAAAAATTCTATGATTTGTCTCTAAGTTTTAATAGTGACAAGGACTTTATTCAATTAATTGTGGCATTTTCAGTGTAATACAAAAATCCCGATTAAAAAAATGCTATCAGTTCGTTGGTCATGCTCTGATTCATACAAATTCATAAAATCCATTTTTACACTGAGCTTCAAATGAAATTTAATTATAACCTGTTTTTTTTTTGTGACGTTTGGTTTTATGATTTTTTGTTTTGTTTTGTTTTGTGTTTTCCTTTTATTCGGTTTCATGCTTGGCAAATTAAAACAATTAACAATTGTTCATAGAAAATAGTAAAACAAAATGGTAGACAATGGAATAGCTAAAATGAAAAAAATATGAATGAATGTAATGGAAATTAAATTATTTAAATGGTTACATATTTGTGTGCTTAGTTGTGGAAATATTTGTGGGTGTCCCGAAACAAAAGTTCCGTTGGAGAAATTTTTTTGAAAAACAAAATCGCATACAAATTTATGTTCTTCATTGTATAATTAGGGATTTACTACTTCATTACTAATACAAAAATGGTGATTCTGGCACAGCCACATATCGTGCTATAAGAGGAGATTATGGTTTACATAATCATCCAACTACGCAAAATTGTGAAGAAATTTGAACTGACTGGAGCGGTTTCGCTCGTTCCGCTGCAAATATCGCTGCGGTGAGTGAATGTGTTGCCGAAAACCCGAATGTATCGATTCCTCGTCGTTCTCAGGATTTAGGACTGACATGATGGCGTATTTTGCATTTGGATCTACACCTACATCCATATAAAGTCCAGCTCACACAACAACTGACGCCAGCTGACCATTCTCAACGTCGTAGATACGTGGAATGGGTGTTTGAATAACAGGTGTTGGTTGTCTGAGAATCGTCAGACACCGGAAAGTGCTGGGAAATTGTTTATTACTCATAGGAAGTATTCTCGTATTCTTGGTGAAAAAGCTAATGTCGTCCGGCTTCAGATTGAAACCTTTTGGCTGAGTCCTGTTTTTTAATATTTCATAGCCTTCGGCACAGCTCACAATCGATGACATAAATGAATTACGTTTTATTTCCCTTACAACAATCGGTCATTGTGTGATAACAAACAGATATTAATGTGACAAAAAATGCATAAATATTACGTTGCAATGGCAACTAATTAATGGAGAAATCTATTAAAATTAATTGCGTTTTTTTTTTCTTTCTACCAAGTGTATTTACATAAATTACATATTTATGCATGTGACACATAAAACAGATCAGAGTATTTTTTTTATAGTTTTGCACAAATATTTTTTTTTGTAAATTTTAAATTAAATATGTATTTTGAACAGACAAGCACCCAAACGATACCACAGTTCGTTACACATTCCAAGAAAAGAGAAACGCATATAAAAAGATTACAAAACGAAATCTCAAACAAACTAAAAATGTCAATTATTGAAATGATGTGTAAATTTGTTTTTAATTAATATTAAAACTCAATAATTACTTGCGGGCAAACGTTTTTGTGAAATACCAAAACTCAATGAAACATGAAAATTCCAAAAAAAAAAAACAACAAAAAAAACCTGTGGCCATAAAAAAAAAATTTTAATTAGTATAAGCCTAAACAAATATATTAAGTCAACAATCTAAGGCAGATAAAAACTGAACGAAATGTGGTTGAACCAAACAACAACAGAATGTAAAATGTAAAAAAAAAACAACAACAACATAATATACATGCGTGTGATATGCAAATATATAATAATTTGTTGTTGTCTAAAAAAAACCAACGTAAAACAAAGTCCTGTGAAATGGAACAAGTCCGCCCCCAGATATTGAAGCAGCTGAACTGACAGTGGTTCCATGCTAAATGGCAAAACAATACGTAGGCAATTCCTAAATCTACATAAGTGTTGATGTGAAATATACGATGGATAGTAAACAGGCCCGGACTTTCCCTTAGGCTGACTAGGCTGAAGCCTAGGGCCCGTTTTCCTACATTATTTCCATGCAGTTTTACAAAAATTATTTCAATTATCTTGATCTAAAATATTGTTCATGTTTAGTACTAACTGGATTTGTGGTACCCTCTTATTTCATATCTACAATTTGAAGAAATGTATTCCGAAATAATAACAAGTGGACAAATAGTAAGTTCGGCCGGGCCGAATCTTATATACCCTCTATCATGGATCCTTAAAAAGTCAATAAATAAGACTATCGTGACCCGATAGTCCCAGGAACCCGATCACAAATTTTATCAAAATCATGAAAATAAATGCATATTTGGGTTCGCGAGAAAATTTCGTTGCATTTCGATACCCATATGTCCATGTTTGTCAAGAGACGGTTTTTGGGCCGCTGGTGACCCGATAGTCCCAGAAACCGGATCAAAAAATTTAGGAAAATCGTGAAAATAAAGGCATATTTGGGTTCGTGAGTAAATTTCGTTGCACTTCGATACCCATATGCGCATGTTTATCATGGGCCCTTTTTTGGGCCCCAAGGGTCCACGGAACCCATGAGCACGCCCATTTTTGGGATTTTTTTCCCATCTATAAATTATATAAACTTAGAACTTAGATGTAGTGAAAAAAAATATTTGAAAAATTTGATTATGGCCGGGATATATTTAGTCCCGTAAAGGGGAACTTTTTCCCCTTTGGTCCGATATGGCCCATTCTCGAACTTATGGGCAAAAAACATCTTCCTACAAAATTTCAGCTTCTTAGCGTTGGTCGTTCGCACTCTATCGTGATTTCAACAGACAACAGACGGACGGACGGACGGACAGACGGACATCGCTAGAATGTCTTAGAATGTTACACTGACCAATAATATATATACTTTATAGGGTCGCAGATCACTCTTTCGAGGTGTTGCAAACGGAATGACAAACTTAGTATATACTCCATCCTATGATGGAGTGTATAAAAAAGGGCCCCACAATTTTTTTTTGCTTCGGGCCTCCTCAAGGGTAAATCCGTCCCAGATGGTAACTAACATTAGACGCCATCGGTAAGCGAGATGGTAGCGTGCTTGCCTACCACCGTGGAAGTTGAGGGTTCGATTCCCACCAGAGGCCAAATGGTCGGCAATTCACTTTATTATCGTAGCCATTGAACCATTGCCGGGTCCACTACAAATCCATGGTAAACCCTTTTTCCCCCGGCACCCCGGTAAAGTGAATAATGAACCACTGCGATCCCGTTGATATATCAACAAAAAAAAACCCCAAACTAAGTTTGTCCACACTGTTATAAAGGGTGTTCCATAGGTGTTATTTTGAATCATTCGGTATTTCGGTATCTGCCACTTTTGAAGCTTTTGTTCTTTGACATTTGACAAGTAGAAACTACGCCATTACTAGAAAATGGAACGATACACGATTCAACAACGCATTGAAATTATTAATATTCGTTACAAAAATGGTAAACATTTCGCAGTTCGCGAAACTAAAGCGTTTTGTGTCGTCGTGAAGCACCTTGTCGGGCCGCTACACAGAAATTAATGTAAAAATTCGAGCTACTGGGACAAGAACTTGGAAGAACAACTTTTTGCATAAAGACTTGGGCAATAACTCTTATAAAGTTCAGTTAACACAAGAACTCAAGCCGGCCGATCATCAACAACGTCGTGACTTTGCTGGTGGAAATACATGAAAATCATCCGGAATGACATTGAAAAATCATCTTGACTGATGAGGTCCATTTCCACCTCGGTGGCGAACAAGCAAAATTGTCGCATCTGGAGCTCGGAAAACCCAAGAGTTATTGTTGAGAAGCCTCTCCATCCTCAACGTGTGACTGTTTGGTGGGGTTTATGGTCCGACTCATGAGGTTCGAAAATTAGGTTGGATCAACAGTTACGGTGAATGGATTGCGCTATCGAGAGATGCTTAATGAGTTGTTATGGTCGGAGTTCGATAACATTGATCTGGACAACGTTTACTTTCAACAAGACGGCGCTACGTGCCACCCAAGCAACGAAACCATTGTTCTTTTGGGGGAAAAGTTTCCGGACCGTATTATCTCTCGAAGAGGTGATTACAATTGGCCACCGAGATCTTGTGATTGAACACCTTGCGACCTCGTCCTTTGGGGCCACGTGAAAGATAAGGTCTACGCCAACAGCCCAGCGTCGATTCAAGACCTCAAAGATAGAACTCGTAAGGCAATCGAGGACATGGGGCTACCATTTGGCTATATGGCTATGGAAAATTTCATGAAAATGATATTTATGAAATAAACATTAATTTTTCTTTAATTACCAAAATAACAACTCCTGTTAGAAAACCCTGAATTATAGCTTAACCGTGCTAATATTTTAATAGCCATATTTTTAGTCAAATAAACACTACAGTGAACACGTAGTCTCCGTGCTATATTTAGCTGTAGGCGTAGACTTTGGAGATAACCCCGAAACGAAAATATTTTAGAGCTGTAAGTATAGGATTCGATATGCAGTCTCCGTCTGATAAACAACAGCAGTAGGCTTGGTTTCGTAGAATATTTAGCTCAAGGTCTTTGCACTTGTTCTCGAAACAATTATTAGTTAATTATAATATATATATATATATATATATATATATTAATTGGAAGCGGTGGAATTGGTATTTGATCCAAATAATTACAAAAGTCCACTTTCCTTTTAATTGTTCATGCACATTTATATGCGTTTATTGCTTTGCTACCGCAATCATAAAAAACAAATAACCTTTTGTTTATAACTTTTTTTTTTTTAATTCTGAGAATCATAAAAAGTCATCAATGTTTTTTGCAAAGAATTTTGAGCATATCTCGAGCAAATTTTTGAAATTCATACATTTACTTAATTGTGAATACATGAGAAACGCGTGCATCGATTTTCATGATTTATATCTCATTTTGGTCATAGGTTATGTGACTTTACGTGAAAGTAATAGGACTTGACACTTTTTACCGTTTTGGATTTTTTATGAATTTAAAAAAAAAAAAATTAATTTTTAGGCAAAAATATTTTTTTTTTTTCATACATTTATTTATAATTGCGAAACTGTTGCTTAAGTAGGAAAACGGTTTAAGAACAGATTAGAGGAATTGTAATTCTTAATTTTTCTAAATTTGTTTCAGCTAAATCGGACGAGTGGTTCTCGAGTTATGTCAAACAAAAGAGCCTAAAACGTGACAAATTCCCCTATACGATACTTACTAACTTCAAATCGATATATCTCGATTCCTAGATGAGACCCAGCGAAACGCTGGAACACGTATGACTTTTTTTTTTACCAATATAACTTTCCCCGGTGGTTTCATTCCAAACCGATCACTGACCCTTACCATTTGTCGCCGAGTGTTATTTAAGTTAGAGTCATGTCGACGGCCTTCCGTCTAACATAACGTGATCTATTTGGTTCTTAGTTGTTCCGTCAGGTGACAGTCATGTTGCCCTATGGGTTTCGCAATGTTTAAACCTGATGCTGCTAATAACCATATTTCTGGCGGTGGCGAAATCGATCAGCCACACCTCCGTTATCGGAGTTGGCGGAAAAACAAAAGAAGACACAATAATCGATATTTCATTAATTTTTAGTTAAATTAAATTACAAAAAAAGATATTAACAAATTAAAAGACATACAGAAAAAAAACCGTCTATACACACAATAACGGCAAAAAGTACCAAATAAGGTTTATTTGTAAACAATTATTTATTATTAATGGCAACCACTTACATGCTGACTTGTTGGGTGATTAAACAAAATAAATATTACAATAGATAGAAAATGAAAAGCTATGAAAAAAAACGTTTAGTTAGAAATATAATTGGATAAATTGTATTATAGATGAAAAAAACGCAGATCACAACACAATAAAGACAAAAACAACAACAATTAGTAATTAGAAACAACTACATGGTTTAAATGGCCACAATTAAAGTATTGACACAACTGCACTATGCATTCAAGGGCTCGGCATTAGAAATCGAAGAAAATTGAACAAAATGTAAGAGTCCACTCAAAAAAAAAAAAAAAAAATCCCAAATTGGGAACCCATAGACAAATCTACTTTAGACCATGGGGTTCTTCGAACCAAATTCGATTAATGACTTTCTAAGTCGTTTAAGCCATGTCCGTCTGTCGTGCTTGCTGGTACACCCGATAACTTCCGAAAGAATTAAACAATCGCTTTAAAATTTGAAATGGGTTCACATTTTGCCGAAACTACTTATGGGATTGCATATGGGCTATATACAAATGTTCTATTCCGCCCACTTTATAAATCGTGTCATAATAGTTATACGCCCAACGCCAATACTGTCCAAATTGAACTAGATACAGTTTTCAAGAACAAAAGTCTAGCCACGCCCCTTATGGTAACTACTATACCAGCATATGTACCATTCCGCTGACATTGTTTATCCTGTAATAATACAATTATTTCGCTTAACTAAAACGTAAACAAATTATGTATTTAGCAAAGCTTTAACTAGATGTAGTTCTCGAGAAGAAGAAAACGCCCTCGTTTAAAAATCTGCAACTAAATTATTTTCCTGAAAATTTTATATGTATTTTGCGTTGCTATTATGACATGGTGTCCATGCCCACTTAAGGATTTCGGGTACTTTGGAATAGAATACGTACATGTTTCTTAAATGAGGGTGAGGATATGAGTGATGACCACATATTCTGATATGTACTAACCATCAGCTTATTCATGTCATGTGGGGGTTCTGCGATCGATTCCCACCAGAGGCTTTGGAGCCTTTCTGTCACCCGGTTTTCCCGTACAACATACATTTACTTTGTATTGTAATTAATAATAAATAAATAAATAACAAAATATAAACTATTAGGCATATTCGACTATAATTAAAAATTTGGCGGAAGCTTCAGTTTGTGTGCGAACCAAAGTTTCCACTTTTGTAGCTCATCTCTTGGTAGGCCCACCGGGTCCATCGTCCGGACATAAGCTCGAATACAGACCTGTGTGGAATTTTAATTCAATCTCATAAACCAATTCCAAATGACAGATTTATTGCCAACAACTTTGTATATTCCTTCACTGTGCATCGCACTTCTGTTATAAACAGTCGTCCTCGACGGAATGGTTACGAATACCAGCCTTTTTCCTTTAGTTATTTATTTCCTATACGACTGGACATGGCTAGCCGTCATTCTGTCGAATGCTTTCATTAACCAACCCTTTCGACTCGAATAACATTTAATAACAAATTAAGAATATGTTATGAGCCTCACTTGACCACGTTTGAGTGTCCTTCTACGGGTGGCAGCATTTCTAATTTCACTAGCCAACATTTGAGAGAGAAAACTACACTGTAGATTGTCCATTTCATTTTATTCGTCTTTTAGGAATAACTTTATACATACGAGTAGTTATACTGTAAAAGTTTCGGAATAATCCGTCAAATAATATCAGTTCTAGTGTTTTTCTCTGATCATCATTTGCACAAATTTCATTGACTGATGCACACCACCAAAGGTTTTCCAAAATATGCCACTTCCCTCTTTATCAGTGGGCGTCACTCCAGCATCATAGTAAATCCCATTCAAATTGCTAATGTCACGACTTTTGAGGTAGAAATTAAAAAAAACAAAAGTCTGTTATTGCACTACATTTACCATTATCAGGCATTACCCTAAATTACACTGGTAGTGCCACCATCCACCATCCACCTTGAAGCTTCGATGCACAATTCGTCTCACTGTTTTTATCATTGTCTTTGTCCGAGGTACTAAATTTCTCACTTTGACTCATAACGAATGACTCGCCTGCATCTCCTGAGTAAGATCCCAATGAAAACAGTTGGTAGGATGTGCTTTCATTGCCGACTGAAAATGAATTATAAGTAGCATATTTGACAACATTGTCGAAATCTTGCAGCTGAATTTTTAGTTCGACGGGTATGGTGGTCAGGGAATGCAACTTTTCCAAACCAATCCAAAATTCACCATCCAAGTCTCCGAAGCCACGTTTATAATCTTCCCAATTGCGTTCGAAGTCGATAGAGCCATTGATACGTCTCTGTATGACGGTCCATTCGCCATCGCAAGCCACCCAAAAGGATTGTGAACCGTAGTTGGAGTTTTGAACGCGACACTTGTTATTTACACAATCCATGGTGTCGGAATCGGAGCACATGTTTCCCAGTAAACGCTTCGAACTGAAAACGGTAACAAAAAGAAAAGAACAAAATCAAGAGAGGCTTCAATTAGATCCAATTTACGCGATGACTTTTTGCTTGATTTTAAAATCATGATTTTGCAAATTTGTGGGCAATGGCATTTGCCACACAACGTATAAATTCATACGACTTTTGGAAGCAAATCCAAAAGTGAAGATTAAGAAAACATATGGGCGCGTTTTTAGTATATCGTCAATGGAGGAGGGCGTGAAACTATTTTGATTAGACTAAGAATCTAACCGTTTCCGCTGATATCAGAGAAAAACACTTCTGATTTGATTAAAGTTGTCTCTTCTGTGAATTGATTCGATTGTAGATTTTCAGCGGATTGGTTTACATTCTGGACATCAACTAAGTCCTGGGTGTTGATGTGCTCATTTGGATTCGTTTTAAACGGGGCGTTGTTCTCAGATATGACTCCCTTCGATACTTGTAGTTGTTCCACCTTATCGAACAATTTTTCAAAATTATTTTGCAGTGTTTGTAATTTGCGATAGATTTCGTTCGTCGACAGTTTTTCAATATTATTTTGCAGTGCTTGTAAGTTACGTCTGATTTCGTTCTTCGATATTTGTCCAACATTATATTGCAGTGTTTGTAAGTTACGATTGATTTCTGTCAACGAATAATTGTGCTTCTCCATATTAAGGCCAATGTTTTCCAGGCGCAATTTTATGTTATCATTTTCTAACTTGAAAACGTCAGCCACCGAATGATTGCGTTCATTGGACACGGCAGTATTATTATTTTTGAAATAAACCACCTAAATGATGTTCACGTTTTTAATAACAACATTTGAATGTCTTCATCATACTTAACTTACATTTAAATCGGCTTGTAACAAATGCAGAGAATAGAAAAGACTCAAAAGCGATAAGTGTGTGTTTCAAATACCGCATTTCGAACGGAACTCTGATGTTGTCTCCACTGAAGTCCGCAACAAATTAACGCCGAACGCGTTGGTTTTACAACCTAGGTCTGGATGCGATAAGAATTCATTTATGGAATGTGGAAACCACAAAGCCGGATAAAAACCAAATCGAATCTGCCCGACCTTACTTCACTGTACATCAAGAGTAACACTGAATTGGTGAACAAATTAATTACAGTTACGGTGTGATTAAGCAAAGCAATTGATAAATTAGAAAAGTATTGGAATTTTCAATATTCAAATATTTGCAATCAATGCGCGCGTACGTTTGTATTTACTTCTGGCGGAGCTTCTCGATGACGGAATCAAAATGCAAGACCGTTTCATTATCTACTTTTGTAACAAAGTTAAAAAATTAATCAAAATTGGGTGAAACACACACAAAGTTAGGTTAGGTTAGGTTGAATGGAGGATAGGTGATGCACCATGACCGTCTCATGTCACTGACATACACCTAGGCCAGCAATTCGGCCTGTTGTGCGCTCCTGGTTTCTTCTTCGAATTTCCTTCCCCCTTTTCCTACGTTAGGAATTCGGTTCCCTTCCTATTTTAGCCAGTTCGTCAGCCTTGACATTGCCTGGAAACCCTTGGTGGCCTGATATCCAGTTTATAACTATGTCGTTATTTCTCGATACGTCATTTATTGTTTCCTTACAGTACATGAGTGTCCTTGATTAGAAAACACACACAAACGCACTGGTCCAAATGGAGCTAACCGATCTCAGATGCGCTAAGGTAACAGATTGACAAACCTCATTTCTCATCGTACTTGAAAGTCCCATATGACAATATTATCAATTGGACCCTTGTGATCTTGCCCATGTTCTGTACTTAATAAAGCTATGGCTAGACAAAGTTTTGTACTAAAACATGGAAGTCTGGCAGCTCCGCTTCTGGTACCTCCCATACAAATGTCCCACTCCAGCTACTTTATAAACCGTGTAATATTATTAATAGGACCAACGCGATCTTGCCCAAATTCTGTATTTAATAAAGCTATAGCTAGACAAAGTTTTGGACAAAAACTTGGAAGTCTGGCAACTTCCCTTCTGGTACCTCCCATACAAATGTACCATCCCGCCCCTGATAAACCTAATACTATCAGTATGACCAACGCTATCTTGCCCAAATTTTGTATTTAGTAAAGTTATAGCTAGACAAAGTTTTGGACAAAAACATGGAAGTCTGGCAGCTCCGCTTCTGGTACCTCCCATACAAATGTCCCACTCCAGCTACTTTATAAACCGTGTAATATTTTTAATAGGACCTACTAGATCTTGCCCAAGTTCTGTACTTAATAAAGCTATAGCTAGACAAAGTTTTGTACTAAAACATGGAAGTCTGGCAACTCCCCTTCTGGTACCTCCCATACAAATGTACCATTCCACCCACTTTAGAAATCGTATAATTATATAAATTCGATTTCCGAAATTCAACATTTAGTACAGTTTTAACTACATACAATTTTCAACACAAAACACTGCTTTATATTCCGTCCTTTTGATACGACGCCCCCTTTTTGATTTCGGAGACTTTGGACTACAACACTTGTATGTTTTTACTGAGGATGAGGGTATATAGAAGTCGGTTTACCCGACAGAAACTTCCTTACTTGTTATTGCCACCGACAAAATTTCTTATCATTTTTTGTTGGTCTGTTGTTGTTTTTGGTTTTTTTTTCACATGAACGAAGCATTTAATGCAATAAATAATGATCTCGGCCGGATGTGGGAGACCAAGTTACTCTCTATTTCAGATGCGGAATTTATAAATCTCTGTTCAGACTGTTATTATTTCTTTTGAAAAGATTAGAGCAAGTATAGAACAGAATCTCATGTCGCAACAAGAAGCATGTACGTCTACTAGGACAGCCCGGCATGACTTCATCGGTTTTCGATGAAAGTTCAATTGCCATGGTTGCATTTGTGGCTATAGTGCAAAATTCACAAAATATTATGAAAACCAATAAAAACACATTATATAAAAAAAACATTAGGAGCGGACGCGCGCTTAAATTGGGGAATTTTCATTGACCAACAAAAAATGAAATGTTACCTACAAAATTGTAAAAAAAACAATTATTTTTTTTAATTTTGATCTTTTTTTGGAGAGTTCCTTATTTTTCATTGAGCCAATACAAAATGTCCCGAGTATTTACACTAGTTTTCAATATTTTTATTAGAAAATAATTTTTGTTTTTAGAAAATAATGCAAAAAAAAATAATGATGCGGTTTTTCATATAAAGTTTTGAAAATTAATTATTACTAATGAATTTTTGTATTTCGAAAGGCAAGCGAAAAGAATGGCTATTCGAATTGGAATGTAAAATTTGAAATTTTTAAATTGCATTAAATTGCTTCTGTTCAGCAAGCAATGCGGACGAGGATTCTTTGGGAATATTTGCAAAATTTGTTTAAATGAGACATTGAAACTGGCGTGATTTTTTAAGAATTTTTTTTAATGATTTTATTAATCAAACATCTTAACGAAAACAGCGAGATTTGTTTGTAAAAATGTTTCTGTTTTTAAAAAAAATTAAATATCACCCAATAAGTAGAATAAATAGCAATGAGTTTGACATAAAAAACACAGCTCTCGAAATATAGGTAAATTGTTGAACTTTTTTTTCATAACGCAAAAATGCCACAAAAGGAACAAATGTAAAATTGTTCAAAAAAAGAGGAATATTTCGTTTGAGTGCTTTGTTTGTTTCTGAATAATCCCTCCATGGTACAATAAACAAGGTAAGGTCATTAGGCCAACAACAAATAATCAGATACAACTCTGGTACTCTATATTGTCAAAGTTGTATATGTCAAGAATATAAAATAAAGTTACTGACAGTTAATTTTTGTTATTGTTGTAACTATTTGATACAAAATATCATGGTACAATAATAATTTCAATAATTTGAATAAACGTTTTTTGAAATTTCAACAGTTGCCTGAATGTAAATAAAAACATCGAATGTCAACTTTGACAATTTAGAGTGCTGCGAGAAAAAATTGTAAATCAGCTGATTGCTTGGCCTTACCTTGTTTATTGTACCATGAATCCCTCCAATAGTTTTTGAGTTCATATACAAATACACATACACATGTATACAGATTAACATTTATTTAAATATTTATATAATTTGAGCAAAACTATATTTCAGTTGTTTTTCTTTGCTCTGATCATCATTTGCACAAATTTCATTGAGTACTTCTCATCACGAAAGGTTTTCCAGAATATGCCACTTCCATATTTACCATTAGGCGTCACTCCAGCATCATAGTAAACCCCATTCAAATTGTTAATGTTACGACTGTTGAGGTAGAAAATAACAAACAAAAGTCTATTATTGCACTACATTTAACATTATCAGGCATTACCCAAAATTACACTGGTAGTGCCACCATCCACCTTGAAACTGCGATGCACAATTCACGGTACTGTTTTTATCATTGTCTTTGTCCGAGGTACTAAATTTCTCACTTTGACTCATAACGAATGACTCGCCTGCATCTCCTGAGTAAGATCCCAATGAAAACAGTGAGTAGGATGTGCTTTCACTGCCGACTGAAAATGAATTATAAGTAGCATATTTGACAACATTGTCGAAATCTTGCAGCTGAATTTTTAGTTCGACGGGTCCATTTACGGTGGTAAGTGAATGCAACTTATCCAAACCAATCCAAAATTCACCATCCAAGTCTCCGAAGCCACGTTTATAATCTGCCCAATTGGTTTTGAAGTTGACAGAGCCATTGATGCGTCTCTGTATGACGGTCCATTCGCCATCGCAAGCCACCCAAAAGGATTGTGGGCCGTAGATGCAATTCTTAACGCGACACTTGTTATTCAAACAATTTATGGCATTGGAGTCACAGCACATTTTTGCCAGTGAGAGGTTGGAACTTACAACGGAAAGAAAAATCATGAAAATGCATAATTAGTCATACTCTGGAATGTTCTTACCATATGAGGTTGTGAGCAGCATTTAAAGTGCACACCTTCGGCTCATCTGCTAATTATAGATAGAGGAAAATGTGCATTATTACTGGATTTTAACTATATTCGACATCAAAATCAGACCATTTTCTTTGATGTCGGAAAAGAACACTTTTTCTGCACCCACTGAATTCGGCTCTGCTTTGTTGCGATTCCATTGTAGAGCTTTGCCGTATTTCTCCATATTTTGCACATCAACTAAGTCCTTAGTGTTCATGTTTAACGGGCCGATTTTGTCGGAAACTAGTAGTTCAATGAGTTTTTCAAAATGAGTTTGCAGTGCTTGTAAGTTACGATTGATATCTGTCAGCGAATAATTTTGCATCTCCATATGAAGGCCAACGTTTTCCAGGCGCAATTTGATGTTTTCATTTTCTGTCTTCAAAATGTCATGAGTGCACTCTTTGGACAAGGTAGTATTATTGTTCTTAAAATAAATTATCTAAATCATTTTATTTCCTGTTATTAATAGCAATAATTCGAGTAATATGTCTTACATTCACATCTGCTTTCAATAATTGCAGAAAATACCAAAAACTCAAAAGCCATAAGTGTGTTTTCGAAAACCGCATTTCTTACGAAATTGTTTCTGATGCTGTGTCCAGTAAAGTTCGCGACAAAATAACAGCGAATATAATGTTTGATGTGGTTTTGTGGCCTTAAAATGTTGGTTTACGTAACGTGTCCGATAAGTAAACATTCATGGAATGTCTGAGCCACAGCGATTGATAAGAACTTATACGGAAGTGTTCGACTTTGTGATGCGTTTCATTGTACTTGAAAAGTAAAATGGCCCACATCTAGCGACATTACTCCCGGTTTATATAGGGTTATCCATTTCGTGGTTTCAAAAGTATAGGGCTGAAATTCGACATCTGTCAAACTAGGTTGTTAAGCCAATTTATTTTCTTTTCAGTTGGAAGTCTGACAGTGACGAAAATGGATCGATTAACTATCACACAATGCGTAAAAAAATTATTAAATTAAAAATAATCTCCATTTCTCACTCGGTGTGTTAATAAACAAAATTGTCGTATTTTGGGTTCAGGGAATCCTCAAGTAATTGAGGAGAGGCCATGACATCCACAAAAAGTCACTGTTTGGTGCGCTATTTGGTCTGAAGGTGTGATTGGATCTTACTTCGTCGAAAACGATGAGGGAAAGACTGTCACCGTCAGTTCGGTGCGTAATGGTCATTTGATAACCGACTTTTTTTTTTGCCTGCTATTAAAGAATACGTCTTGAATACGTCCACCAAGCACTTCACATCTTTGAACAAATTAACGACAGTTTCCTTGAAGTGACCTCACGAGCTTTTTGATACACTTTTGAGCCGTATCAAATGAATATACCCTCCTACCCGTAGGGTGAGGGTATACAAAATGACAATATTCACCATTAGCGCATTGACAGTTTGAATGACAGTTCCCGAGTTATTAACAAAGAAAAGAGCGATTTTTTTTTTAAATTATTAAAATTTTTAATTTATAAAATTTAATTTAAAAAAAACCTAAAAAGAAAAAAATTAGACGTTTCCACTAGGTTGTCGTAAAGACACATATCTTGTAATTAAGATGAGATAAAGGTAATTGAATTCGATCGGATATTTTAGATATTATTCCCAAGTTTTTATTTCGAAGTCTCCTTCTGGTTCCTCCACATACTCGCTTTATTTGGTTGTATGAGATATACAAAAAAAATCGGAATGGTAGATTTGTATGGGAGATTCCACTAAATTGTGATTAAAATCGAAAATTCACATACGATTTTATTTGAAAATAAAATACGAGGTCGAACCAATTTTATTTCAGTAAGTCCCACTTTACTCGTTGACTTTAGCCACAGAATCTCCTTCGTAAAGTCGTGAGCATTTACGCGATGGTGGTTTAAAACCAAACATGCTCGCCTGTTTCTGAAGTGTATTCATCTATTGTATACAAAATATAAAATTGACAATGTCAAAAAAAAAAATATTTTTTGTTGACAGTTTTGTTTTGTTACCTTCTCTACTCCCTTCGCCAACAATCGACGAACGTCTTGCCTGCTCACCCTGGGTGGAAAGTCATCGTGTAAATCGGGTCTAAACATATTTACGATCATAGAAAGTGTAATGGAAAAGCAATAGATTTGGATTTGGTTTAGTTCTGATGACTGCATCTTGTATCACAAAAAAGCCCTATCAAATAAAAAGCTTCACATTTGTTATGTCTGCAACATTGTTTAAAATGTCGCTTTCAATCGAATAATCGTTTATCGCGCAATTAGTGTGGTTGGGGTTTTCCCCTTAAATCCTTAAATGATTGGGTGTAATAAAATATGCCAACAAATGCAAAGCACAGGCCATAAATAGCGTTCGTTTATGACTACACACCGAGAGACATAAATACATTTCAATTTATTGCCAATACTCAGTAAGAGATGACATTTCAATAAAATAAATACAAAAAAAATCGTTAAGGGATAATGTGTAATTGTAAGTGACATTTATGCTCGAAAATAAGCGACTTGATTGTCTTACGGGCAAAAGCCGAACATAGAGTTTATGTTACAAACTGCGTGATGATCTGAATATATCATTGCCCGAAATACAAAAATCCAAATATATATTGCCCACACAAATTATGATTTCATTCGGTTTTACTTTAATGATATCAGCCGATGTTTGTGGGCCACCCTCAGTGCATTGGCCTAGTGAATCCATTGCACAGGCGATTGCCACTTTCAATGTCATGTGTTTACTTCAATAGTGACTTAATTCAAAACTCACTGTTTATTTTTCTGCTCAAGAAAAAGCTGTAAATCTCTTATTTAAGATGAGATTTTGGTCTGCGTGCATTATACATATATCTGTGGTTTTCACGAATAACAACATAAGTTATAACATAAAACTTCTTAGGAGAGCGAAAAAAAATATTTTTTAAAATTGTGGCTTCTCTAAAAATTGTTATTAACAATGAAAACAGAGTAACGAATCCTTTTTATTAAAAACAACTTTACTTTAATCGAATGCCCTTTGAAAATGTAGCACTTTGACATCAGTAAATCAAAATCCCCTAAAATCTACTTAGTCGATTATTCGTGAAAACCACAGATATATGTCAGGGCTCTACATTATTCGGGAAACCCATCAGTTGTTTTTCCTAAATTGGCTAAGTAAGACGCAATTGAAAACTTTAAATGACTCTCGTATTTTGTGTTGTGACACTATTGCAGTAAACGAGCGATATTTACATATATTTCAAGTTTTCTGAATACTGATAAGAACAAATTATAAGTCATGGCATTTTTAATGCCAATGTAGGCAGGAAGAACGCATGTGGTCTGGCTGCAGTGCGGAAACCTCTGATAACGGAGTGTGACTAATCGTTTTTGCAGCCTTAAACTGCTACGAAGTTAATGACGCTGCTGCATGTCCACCACCATCCATGATTAGTTCCCAAGACTAATGACAGAAAATAATGCTTTCGGTAGCCTCACGGATTCTATCTTTGAGGTCTTGAATCGACGCTGGGCTGTTGGCGTAGACCTTATCTTTCACGTGGCCCCCAGGGGAAGGAGTCGCAAGGTGTTAAATCACAAAATCTCGGTGGCCCAATTGTGATCACCTCTTCGAGAGATAGCATGGTCTGGAAACTTTTTAGTTTTGCGAACTGTGACTGCAAGATTTTCACCATTTTTGTAGTGAATTTTATTTATTTTTATTTTTTTTAAATACGTACACTCAGGATATGCCCCCTATAAATGCAATGCACTGTGTTAGCGGAAGGAAATTATGGTCTCGGGTGGAGGAAAGAGGGAGTAGTGTTTGTTGACATTTGTTTTGAATTTGTGAATGTCACAACTGGCGGAAAACACACTTGCTGGGAGAGTATTCCACATACGAATGGATTTTTCTCTATAGTGCGTCGTCCGATCAACCGGCCAACGAACAACGAACGGATCGCGGTTGAGTGAGTCATTCATCGTTCGCCTTTTGTCCTCGACCTCCAGGACACCTGGCCGATGATCAAATGAGTATGAATGACAGAGGTCAAAGTAGTAGATTCGGTTCACAGTCTGACCCAACAGGTCGTCAATGAAAAAATGAAATAAAGAGGGAGAGAGGACAGAACCTTGTGGCACTCCTGTGGCCAACCTATGCTCGTTGGATCAGACGCCATCTATAACAACTCGTATAGAGCGATCCCTGAGAAAACTCGATATGAATCGAGAGAAGATATTACCGACACCAAATGCAATACGTTTTGATATGAGTGCTGCGTGCCAGACCCTATCGAACGCCATGGAAATATCCGGACTCCATCGCCCAGTTAAGAACGCCATCAGGCCTCCAGTAGACCGAAGCCATACTGTCGATTATTAAGAAGGCCGTTAGACTCTAAATACTTAACAAGATGGTGGTTAACCATGCTCTCCATGACCTTCGAGAGCGCAGAACATATTACAATTGGACGGTTATTCGCAGGATTTGTTGCCTCACCTTTCTTGGGGTTCGGCTGAACATTGGCAACTTTCCAACGCGAAGTGTAAATACCAGTACGACGGTACGACATGTTGAAAAAATTTACATTATTTCAAAGTTTTGAAAAAAAATTTAAAGGAAACGTGTAAAAAAAAATACTTAGAAAAAAATTTCACGATTTCCTTTGAAAAAGCTTATTCATATTAAATACTGAATGCCCTCAAAGCAAATACACACACACACATATGTATCAAGTGCATTATTGAGTGTAATATTTGTGTGGACTAATTCAACACTGTTTTTCCAATCATCCGGTATCAGTGTGAAATTCCCCCATATTAAATCAAAAAAAAAAAAAAAAAACGTTTTGCAATTCAACGTTACAATTTATTGCCATTGCCTGTTTGTTTGTTTCGCAACAGTAATTGTTTGTAATTTCGTTTCAACTCAACATCCTCCATTCACTTCACGGGTGCAATTTGTTGGAAAAATGGGACTCGTGGGAGTAGTGCGAGTGGTTGTGGTGTTGATAGATGAGTCAAAAGTGAAACATTAGTGTTGGGCATTAACAATGATCGGTGGGAGGGGGTGTTGATGTTGGGAAAAATACGTCTAAATTTAATTTGAGTTGCAATGGACTGGGCAATTGCAATTAAACGGTTGCCATATCTTCTTTAATATATATTTACCCTCGACACTGATTCACTGATACACTGATTCCCTGATTCACTGACTCTGTCACGCAGTACGTAGGAATTTAAATAGGCATTCTATAATAATTCTATAAATAATAATAATAAAAAAAATAATATTTTTTTGTGTACAGAAATTGTGTTTCCCCAAATTTTTTTTTTAGCAAAATTTTTTTTAAAAATTTTTGTTTTTACAAAAATTTTTTTTTTCCATAAAATTTTTTTTTTCAGCAAATTTTTTTTTTCCACAAAAATTTTTTTTTTTCCACAAAAATTTTTTTTTTCAACAAGCATTTTTTTTTTCAACAAAAATTTTTTTTTTCTGCAAACATTTTTTTTTTCAACAAAAATTTTTTTTTCAACAAGCATTTTTTTTTCAACAAAAATTTTTTTTCAGCAAAAATTTTTTTTCCAATTTTATTTTTTTTCGAAATTTTTTTTACAAAATAGTTTTCTCAAAATATTTTTTACAAAATTTTTAAAATTAAGTAACAAATACTTTCTCAAGCAAATTAACGGGCGCCATAGGCGCATTACAACTTACTAGTAAATAATAATAATAAAAAAAATAATACATTTTTTTTGTACAGAAATTGTATTTTCCCCAAATTTTTTTTTACCAAAATTTTTTTTTCAACAAAATTTTTTTTTTCAACGAAATTTTTTTTTTCAACAAAAATTTTTTTTTCCAACAAACATTTTTTTTTCAGCAAAAATTTTTTTTTCAACAAAAATTTTTTTTTGAACAAAAATTTTTTTTTCAAGAAAATTTTTTTTTTCAACAAAAACTTTTTTTTTTCAACAAATTTTTTTTTCCATATTTCAACGGGCGCCTTAGGCGCATTACAACTTACTAGTTTGTAAAATAGTGCAGAATGATTCGTGTAATTATGTCCCGCCTTGAAGGAGACATTGTAAATTTGTTGCCGACAAAAACGTTCCATATAATAATTACAGGACTGTCTTTGACTCTGTTCACTGCTGAGCCCAACATAATATACGTATGGATCGTAGACCACTAACAGATACCCAGGATACCCTAGAGGTACCCAAGAAAACTCACTTCCCAGACTATCAGGAAAACAGGTATCAGTCTGCGATGGAACATCTTTCGGGTGAGGTGTGCGACTTCTTGAAACTCGCAGCAAGGCAAGCGATTTGCGATTTGTAGCCTTCAGCGTTTTAAACCGCCTCGCCCAGATGGTATTATCCCAGCGGACATACGGGAGAACACCGACACTAGCACATGTCTTCTTGAAGTGGAAATAGAGAAAATGTCTCATACTAAAACTAACGATCTGCGATCTGGAGAGGAAGACCATAAAAACGGTTGGGCTTAGGGCAACTTCATCAAATATCCTGTTCACATTTTTTTTTTTTTTGGTTTTTATACAGCTGACCGAATAACACATGCGAATAGGATTTGTAGTATTCCACATACAGAGGGCATGGCAATGCATTCGTCGTTCGTTATGCTGAATTCCTAGTTAGTTTACGATATTAATGTTAACATCTAAGTCGTAGCTGAAATAAAGTTATCTTCTTCATTCAACCACAGCTCTAAAAAATCTTTGTTAAGAAAAATGTGTGAAAAATGTGTTTTCACACATTATTCCTAGCCAAAACTTATAAAGCTGTTTTAATTTTTTTTTTTTTGTGAATTTTTGTTTTAATATTCATTTTACATTTCTGCTTAAATAACTAAACCTAACCATTTGTACGAAAAGCCTTTTAAGGGCACTTCACAATTGAAAAACGAAGAAGAGCTCAGACAACTTTAAAAAATTGCATTACTCTTTTCAAGATGTCTCTGCCCCTAACACAGCATTTAACAAATGTCTTGCGTCCATCCGAGTAGTTAAACAACCCAAACATCGTAACATTCTCAAAAGTTGAATTTAGTAAACACTGAAATAAAATAAAATAAACTGAAAAAAAAAAACTGTACACACATACACTCCTTCAACGGACTCTGTACGATACAACATTGCAACATGTGTTAGGTACCGAACGGTTCCTGGTGTTATTTAAAGGTCACGTGTCTTCACGGCAATAGTGCAGATGTAGATATACACAGTTACGTTGTTGCATTACGTGTGAGTATCTCGTTTACTGGGCTTTTGTACAGAAAATGACGTACTAGGTACTACTGTACTGTCTGTGAAAGCTACAACTATGCGGGTGACTCCCTAAGTTTTCGGCAAATGCAGAATGCTTAGGAATCTAGAATAAGATTTTTTTTCTTTTTCCAAGTTCTCTCAGAGCTGTTCATTAGCTCTCTCAGAGATGTTCATTAGCTCGATCAGATCTGTTCGTTAGCTCTCTCAGAGCTGTTCATTAGATCTCCCAGAGCAGTCCTATAGCGCTTAAAAATATTTCTCAAAAATATAGAGGGGAATAAATGATCTCGAGCAATTTTATCCTCGGCGCACACTCTACGAATACAGCTTTATTGGATTGATGTCCAATATAGTACTGATTTTGTCACAAATGCTTGGGCTTCGTAGGGCTATCGAGGACATAGGCCAGCAATTTGGTTATGGAAAATTTCATCAAAAAGGATATGGTCCTGTAAGCGTGATCGTGGTGGCCATGTTGTTTTTCATTATTAGCGCCATACCTTCCTCTTTATTATGAAATAAACATCCGATCATTTATCTCAAAAAATGCGATTTGTCTGTGAATGCCAAAATAAAGGCTCTTGTTGGAACACCCTGTATATTAAGGGGCGTTCTCTTCCAAAAGAATACAGAGTGTGTCAAGGATAAACTGTGATTATTTGAATGCTGGAAGAGATTTAAATTTTAATCAAAATATATCTTGGAACACTCTGTATTCTTTTGGAAGAGTTTTATTTCCAATTTCCAGCTAAGTATGTGATCTGAGCCGATATCACTAGCAGGTATTGTTACTAAGCTGTCAGCCGCATCATTGCCATCAAAGCTGCGAAACGGTATTTAAAGAAGCGTAATGACTTCTTTGAAACATATTTTTATTGGAATAGCCAGGCGCAATAAACGAGTTGCTGCCAATATCATAACGGATGTTTAGAAATTCGTTCACATTATATTTATAGGTCAATTGTTTTTTATTTGAAAACAAAAACTTGTGTTTTGGTCCAACATTGGACCATTGCCTAACATTGTGAAATAGTTCATAGTGAAGCATCTTAAGGTACACACATGGCTGTCCCCACATTGGAAGCCACTGTGCCATCTGACACTAAAATTAGCACAATGACAGTTGAGAGCATTTAAAAACAATTGAAATCTTCTACAAAAATGATGGACCGGCGGAAATCACATTTTGTATGGAAATTTATTGTTTATTATTGAAATGGACAACTGGACAGATGTTTGTTTCGAAAAGAAATGATTTTGCCCTTCAGATAAATTCCGGATAGTCCACAAAAATAGTTGGCCATTAGAAGGCAACAAAAACAAAACACATTGAACTTATTTATCTTTGAAGTAGGTTGCTAAGCATTTAAGTGAATGCGATTTTACTTACTTAACAAAATACATCTGTATTAATTCCATACTTGTCTACAGCCCGTCCGCCCCCCAACAGTGCCCAGCTGTCCGGTGTTGTGTGCTCTATCAACATATTTAATCTTTGCGAAAAGACAAAAAGGAAATCATTCAACTCGGGGGACATGATTTTTTCACAATAATAGAGATTTGTTAAAGAGATTTGTCAGAGCATCCCTAATTGTCTTCTTCTGCATTTAGGCTTTAGCACACAGAGACAGACAGACAGACAGACTGACAGCGGGACGGTTGGACAGACATTCCCGTACATTTGTTAGTCAACAAATCTAGCAATGACATGAGAAATGACAAACTATCTATAACAATAGCAAAGAACAATGGCTACGGCCACAACAAGGACAACACCAATCGCACTGGTTAAGGATACATCTTCAGCCCCCGCATATAGTCATTGTGGGTAGGGGGAGGCTCATACACTCTCGCATATTAAAAATGTGTTCATGTAAATCCATGACTACTAAATATTTGATATGATTTACAAAGGCATACAGACTTCCGTAGCACATAGCACATCTATCTCAGACTGACTGTGCGTAGTTAGTGTCCACTGAAGTGTAACAACATACCACCCATCCCCCTCGGTAATATCCTCTTACCACGATGTGGGGATAATGTTGCCGTTGTTGGTTTCATGGTAATGCTTAACAAATTTGTTGGACGCTTTAACAATGTTAAAAGATTTATTAACTATTTGGGCGTTTACAAAAACTATAATCTATAATTCATTTCATTAGTTAGCAACAATGAGTGACATCATAACCAACAAAGCCACACAGACGGTCCTCGTATAGCGGCATGCTTCACATTGGCTTAAAGGCACTTTCGATTTAAGGGGTGTCACGTCGCACAATGTTATAATGGGTGGAGGCATCAATGAAATTAACATTGCTTTGCTTTGTCATCTGGTGGAATATATTTTTTGGAAATCCCTGAAGGAGTACTAAGAACATCTTTATACCGTGTTTATTTCGATTTAGTTGGTGGAAACTATTCTGTTTTTTTTTTTTTTTTGAGAAATGAAGGGTGCAATTTTATGTGGAACAGTTTCCCACAACACGATGAACGACTACTGAAGGCACCAGTTTACCATCGTCTAAATGCTGTCTTTAACAGAGGGTGGTACTCGATTGTGTGGTGATGCGACGGTAGCTACTAGTTTAGAAGGTTTTATTCTTTGACATTTGACAAGTAGAAAATACGCCATTACTAAAAATGAAACGATACACGCTTCAACAACGCATTAAAATTATTAAAATTCACTACAAAAATGGTGAAAATCTTGCAGTCACATTTCGCAAAACAAAGGCATTTTTGTGGTCTTCGGACCGCTATACAGAAATTAGTGGAAAAATTCGAGCTGTTGGAACAAGTTAGTGATGTCAAGAATAAAAACCGTACACGTCGCTGAGAATATTGCTGCTGTAGCCCAAATTGTTAAAGAAATCCCAGGTTTGTCCATTCATCGTCGTTCTTTGGAATTGGGCATTCCACAAACGTCATTACATCGTATTTTGGATAAAGACTTGGGTCTTAAGGCTTAGAAAGTTCAGTTAACACAATAACTCAAGCGGGACGATCATCAACAACGTCGTGTTTTTACTGATAGGGTCCTTGAACTGCATGAAAATGATCCGGAATTCCATCGAAAGATCATCATGGCTGTTGAGGCCCATTTCCACCTCGGTGGCTACGTCAACAAGCAAAATTGTTGCATCTGTAGCTGGGAAAACCCAAGAGTTATTGTTAAGAAAACTCTCCATCCCCAACGTTTGACAGTTTGGTGCGGTTCATGGTCCAGCGGCGGCATTGGACTTTAATTTTTCGGGAAAAAATGTTAGATCAACAGATGCGGTGATTGTATTGCGCTATCGAGAGATGATTAATGATTTTTTTATAGTCGGACTTGGATGATTTTGATCTGGACATTGCTTACTTTTGAACAAGAGGGCGCTACGTGTCACACAAGCAACGAAACCACTGCTCTTTTACGGGAAAAGTTTCCGAGCCGTGTGATCTTTCGAAGAGGGTATCACAATTCGTGTGACTTAAAACCTTGCGACTTTTTCTTTTGGGGCCACGTGAAAGATTTGATCTACGCCAACAGCACAGCGTCGTTTCAATACCTCAAAGATAGAATTCGTAGGGCTATCGAGGACATAGGCCAGCAACTTTGCAATTTGGTTATGGAAAATTTCATAAAAGGATATGGTCCTGTAAGCGTGATCGTGGTGGCCATGTTGTTTTTCATTATTAGCGCCATACCTTCCTCTTTATTATGAAATAAACATCCGGTGATTTATCTCAAAAAATTCACTTTGAATATAAAAATGACACCTCTTGTTGGAAAACTTTGTATGTATTATGAAAATATCGCCCACTTCGGACAAAAACTTGGAAGTCTGGCAATCCCATTCTGTTACCTCCCATACAAATGTACCATTCCACCCACTTTAGAAATCGTGTAATTATATAAATTCGCTCATCGAATCTTTCCGAAATTCTATATTTAGTAAAGCTTTAACTACATACAATTTTCAAGAAAAAACTCTGCTTTATATTTCGTCCCTTTTGTAAAAAACGTGTAATACAATATTTGTCTATAACGTTCGGTATTTTGAGGTTGCTATTATGGAATGTGAGACCTGTATGTTTTTACTGAGGTCGAGGGTATATCTGTGGTCACAACCCATAACAGCCTAAGTCTGTTTTTCAATATTTTCAGTACAGGTGTTTAAAGTTTTGAATCTTCACTGAAAATCAGGAGAAGGTGTTTTTTGGAAAACTTTGCTACAGATTCCCAGGAAACGAATTTCTTTACTTAGTTGTTAACAAAAAATAGTTGATTATTCTCGCAGTCAAAAGATATTATCGAAAAAGACACTTAGGCTCTTATGAATTGTTGAACGAAAGAAAGTCAAAAAGTTCAAGTTGAGTTAGGCTATTATTCCAGATTAAATAAAAAACTTTTTGTTTGGAGAAAGACCTTAACTCAATTTATGTTTATCAAAAAACGAAATTGTAATTCGGAATAAGAGCTTAACTCAAGTTAGGAAAATAAAATTGTTTCTTTGTTTTTTTGGATTAACGACTTAAGTTGATTTAGGCAATAATGAAAAAATAATGTTTATATTTGTTGTAATCCTAAATTGACTTAGGTGTCCTAACTCGAGTTAGGCTGTTAAGGGTTGTGACCACAGATATATAAGTCGGTTTACCCGACTGCAACTTTATTACTGGTTTTTGTCTGAATTTTGTATAATTTCTCAAATTGGCGAGTTAATATATTTTAAATACTGTGTATTATCTCCTAACGGACATCTCTCTATAGCGGACACTTTTTCACCAGCCCGCTAATGAGTGAACAAATTTTCCCGTACCGAAGGCCAACGAGTAATAGGGATAACATCCTTCCGACTTCGGAACTATTCTTACGCTGATCACAATTTACCGAGACTTTTACAATGCACTTTCGTTTATTTGTGCCTAGAACAAAAAAAAAAAAAACCTTTTACTCCAACTTTCCTCCGGACTAATATAAATCGTTCCATCCGTTCACTTTTTATTTTACCCTACGGCATTTCGAAGGCATACTGTCATCGAAAAATCACACCCGTTTTCGCTGTTATTTCATTTGCTAACATGCATCGCGCTTTTGTTGCATTCCCACCAAACAAACAAATAAACAACAACAACAAAATGCCACAAAAACTCAACCACAATTAAGCCAAATGCAACAATAACCGAACAATTGTACGGAATAATAATACAATTGTGGTATTCGATGGGACGACGGTGAGTGCAAGTGCAATTGCATGGCAAAAGTCAATGGAAATGCATTTCATTCATTTCATAGTCTGAAATGGTTGCGGGGCAAATGTCAGTGTGCGCCGTGGACGCCGAGGGAAACCGCAATTGTGAATATGTTTCTTTTGATTTCGGTTAATTTCATTGCGGACCAACCAAAACAACAACGAGTAGAGCGCAAATTTTGATTTGGCACTGAAGGTTCATGAAATTGGTACAATTTGAAAATTGTAAAAATTCCGAATAGTTTCGTAGCTACCTACGGTAGCCAATGGACAGATAAACCCAATTATTAGAAGTTTGCTGTCGAATAGGCAATACATAAATTCGTGGAGACGAGAACACATCACGAAATGAGAACTTTGGGGAAGCTTGGGAGCCAACGTTTTTATTTTTTTTTGTTATAGTTGAGAATAGTTTCAGATTTCTGAAAAACTATTTTTTTTTTAATTTTGTATACCCACTGACCGGGACCCACTGACTTCAGCCGGCCCATACAGAAGTGGTATATGGCTTAGAACAGTGGTCGGCACGGGCCGCTCTTACACATATTTAACAAAATATGAGATGAGGTTAGCAAAAAGACACTGCAAGAAAATGTCTGATGAACATTCGGATTTTTTTTATTTGGAAAAAGAAATTTCGAATAATTTCTTTGTCTTTTTGATTTTTTTGTTCTATTAGTTGTTGGTTAAATATATCTAACTATAGTTATGGAAAAAAAACTATATAACAATTTCTGTTACTACATTGGGAGTGAGAATAAACCGACACAAACTCAAAATATGTTCATATGCGGTTGCAAATCACGCCATTACTGGCTTAGAAATTATAATCCTACGATTTGAGTCACAATGTCACGGAAACTGGGGATATTTCGATTAGCTGACTGGGGACATACGAGGTGTGTTCCAACAATATCGCGAATTTTGTATTTTTCCAAAAAGTATTTATTTATTCATAAATATCTATTCTGTCCCCTTCAAAGTAATTCCCCTTCGGATATAATACACTTCTGCCAAAATGTTTTCCAATTCTCGAAGCACTTCAAATAATCATTTTTTGTGATGTTGTTCAGCTCCTCCTTCGATGCCGTCTTTATTTCCTCAATCGTGACGTAGCGTCGTTCTTTCAGTTTTGGGAACAAAAAATAGTCACAGGGGGCTAGGTCAGGGGAATACGATGGCTGCAGCAGCACTACTGTGTTGTTTTTGGCCAAATATTCGCGCACAAGCAACGATGTGTGTGCAGGGGCGTTGTCATGGTGCAAAAGCCATTTTTTGTTCTTCCACAAATCCGGGCATTTTTGGCGGATTGCTTCGCGCAATTTGCCCAGTTCCTGCAGATAATATTCTTTATTGACCGTTCTACCCTGTGGCAAGAACTCACAATGCACCACGCCCCTGCAATCAACGAAAACTGTAAGCAAACTTGGCGCGCTTTTTTCGGTCTTGGTTCATGCAGCAGCTTCCATTGGGATGATTGAGCTTTAGTTTCCACGTCGTAACCATAAACCCATAATGCGTCACCAGTTATGATCCTCTGGAGCAAATTTGGGTCATCAGGAACCGAGTTTAACATCTCCTGAGCAATTTTAACGCGATGCTGTTTTCGGTCCAAATTGAGCAATTTTCGCAACAAATTTAGCGGCGACTGCCCAAATGCCCAAATCATTGGTTAAAATCGAATGGCACGATCAAATCGATATATTTAGATCCTCGAATGGTAATTCGTCGTTTGGTCAATATTATTTTATTCACTTTATCAATTTGTTAGTCTGTTGTTGACGTGCTCGGGCGCCCGGCACGCTGTTCGTCCTTCGAATCTTCTCGACCCCCTAAGAACACTTTTTACCATCAATAAACGTTGCTTTTGTCAGCGCACTTGATTTTGCGCAAAATTGTATGCAGATTACACTCTGCGACAAATGGTAAGGGTCAGTGATCGGTTTGGAATGAAACCACCGGGGAAAGTTATATTGGTAAAAAAAAAGTCATACGTGTTCCAGCGTTTCGCTGGGTCTCATCTAGGAATCGAGATATATCGATTTGAAGTTAGTAAGTATCGTATAGGGGAATTTGTCACGTTTTAGGCTCTTTTGTTTGACATAACTCGAGAACCACTCGTCCAATTTAGCTGAAACAAATTTAGAAAAATTAAGAATTACAATTCTTAAACCGTTTTCCTACTTAAGCAACAGTTTCGCAATTATAAATAAATGTATGAAAAAAAAAATTATTTTTGCCTAAAAATTAAAATTTTTTTTTTTTTAATTCATAAAAAATCCTAAACGGTTAAAAGTGTCAAGTCCTATTACTTTCACGTAAAGTCACATAACCTATGACCAAAATGAGACATAAATCATGAAAATCGATGCACGCGTTTCTCATGTATTCACAATTAAGTAAATGTATGAATTTCAAAAATTTGCTCGAGATATGCTCAAAATTCTTTGGAAAAAACATTGATGACTTTTGATTAAGGGAATTGTAATTCTTGGTTTTTTAAAATTTATTTCAGCTAAATCGGACGAGTGGTTCTCAAGTTATGTCAAACAAAAGAGCCAAAAACGTGACAAATTCCCCTATACGATACTTACTAACTTCAAATCGCTATATCTCGATTCCTAGATGAGACCCAACGAAACGCTGGGACACGTATGACCTTTTTTTGACCGATATAACTTTCCCCGGTGGTTTCATCCCAAACCGATTGTGGCTGTCGCACAGTGTTATTTGATTCATTTTTTGAAATAGATAGAAATCCAAGACAAGTTAAAACAAATCCAAGCACAACAGCTGTCAAAAATTGACTAAACATTCAAAATGGCCGACCTTGTCAGCATAAGCAAGGGACATGAGTACCAATGCTACAAAAATATCAAAAATCACATACACGTAGCCCGCGGGAATTAAAAATTCGCGATATTTTTCGAACATACCTCGTATTGATCAGCTGGCCATCGTGGTAAGCTGCGACAGTATATTTTGGTAGGTGATCTCCCCCACCAGGTTATAAGAGGCCGAGCTACACTACACGGGTAGGCAGCCAATGCTGAAAACTATTATGATTTTGGGGCTCACGGAAAAATGCCCCCAAAATAATCTCATAATGAAAAATTCTATAAGTAAATTGGGGAGTAACATTAGGTAACATTTTATGGACAATGAAAAATTCCCTGAAATGTTATCTAAAAATTATGAACAATTTTTTTTTTGCGGATATTTTCATAAGCAGCATTGGGTATGATCCTGCCATTTATTTTCCTTATTGTGTAAACCACCGTACGCCTACATTGTAGTCCTCTAAAATGTCACATAGAGCCAGCCTTTCGGTATAGTACTGCCAAATATTGCATTCAAAGTCCGTGAAAACGCTAGAATTTCTGCTTGATTGACGCTGGATTCTTTCTAAAGGAGTTCCTAATGCTCGGCTTTGAAAAGCGCCCAAACCTCGTGCAATTTCTTCACTCTTTCCCATGATTCCCTATCAGGCATTTCTAGGGTGGGCAACGTTGAAAACTCTGCTTTCCTTGCTTAATTGTCCCTTTCGGATCCTGGACTGTTCTTGGAAACAGAACAGTCCAGTCTGGTGTGACCTAATCACATGCTTATGGCTGCCTCAACCACTAACTTTCCAGGTACTTAGCATTCCTTCCTAGTTGGATGTCTACACTCTACGGACAAGCCAATCGAAATTTCTCTACCTTGTTTCTTCAATTTTACGTGGGTTATCGCCCAAATCACTTGCATTTAGCCCATGTCACACACACACACACAAAGCCGCAGTCATGACCTCACTGATGGTTGGGACGAATTGTCCTGATGCCATTATCACCGCTAGAAGCCACAGGCTCGGAGATAGAACTCTTTTTGTTTTGTTTTAAGAAAACGTTGATCGCATTTTTCTGGACTGAAAAAAAAAAACGTAAACACAGCTTGATGAACACAAAGTCCATCGTACATGAATGTATTCCGAAATGCCGTCATGCATGTGGGCTGCGGCATTTGTAAAAATGTCCAACCTATTTTCCATACCAATTACATGCAGACGAACAACAACAACACACGGCTACAGGCCTAGTGGTCTGGAAAAGTCATCATTCACATACTGCTTGCACACACGCGCAGACACACACACACACACAGACACATTTACGCTGCTACTGTAAAGGGGCGATTGTGCCCTGTTTAGAAACTAATTGCATTGTCAGAGCAATGATTGTAACTGAAATGCTGTAAATCACAGTAAGACAACCGAATGGATGAGGAGACAGATCTAAAAATGCCTTAAAACACACACAAGAAATGCGTATGCGGAAAAAAGCCGAACAACCTGCTCTCAAGGGTTACAAAATTAGTAGTATATATAAAAATAATATATGTATATACAAATTCAATTTTATCAGCCTTCCAAAAGAGAAAAACGAAGAGAACGACAATTTATTTTACGACGGCCTAGAACAGCCACGATATTAAAATTGTGGACAGGGAGAACATCTGCGGACCGTCATTCAGTAGGTTTAGTCTACATGAAGAGGCTTGCGATAAGGGATATCGATTTTGCCGTCGCAAGGAAACCAAATTTAAATCGATTCCGTAATGATGAACGGATGGCAGGCATCCATCGTGTTGGACCACTGCCTAGCAGTAAAGTTGCGCACTGGGCTTAGAATAGCAAAACATGCTCATGATACCATTTGTTGTATTCGGTTTGCTTTCGGTAACCAAATTCTGTTTCGGGGGAAGTGTAAAGCCCTCACTGCAGTCGCTAAGAATGGGGCATGCAGGGCGACTCTCGCGTCTATGGCGAGTCGAGCTGTTTTGAGCGCTATCGAGAGTTCCATTTCTTCATATTTTTCAGGCAGTTGTTACAGATGGAATCGCATGTAACGAGCATAGTTTGAGCGCAGGAGTGCCGGAAGGTTCTGTTCTCTGCAGCATCAAGAGAAAGTTGAAAAGCTGACTATACAATCCACTGCCTAAGCATCAACAAGGTTAACTCCAATTATTTCTTTGAATTCTCCCCCTTATAATAACATGCATAACTGCAATACAGAAGCCTGTGGAAAATAAATTTGTTAACGAAAGCAAACCGAATACAACAAATGCTCATGATACCAGTTGTTGTATTCGGTTTGCTTTCGGTAACCAAATTCTTTTTCGGGGGGAGTGTAAAGTCCTCACTGCAGTCGCTAAGAATGGGGCATGCAGGGCGACTCTCGCGTCTATGGCGAGTCGAGCTGTTTTCGAGCGCTATCGAGAGTTCCATTTCTTCATATTTTTCAGGGAGTTGTTACGCATGTAACGAGGTGCCGCAAGGTTCTGTTCTCTGACCTTCTCTGCATCTTATTTTCATTTTCAGACTCTAAACTCAATCTACTCTTTCGCGGATGACAGCAACCTATGTCATTCGTATTCATTTGACCATCGGCCAAAAGGCGATGGATGAATGACTCACACAATCACAATTCTGGGAAGAGTTATGAGTGGGGTGAAATGGATAGAGTAATTTGTTTGCTGAAATTTTTTTAACATGACCATTTTTTCAGCTTGCATATAAGGAATTCATTTCACATTATTCATTAGCGAACACAATTATATAGCGATTACTTGATAACCCTTTACTTAACAGATAAACTTCAGAACAACACTACTCATTTGGCATAAAAAACACTGGTTTACATTGAGCTATACAAAAAAAAAAGAAGAAGAAAGAAAAACAAATAAAGACTGAAACAATCGACTGAAATGAATTGATCATCATCCACATTCACATCCATTCTTATCCGCATTCAAGTCAACATCATTATCAACATCATCATTTCCATCTCAGCGTGATACCACAGATACATAGAAAAAAGAACAACCATTCATATTCGAAAACACTTTGTATGGCAGTGTCTCATTGAATTGTGGGCATATGTAAGTGAAGTGACAGATTGGTTGCTTGTCCGGAATGCTGCTTGGAGTCGGGCTGTCTTCAACTAGATTTCTGAGGAGGCAGAGAGAAAAAAAAAACAAAAATAAAAAACCCTTATGCGGTATCTGTATTAACAATTAATAGTAACAGTACTGAATGAATATGGAGATTTTTTTTTTTTATTAAGTAGGAAATGGGAAGGAGTTAATCTCACAGTGCCTAGAAAATGTAAAAACGAGTTTTCCCTTAAAATGTATACCTTCCCCATTTTAAACATTAAGCCTAATTGCGCTTGTCGACTTGCATATGCCGTCAAATGTGTCGTTGACAATGCGATGCTTTCTTGTCGTCGGAAAATTTGCAAAAAGAAAAATCATTTGCTTGCAAAAGGAGTTCCAAATTATTTGAATCCGCAATGGAACGACATAGCAAAATTGTTAAATGCTTTTGGCCATTCCTAAAGATATTGTAAATGTAAATGGTGCCTGATAAAAACACAACATTTATTTAAAGGTTTGGCCAGACAGATGTGGTCTAGATTTTCGTGAGTACCTGCCTCGCCGGCCGATACCGATTGGTCTTACCGGTACAGATTGATCTTACCGATACCGATTGGTCTTAGCACCTGGTTAATACAATGAGTCTACCAACGCTCCCACTTGCAGCAAAGCTGTACATGAGTGCCAATTCGAAAACCATGTAATTGACACCGATTCCCCCTATTGAAAACGCACGTCACCCTGTTGAAAATACAAACTCCACGCCGATCTGAAGCTCTACCCCACAGCCACCACAAAGTTCTACAAAGTTTCGGCACTTTCGGCTCCAGCAGCAATTTTCTCAGTTGTTTTTGTACGACGTGCACGGGTTTTATTCTTCACATCACTAACGTGTCCCAACAGCTCGAATTTTTCCACCAGTTTCTGTATTGCGGTTCGACAAAAATGCTTTAGTTTTGCGAACAAATCCTGCAAGATTTTCACCATTTTTGTAGTGAATCATTTTTAGTAGTGGCGAAGGTTCTGCTTGCCAAATGTCAAAGAATAAAAGCTTCAAAATTGACAGATACCGAAATAATGGGTGATAAAAAATAACACCTCTTGTTGGGAAACCCTTTAATATAGAATACTAGTAAGTTGTAATGCGCCTATGGCGCCCGTTAATTTGCTTGAGAAAGTATTTGTTACTTAATTTTAAAAATTTTGTAAACAAAAATTTTGAGAAAACTATTTTGTAAAAAAAAATTTCGAAAAAAAATAAAATTTGTGGAAAAAAAATTTTTGCTGAAAAAAAAAATTTTTGTTGAAAAAAAAAATTTTGTTGAAAAAAAAAAATTTTGTGGAAAAAAAATTTTTGCTGAAAAAAAAAATTTTTGTTGAAAAAAAAAATTTTGTTGAAAAAAAAAAATTTTGTGGAAAAAAAAAATTTTTCTTAAAAAAAAAAATTTTTTTGAAAAAAAAAATTTCTTTAAAAAAAAAAATTTGTAAAAAAAAAAATTTTGTAAAAAAAAAAATTTTAAGAAAAAAAAATTTTGGAAAAAAAAAAATTTGGGGAAAACACAATTTCTGTACAAAAAAAATATTATTTTTTTTATTATTATCTTAATATATATTTACCCTCGACACTGATTCACTGATACACTGATTCCCTGATTCCCTGATTCACTGACTCTGTCACGCAGTACGTAGGAATTTAAATAGGCATTCTATAATAATTCTATAAATAATAATAATAAAAAAAAAAGAATATTTTTTTTGTACAGAAATTGTGTTTTCCCCAAATTTTTTTTTTCCAAAATTTTTTTTTTCAAGAAATTTTTTTTTTTCAAGAAAATTTTTTTTTTCAACAAAATTTTTTTTTTCAACAAAAATTTTTTTTTTCAGCAAACATTTTTTTTTCAACAAAATTTTTTTTTTTCCGCAATAATTTTTTTTTCAACAAAATTTTTTTTTTCAACAAAATTTTTTTTTTCTACAAAAATTTTTTTATCCAGCAAAAATTTTTTTCCACAAATTTTATTTTTTTTCGAAAGTTTTTTTTACAAAATAGTTTTCTCAAAATATTTTTTACAAAATTTTTAAAATTAAGTAACAAATACTTTCTCAAGCAAATTAACGGGCGCCATAGGCGCATTACAACTTACTAGTTATTTATA
Organism: Hydrotaea cyrtoneurina; assembly: GCA_958296145.1. NCBI lineage: Eukaryota > Metazoa > Arthropoda > Insecta > Diptera > Muscidae > Hydrotaea > Hydrotaea cyrtoneurina. The sequence continues at coordinate 18,883,312 of OY282516.1, forward strand.
GACATTACATTTATAGACGTGACAGAGTCAGTGAATCAGTGTATCAGTGAATCAGTGTCGAGGGTAAATATATATTAAGATTTTGCAATGATTTTTTTACATTTCGAGTTGCATAGTTTGGCAAAACTCTCAATGTTGCTCCCAATTTGATTGTTTTCGAAACGAGCGTTGATCGGATTCTGTAGCGCCGATTTTTCATGTAGGAATTTTCCATAAAGTATTTAGGGAATTTTTCTGAACTTTTGCGGAAATTTTCATGTTGGCATTTGTGGAAAATTTCTTATGCATTTTTTGGAATTCTTAATTTTTTTTTTTTTTGGTCTGTATACAAACTGGCCCGAGGAAATCAAAAATCAAAAATGACCAAAATAATGAATCGCCCTAAAAAAAAACAAAAAATTATAGTTGGTCTAAAAAAAATTTGAAATAAAACCCAAATTAAAAAAAAATCGCCTAAAAATAATGCAACCAAAATTGCCCATAGTGCCTACTATACCTCTAAATTTGTGTGTGTCTTTGAAAGAATTTCCTGAAGTGTTAGGAAATGAAAAATGGGCCTTTCATTTCTTCATAGCGAATATTGGGCGATTTTTCATAATCAAAAATCTCCTGATTATCATAAATGAACTTTCGCCAAACAATTTTGAAATATTGCCCAAACTTCATATGAAATTTTACCCAAATTGTCTATGAATTCCGTCATTTTTTCATTTCAGTTTTTAGGCCATTTTTCTTTGTGTGATTTTACATACAGCCGGTGTATTTTGACGACATTTTTTATAGAGCCATTTTTTTTTTTTTTTTTGATTTTCAGGATCGTTTTCTTATGTAGCATAAATTATGAAATTTTCGTCAATTTTCGACATTTTCAGCATCATACCATGGCTATGTCGAATTTTAAGCATCATTCCTATAAATTGTCCCCTTCGTCAAATTGTTTTCAGTACGGTCGCTGAAAATGGACATTTTGCACACTTTCAATGCCCAATTTTCCCCATTTTCAGTTTCATTCCATGGTTTTGTCCGTTAAAATGGAACTTTCCCTCATTTGTGTGATTTTCGCAAATTGTTCAACATTCTTCGGTTTTTTCCGTTTCGTCAAATTATGGACGTTTGGACCTTTTCAATACCACTCCTTTGTTTTGTCCCTTAAAATGGAAAATTTCTCACTTTAGCCAAAATGTTCTTCTTTTTCAGCAGCATTTCTTGTTTTCGTCCCTTAAATTGCAACGGTCACCAAATTGTCTAATTTTTGCAATTTTCAACATTATTTGTCCCTTAAAATGGAAAATTTTAGTCAAGTTTTTCCATATTTTCAGCCGCATTCCTTGGTTAAACTAGAACTTTCCCCCGTTTGCCAAGTTTTCGCAATTTTGTTCCGATTTTTTCCAATTTTGTCCATGAAATTGAATTTGGGCAAATTTTGCCAAGTTTTTGCCAATGTAAGTTTCGTTTCCAGTTTTGTCCCTTAAAAAAGGAAAATTTCAGTCAAGTTTTTCCATATTTTCAGCCGCATTCCTTGGTTAAACAAGAACTTTCCCCCGTTTGCCAAATTTTCGCAATTTTGTTCCGATTTTTTTCCAATTTTGTCCATGAAATTGAAGTTATGCAAATTTTGTCCAGTTTTTGTTTCCAGTTTTGTCTCTTGAAATGGAAAATTTCCCTATCTGGCCAAATTTTCCAAAATTTTTCCCTTTCCCGATTTTGTATTCCTCGTTTAAGATTTTATTGTAAGATTTGCTGAACTGAACAAATTATTTCATTTGGACGCTTGGCATATTACAAATCCAAAGACTCGATCGCCTGTTCCGTACTCGAAACACTCTATACACTGTGCCTCATGCGGCTGGATGCTATCGGAAATGAAAAAAAAACTCTGAGATTTCTTTGTTGTGTGTCCCTCAATGCTTGCATCGTCTAACATGTTTAGTTTGAGCAAAAAAGAGAAACCGAAATGTCATGCTGATGGGGTGGCGTTTTTTGTTTTTTTTTTTGTTTTGGTGACGCCACCAACAGCCACCACCATAGCTGCCATCAATGCTGAACGTTAGTCAAGCTGGTGGCGGCAGCAGGCAACATTGAATGAAAGTGCCACGTTTTTTTTTCTCTGTTGCATTCATGTATTCGTTCATTCATCTAACATCAATTGTAATAAATTGGGCGAGCATTTGTTTCAAGGCTTCCTTTCTATCACACTCAAAGCCTGGCAATTCTTTCGCATTTCATTTCGTTTTGTTTGTTGCAATAGTTTTTTTTCTTCTCCTTTCTCTGTTTTGCTGCTGTTCCTCACAAAACATGACTTTTTTCCACAAATTTCACTTCCATGCTCATACATCGAAACACACACTTTTCGGTAACATATTATGAAGGACCTTGAGCTGTAGTTTTTGTTCGCATGCTACCAGTTTTTTTGTTGTTGTTGCTGTTGTTTCGAAACAAAATTGCTTATACGCATCTACTACACAAAGAGATTTTGAACATGTTGTGTGCACGAAAGTGAAACGGCAGCGGCGATGGCAAACGCCAGCGAAATTTCAGAGAATTTTGTGACAATTTCACTTAAATTCAAATAACATTCAATTGGCGTACAGTCAAAATGAAGTGGTCCGATATCCAGGACTATCGCCGATATATATGTGTGCTGGGATAGATGATTTAACTGCGGGTACTGTTTGATGGTTAGAATCATTTGTTGGCTCCCATATTCACCAGCATCACCATCCAGCCGACACCGAGGAATTGATGCATGTCAATAATTTGTAGCCAAAAATCTGAACATCCATGAACATTTTTTGTGTTTCTCTTGCCTACTGCATCATCATTGGCACTGGCATACGAAAACACTTAACAGCAATGGAGTATAGACAACAATACCAGAGATGATTGACATTCGTCATTAATATTCAAAAGTTGTGTGTCAAAGTGAGTCAGCACTCAGAACCGGCTGCACTGTTTTGAATTTCATTGATTTGTAGATTTCCAACTGACGTTGCGAAAGTGAAAAGTCACAAATTGAAAAAGAAATACTTTACTGCGTTTGTCCTTGGGAACAGTTTTAGGCCTGACTGAGTGACATACAAAAGAATGGAAAATCGTATTTTCAAAAGTTTGTTCGAGTTTGCCCATTGTGTTCGAAGAATATCAGTAGTTTAACTTTAAAAGCTATCAAAAAAAAAATAATTGATTAAACCACTTTTCATATCTATCCAATTGCATCTGGTGGTCTCTAATTAATTCGGCTTAAAAAAGTGACAGCATGTCTTTCCTTTTGTAAATGAGGAAGTCCTGATAGTAACCAAAAATTAATATTTGCACAGCAAATATCGTGGCACAACTGCTAAACGATAGAGCCAATTCACCGGAAGATAATTTGTAGACAATGAATGGACCAACACAAATGTGTTTGGCAATGTTTCTCCATCTGACCTACCTTTTCCCCTGGAATTCCCCAAAATGTGACAGCTGTGGGGCGTAAAATGGGATTTCAATATATTTCATGTAGGAATGATCTTGTGGAAAAGTAGATGCGTTTTGTAAAAGGTTTTTGCAACAAGAGGTGTTATTTTGAATCATCCGGTATTTTTGAAGCTTTTATTCGTTGACATTTGACATGTAGAAACTACGCCACTACTTATGGGAAAAGTTTCCAGACCGTCTTATCTCTCGAAGAGGTGATCACAATTGGCCACCCAGATCTTGTGATTTAACACCTTGCGACTTCTTCCTTTGGAGCCACGTGAACGATAAGGTCTACGTCAATAGCCCAGCGTCGATTCAAGACCTCAAGGATAGAATTCGTGAGGCTATCGAGGACATAGGGCAGCCACTTTGCGATTTGGTTATGGAAAATTTCATGAAAATCATATGGTTCTGTAAGCGTGTTCGTGGTGGCCATTTGGGTGATAATGGTTTCATTACACTGTGCGACAGCCACAATCGGTTTGGGATGAAACCACCGGGGAAAGTTATATCGGTCAAAAAAAGGTCATACGTGTCCCAGCGTTTCGTTGGGTCTCATCTAGGAATCGAGATATATCGATTTGAAGTTAGTAAGTATCGTATAGGGGAATTTGTCACGTTTTTGGCTCTTTTGTTTGACATAACTTGAGAACCACTCGTCCGATTTAGCTGAAGCTTAAAAAACCAAGAATTACAATTCCCTTAATCTGTTCATATATTATTTTCCTTTACAAGTAATGGTTTCCAAGTTAAAAATAAGCGCATGAAGAAATTTTTTTTTTTTTTTTTTATTTTTTTTTTAAATACATTTATTTTCGTTTGTTTGCTTCCTTTTCTTTCTTGCGTGGTGGTTCGCTTACTTGTTCAGAGTCTGTATCGGATGAGGATCTGTCTTCATCCTCGGAGGAAACTCCCATTGTATGTTCTTCTTCTTCATCTTCATTGTCGGGATCGTACGTCTTTTGGGACGTGAATTGTGAATACATGAGAAGCGCGTGCATCGATTTTCATGATTTATGTCTCATTTTGGTCATAGGTTATGTGACTTTACGTGAAAGTAATAGGACTTGACACTTTTTACCGTTTTGGATTTTTTATGAATTAAAAAAAAAAAAAATTTAATTTTTAGGCAAAAATAATTTTTTTTTTCATACATTTATTTATAATTGCGAAACTGTTGCTTAAGTAGGAAAACGGATTAGAGGAATTGTAATTCTTAATTTTTCTAAATTTGTTTCAGCTAAATCGGACGAGTGGTTCTCAAACAAAAGAGCCTAAAACGTGACAAATTCCCATATACGATAATTACTAACTTCAAATCGATATATCTCGATTCCTAGATGAGACCCAGCGAAACGCTGGAACACGTATGACTTTTTTTTTACCAATATAACTTTCCCCGGTGGTTTCATTCCAAACCGATCACTGACCCTTACCATTTGTCGCAGAGTGTTATTAACCGCATTTCTTCCTCTTTATTATGAAACTAGTTGAAAAGCCCGTCAAACAACGGTCGAAAAAAAACATGTCTTTCTGCTTTTTATGTGTGTTTGTTGTTCGAAACAGCCAAACACACATGTGTAAACAACACACAGCCACACACACTGCGACTGTGAAAAGAGAATGATGACGTGTTAAAAAATGAGCGAGCAAGAGAGAGAGTAATGAAAGAGAGTAAAGAAATGCTTCACCGCAGGCAGTGAGGTGCACAAATTATTATATTTAGGATAAACGCCCGATCATTTATTTCAAAACATGGCATTTTGCTTTGAATACCAAAATAACACCTCTTGTTGGAGAACTCTGTTATTTATTTAAATTTTTTATGTTTAAAAAAAACATCATTTTTTTTTTTTTTTTTTTTAATTACAATACAAAGTAAATTTATATTCTGATTTTTGGGTCCAAGGGTAAACCGGGTGACACAGACCATATGTTTAGATTTTTCCAGCGACAGACCAAAGCCTCTGGTGGGAATCGAACCCACAACCCCCACGCTGATAGGCAAGCGTTTTCAAGAACAACATTTCATTTCAGTAATATCAATAATTCTACAACCGATTGATGTTGCACTGTTCACGCTTTCTAGACGTGTGGTCTTTTTGATTCATGCTCATAATGGTTCGGTTCGAGCGACCATGGATCGGTTTCGCACCACGTTTGCTCTAGTGGATAATGCGCATCCTCAGAGATGACGTACAGTGCGCGCCGCCAACGTGACACTTCAATCGCCTAACCCTGTGATTCGGCGACTATATATGAATCAGAGGGTAATCACTAAGCCAGACAGTGTTTCGGTAGCATTTCAGTAAGTCCTGTCCCATCAACATCGTGTCTCTAAAACAGCAGAAGGTTTGATCTTTAAAATTCGCATGAGCGCTGGTGCAACTATAAGTTCAATCCTGGATTTTTGCACCATTCCTGTATTATAAAGAGGCGTGTGACCGCATTTGAATCTCACACACACATTTAGTTATTGTGAAAAAAAATGCAATATCTGAGGACAATTTTAATTTGTTTATGATTTTTCCCTTGTCCAAATTGCACCGAACGAATTTTAATTTCCTCTGGACACCTTTTTTGTCATTCAAAGGAAAAAAAACTGACCTTCAACGAAGACTTGAAGCTGAAATTTCACAAGCAGACCGTGCCTGCATACATTTAAAATTAATGATGATGATGATGACGTTGACGATGATAACAAAATATGTCGTTTCTGGCTATGGTTACATTGGCATTACTTTCTTTGTTGCAATTCCCGCTGTCGCTTGTGTTCTCTGTGAACTTTTTAATTTCCGCTTTTCCGTTTTTGCCTTTTGTTCTTTCTCAACTGATATTTGGTTTTCTACCAGCAAAACATCAAACTCACATGAACTCTGGCCCACTCGCAGAAATACATACACAAACACACACACACACAGACATCGTAAACAATGGAACAACCGCGATTCCTTTTGATGCGAATGGAGCTAAAATGACGATGATGACAACCAAATAAGCAAAACTTATTTACAGTGTTTGTTTCGAGCACAGCGGACGAGAGAAACGTGAACAGTGGGCGCTAGAGAAATGAGAACATTTCGCATGTTTAAGCATTATTGAATATCGCTACCCTAATATAAAAAGGCCCCAAACAAACATTAACTTGTTTGTAGGTAATAAAAATCAAATAATATTTGTAAATATTTTTGTATTACTTTTAATTTTTTTTTCCACTTTGTCATCTTATCTCTCTCGGAAATGCAAAAAAGTTCGAAAACAGCTGCAGCTACACACTTATTCGCACTCGAATGTTATGCATAGTTGAATTTAATAAGTTTATGGTTTGTTTTTTCCAAACACGCTATTGCTTATACACAAATACGTAATTTTAATAGCAAATAAGTTATATTTACATCCAAATAAGCTTTGTGTAGAAGAAAAAAAGCTTTACTTGCCGCAAAGTCCAAACATGTGTTTTACTTGTGTGTAAACATTAAAAAAAAAATGATTTTTCATCGTGTACTGACTAAAAAATTAAAAATCGTTATAAATCTGAATTGCTCGGGTAATTTTAATACAAAAAAAATTTTCATTGACAGTTTTTCATGAGTGAGGGCCTTTTTTACATTAAACAACAATAAGATTTAAAATCCTAATTCCTTTTTTTGTAGCGTGTATAGTGTGTGCGACTATCACTCGGCAAACTAAGGTTCGGTCAGAATTTTTTTTTTTAAAGTTTGAAGTATAAAGCTCGTAGTGGCCTGTGGCTTTCGCCTTTGGACCGATTTTTAACCCTTTTTCAGTGATCCAATCGAACTGATTTTTGACAGGCAGAATGTCTGTATCACGTCAAGTTTTTTAAAAATAATTTTTATCAATTCTCAGATTTTCCCCAATTTTTATTATTTTTGAAAAAAAATATTTTTTTCACTTTTCATAGCATAACTTGAAGAGACTCCAAATTTTTAAACTACTTAAGCGTTACGAAAAAAAAATGTTTTTTGACTGAAACCTAAAAAACGATAACCATTTAAAAAAAAAAAAATTATAAAAATCTGAGAATTGATAAAAATCTATTTTTTAAAAAATTTGAGGTGATACAGACATTTCCTCGAGTCTGCATGCAAAAAATCAGTTCGATTAGATCACTGAAAAAGGGTTAAAAATCGGTCCAAAGGCTTTGTATGTATTTTTATTTTTTATCCCCTTTCCGAAAAAGTAAATTTGGTTCATAGGACAGAATGTGTGTAACACGGTGCAATGAAAAAATACGATTTTTTCAAAAAATGAAACTTAAAAATATTATTTTTTTTTTTAAACAAAACTAAAACATAAATAATTCAGGCATGTTAAAAACTTGAAATAATTAATAAAACATTAATTAAAAATTAATGTTGAAACAAATATCCCATCTTATTTATAGATCAACTAGTTCAGAAATGTTTTATAAAGAACAAAAATCGTATATTTCCCGGTTAAAAACCACAATCACTGTTGTAAACAGTGTTTAAAAACGTACATTGTTTCATAGTACGTCCCGGGAATTCCCGGTTTAAAAACTCTACCAACTCCATTCGGGAAGTAACATCTCCATTCCTTGCGACCGCACTGTTGCAGATCCATAAAAAGAGTTCCAACGCTCATGTAGTTGTTGCGATGCGTTGCGTTGCTTCGGCTAGAAACAAAAAAACCTTGTTGCAAGCAAAAACAAAGTTTTCTCATTAAAAAAAAGTCTTTACTATTTCCATCACAAACAACACAAACACAACAAGCAAATAAAGGAAATGAAATTTTCGAAAATGAAACTTTTCAGATTCTTTGTGTTCCTTGGGCACGACGAAATAAAAATAAAAATCCAAACACCAGCGCCCACTCACACACTAACATTTACAGTTAGAAATATTCACGTAATGTGTCTTGAATGTCGCATGTAATGTTGAAGAAAAAGTCAATTGAAATATAAAGATTCACTAATCGAAAAAAAATAAAAAAAAAATTAACACAAAAATGTATACATGTATATTTGATATTCACCACCTACAAACAAGATAAGCGGACACCTCTCATAAGCGGACAAAATCCTCAGTCCCTTAGGTGTCCGCTTATGAGAGAGTAAACTGTAGCTTGTTTTTTTTTTTGGATTCTTTCGGCTTTGCCCGAGAACGTTTTTAAAAATATCCAGTCTCCGGGCCATTTGTATTTTCTGAAATCCATTGGACAAAGTTTCTCAAAAATTGTCTGGGACAAAAACCATAACAATATGTGCCACTAGATACTGAGAAATTGTTGGTTGGTTGGTTTACGTGGCCGCTCCAGAGACTCAGGAGCATCAAGTAGCGTCTAGTGATACCGTTTTGAATTGTTTTTTTTTTACCACACCACTCTGAAACCGCCTGTTGTCATGTTAACTCATATCCAGTTCGTCCGATTGAGGAATTTAATGATGCTTCTTAGTTCGATATTCGATATCTCGGAGATATCATCCAGGAACATTGCGCGCATTGTCTTTAGTCGTTCAACCGTCTCTTCTTCGTCTGCGTCGTCGCAGTGGTCGTTATACTTTAGATGCAGGCGTCGTGCATGGTTACCGATCAGCCAGTGTCCTGTGAGTACGGATATCAGTCTAGATATATCCTTTCTGAGAAATTGTAGTTACAAACATATGTGTCTGTGAAAAAAAACGCTTGCGTATTTATGTTCTGCATACATTTAATATTTCTCCACATTTCCTCAACATTCCGCAGCGTTTATTTTTTTGTGTTTTTCGTTTTGTTTACTTGTAAAGGGTGCTTTTTTTAAACGTATGATTTTCAAGAAGAAATAAAACATGTATAATTTAATCTACTGGCCAAGAATTTATCGTTATTATAAAGATAAGTGTTTGACATTGTATTCTAAATTTATTAGAGCCGCGACGGACACTTGGTCGGCTTCATTTTTGAAGAAATATGGACCAATGATTCCCTCTGCCAATAGAGCACACCAAACTGTGATTTTTTATGGATATAACGGCGTCTCTACAATGCACTATGGTTCCAAATGCGAATTCTTTGGCCAAAAGTATTTTTTTTTAACTTTTAATTTTTATTACTTTTTTGATGTTTTATTGCAAAATTATTATTTTCTGAACAACAATTTTTATTTAGAGTTGTTATATTATGGAGTTATGTTAAAATAAAATGATATTCATATATATATCCAAATATCCAACCTTCTGTGACATTTTCCCCATTTTCCAGACAATTTAACGCTAATTTTGCGAGCTTTTTCGGATAAATATTTTAGGTAATTATCTGAAATTGTGTCGGAACCACTTTTTTGAAGAAAATATTCCAAAAGGGAGTGATTGTTTTCCTCTCTCTTCTGATTCTCGAGCCAAATATCATACAGTTGCGAATTTTGTAACCAAATGTTGCCTAAAAAAGGGAAATTATCTCAAAAATCGCAAAAAATCGCAACTTGGCACACATATTTTCTAAACCACACACTTCAAAGTAATTATAATTTTTAACGTTAGACTGGACACTCTTAGACAAAATTTGTAAAGCTTAAGGCAAATCGAAAAATACAAATAAAATAAAAAAATAGGGCTTTTAGAAAAAGCGTCGTTTTTTCGATTTTAGCAAACGAAGTTTGTTTTTGTTTTGTTTTTTAAGTTAAAAGTACTTACCATCATCTATCTTTTCCATTTAACACTTTTTTATAATTTTGTTTTCTTGTAACGAATTCGGAACTTGAAATAAGCGCAATAAACACTACACGCACTTCGGTTTGCAACTGACTGAAAAAAATGCAACTTTGATGACTTACTGCCTAACGGTAAATTATTTATTACAACAAAAAACTTGTTTTCTATTTTTAGATTTGCATAACAAAATCAAAATTCAAGAACATAAAAAAATGACTTTTGGCCACAGAATTCGGATTTGAAACCATAGTGCAATGGCGTGTGGATTCTCATTACTCCAAATGTAAGAGTGTTGTTTATTAACCAAAAGGGAGCAAAATGTTCTTGTGGAAATAAATTTGCATGATTGCAAACTCTGTGCCGAAAGAATACAAAGTGTGGCCAGATTGAAAATCACACGTCTAAAAAAAACACCCGTTTGTATGGAGCGAAATAATTGCGGTTGTGAAAAATTGCCATTAAAAAGTAATTAATGTTTTTGTATTTATTGGTAATATGAAATATCTATTTATTTACTATGTTCTACATCATCCGTAAATTTGATTAGTATAATAAAATAATAAAATATTATTTAATGTATTCATTTTAATTTATTTTAAATTGGCTCCTCTAATTTCACACCAATTGTGCGCACAGTGTTTCGATTCGTTGGACAAATAACGTAACAAATCGAGGAAATGCGTGTTTTTGAAAGGTTTTGAAAAATCTTTTTATTGCGCTACTTAAAAGTCATTATTCATAGCAAGTGAGTTGGCATTAAAGTGCCCTTGAAATCGCAGGGAAATGTTCCAAAAAAAAGGCATAAATTCAGCTTACCCCCAATATTATTCAGTAATTCAGTCCATTAACCTTATGGGACATTGAGCGACAATACGATGACGACTAACGATGGTGCCCATTGGCTGGAAAGGTTGTGGGTTTACCGGCTATGAAGGGCAAGGAGAAGGCTAAAAGAACTAATGTTATTTCTATTATGAATAATAGGAAACACTACGACTTCAATTGTTCCTCATTAACTGGGGAATTTTTTATTTTTTATTGTACACATTTTGGATTATTTTTCATATGAAAAATTGAAAAAATGGAAAATTTAAAAATTATGAAAAAATTACCATTTTTCAGGCGGATTGTTTGAGATTTCCTTTTATAATGAAAAATGTCCGAATTTTGTATGCGACCTTTTCTTTTTGGGGCAATCTTTCGTCTTTATTTCTGGCGCATTTTTTTATAGCGCCATAAACTCTACCGTACTGTAGCAGCACCAGCCTGGCATAGTAGTCTCAAAGGACTGATAATAAGGAGAAAATTGGCATCGCCATGAGAGTCAGCTGTTCCTATCGAATAATATCTGAAGATGCAGCAACTGAGTCTTTCCCACCCTGTAACGTTATACCTAGACTGACAGTGCCGCAGGTCGTGGCAATAACGAAGGCGGTGATTGTAGACGGAAGATTGTAAACGTCTGACCCACCTCAATACCCAAATTAAAAGACACCACTGTGCAATAATATCGCTATTCTTAAAAGGAATTCGTATTCCGTTTAGACTCAGTTTGACTCTGTAGTCCATTGTAAAACTTGGCAAGCGAATCATTCTGAAAAGCCCGTGAGTCGGACAATACTAATGTCAGTTTGGGTGTCCAAAGTTAAAAGGAAGCCAGCGGTGATCGCCGCCTGTTCGCCACCATAGCTTCACTAGAATTCACTCCTACAAGTGAAATGTTAGCAAGTGAAATGTTGATCCAATCACGATTGGTTCCTCTTCTATCAGGTATGTCACTGACTTTTTTAATAAAAGCAATATTCATAATTAATTTTGGACAGAATTTCATTTCAATGTGGAGTTTAAGTTGAAATTGATATCAATTTCACTTCAGATTTTGTCATGGGTTTCAAATCAATAATTTTTTTTCGATTTTTCTGGAGAAGCTAAAAACGTTTTGGTTTCAAAATTTGTCGATTTGGGTTTCTGTGACATGCCTGTATATCTGATGTACGCGGAACCATGTTCGATTTGATAAACATTTCGAATAAATGTCCTAACATACAAAATAAAACAATTTGCCATGTTTGATACTTTTTGTCCGGTGGTTTTTTTAGAGAACAAATCACCGTGCGCCGGTTCTATTTCATAATTATGTTAACTCATTTATCCCACCTTAGAAAATACATTTGTGCTGGAGATAATTAACACAAATTAAACGTTAGGTATTCATTGATGTTCGCCACACATATTAATGACACTATTTACGGTCAGCATCGAAAAATAGTACATGACAGTACCGTGATGTTGAATTGGGCAGTGCGGATGTTTTGAACAAAACAAAAGGACCAGCAAATTATCCAACGGTATCATTTCAAAGTAGTCTGGCGGCGAAGGTGGTGACAGACTCGTCGGGTTTGGTTGAGTCTTCTCCAACTAATTGATGTACACAAAGGCAAATAAATTATAGGTGATGGCATTGTATGTAAAAGCAGAACTGACAGAACTGACGACAATTATTGGAAGAGCTTTATTCCACCGAAGCAGACTAGCTGATAAAGACCATTAGCCAGCGAGGAAAGCCGGCCTGATGATTTACAAAACCATCGATATATTGAAGACCAAACGTGTTGAACTGAATTATTTGACATTTTTTTCAAAAAAATAATTTGAAAATTTCCAAAGTTGTGCCGTAAAATGTTAAGCGTTTCAATATGGGAATGTTTTTTTCTTCTAACTTCTTAACTTGAAGATTAAAAAAAATTGAATGTCTGAAAATTGTGCTGAGTTGGGTTGAAGTAAAAACGACGATCATGTTTCTCTCATAACAGTGGCAAAGAATGTGATCAGAAAAGAAATACCATTCTCCCGTTCCCGTGTCATAGAAAAATTTCAATTTTATTCTGTAACAAATGAGTGCTCAGTTAAAGGTGTGCGTGTGTGTCACAAACGAAAAAAGTAGCCCAATTACCGCAAATAATTTCAATCAAGAAAATCATCGAAATGGAAAACTTTCATTTGTCTGCCATCTAAGCAAATTAATTCCTTGGGACAATATTTAATTTATTTAATTTCTTTAACTTTCATTAGTTTAATGTCAACAACTTTGTTCGATTGTCGGGCAGAGCTCATCGCCAAGGCTAAAGCCAAAATAGGCAACAGCGAAGAAAATGTCCTTTCACATCTTCAGTTGTTCCTGTGCGAGTGTTAATTCTTAGTTTTTATTGTGTCACTTAGCCTTTTTCTATTTCAGGGCCTTTTTCCATTGTTTAATGGCTTGTTTTTTTTGGTTTTTTTTTTGTTATTTCAATCTTTCTTTCTGTACTGCATAAGGCAGCCTTAATTTTGGCATTGTATGTATGTATTATTACAGGGTAGTTGAAGAGGGGCCATTCGTATTTTGTGTCTGCTCGGTTAGCCAAACTTCCAGCAGGCTCCTCCTTCAATGCCATTGTCTATTTTCTTCTTTCTTTTCTCCTTTTATTCCTTTATTTTTTTTGATTTTTCAAGTGATTTTCCTTCTCGCTATCCTTTCGGTGCCGGCATATCTTAGCACTTCATTTGTGGAAGAATAAGTATTAACCAAACGCCAAAGAGAACGGCGGAGGAGACAAAATAGCTAAAACAGCAAACGGATGAAGAATAGAGGCTGCCCACATAAAGTAGAGTCAAAACCCCAAAATTAGCTTAAGAGGAAACAATGCCGTTAAGATGATGTTCATGGTCTTTGCACTTTTGTTGGGATTTAAAGCATTTAATTTATTTCAATGGTAAAGTCGTTAAGATTCACAAAAAGAAAAGAAAAATATATAAGAAATGCGACGAAGAAAACAATTTTTGCCGTACACAGAACGGCCATGCTACAACCATCCGCCCGACATGAAGGGAAAATTGGACAATAAAAACGGAAAAAAAAGAATTGGAAGAGGGTGCACAAATGGTAATAAAATGCTTTAAAACAAAGCTAATTTTCATTATAACAAAGACTGACGCTGTTTCTGCAAAAGAGCCGCAATGGCAAACAAAAACAATCAATATTTTAAATAAGAAAAAATAAAAGTTTTCACAAATACTTAATGACGATGTTTACACAGTGACTGTGAAAATGTGTGAAAATCCTCTATCAGCAGGAGAAGGATTTAAAGCAAAGTCTACGAAATGAAAACTTAAAGTTAAAAGGATAACGCTTTGGAAACTTCAAACAGACGTTCTGGAATTCTTTCATTGGGATACACTTTCTATGACAAGCCGGCGCCTCTCTTATCGCATCCATGCCGTGTAAAGGTGGCAACGTCATAGCCAGCGAAATTTAATCAACCGCAACAAGTTTGGAATGAAATATGTAGCAGGACAGAATATCAAGCCTTAGATATAAAATTCATACAATTTATTATTATGGCCAAGAATTTATCTTATCTGACAAAGATAAGGGATTGATTTCGGGTAAGTGGTCGCCGCGGTAGGCTCGAATAAATTCCAGCCTAGAGGCCCAATTTTCGACCAGTTTTTGCAGCATTTGGGGCCGTATGTCAGCAATAACGCGCCGAATATTCTCCTGCAAGGTGTCAATCGTGTGGGGCTTATCTGCGTAGACAAGCGACTACACACGACCATGGAAAAAATAGTCCAGCGCTGTCTAAATGATTGTTTCATTATCTGCAATGCACATTCTTATCTGCATTTTGATTGTATGTCGATCAGATCCACATCTCGGTCCTCTCGTATATTTAATTTTCTATCAAATCTCAATTTAATTAAAGTAAATTGATGTGAGCGCTATTTACTGCCATCAGCGATCGATAATTGAAAACCAGCTCAGTTCAAACAGTTCTTATACACATACACACATACACATACACACATTTGCCATTATCATTCGGAATTCTTATCAAGACATTTTACGAGTTCACCCAAAGTATTCGCATATTCTGACAACAAATTACAGTGATCAGTGTCTGGTATCAAACGGAACAGAGCAAAAGACTAGTCATAGATGAAATGAACAATTTTCTGAACGTATTTGTTTATTTTTCAAATATTTGCTGTCTGTTGGTGGCCATAAATGGTGAACCTTTCGTAAGTAAATTAAAGTAATTTCCACAAACTAATCACATTTTTGCATTTTCACTATGCCACCCGAAGAACGGAACACTTTGGGCTCCAGAGGAAAACGATGTCATGTCTGACAAACAACTTTATCTGTTAAAAGCAGAAAATGAAATTCTCCAATTGAATTTGGAGATTATGAAACTGAAAATGGAAAAATATATGACCAAGACCGACCGAGAGTTGCAGGATATCAAAGATTACTTAGTGAAATTAGATGAAAAAGTTTCTAGCACCACTTCCAAACATGATCACGACAGAGGGGATGACAATCAACAGAGCTCAGACATCGACAAAATGCCATTTGGGAAATTTCTAGCCTCTATAGAGGAGAAGATGCTCTTCTCTAAAGATATCAACAAAACCCTAGATATATTGAAAGATATTCAATCAACTTTGGCAAAAATGGAAAATAAATGTACACTGGAGCCACAGCAGACAGAGCCATCCAAGGGCGAGCACAATATAACGATCTACATCAACGAAAAAGGTAAGATCAGTGGAGAGAAAATTCAAGTTGAGATTGGTAATCTGGCTTTTTTGTTGTTGTTGTAGAAGAACCCATGATTTGTAAAAGAAATGAGCACAACAAACTGGTGTGGTAAGTTGAACAAAGTTCGTGTTTCATGTATTTCATGTATTTGAACCTTCTTAACGTGTCTCGCATATCAAAATGTGCATGTGCAAGTGCAAGAGACAGATTTGTGGTACGCATTCGTGGTGTGTGGGGGGGGGGAAGGGTTGTTATGTCTCTGTAGTCGCCAGCTTATGTATCCTCTGTCATAGTGATGACGAGGATGATGTTGAATAAAAGAGAGGCGATAATACGCATATTTTTCTATCTCCTGTTTAACGACAATTCAATTACTGCACGGCACTCCACAATCAGAGCATATGTTAGACAGTAAGCGATATTAATTATTCTGGCACATCATCAGCTGGGTGGCCACTCCACACCTTCATGTGAATGGCTAGCAAAGGCATTCTTAAAGTTTGTTTTTGCTCGGATTTCTGTTTTGAACACACCACAATCTCTAATCCCCGAGTCTCTGAGAAAACTCCCCAGCCCGTTCCAGTCTCCCTTCTTGGAACTTCTGTAAAGATTGAGATCTTCACTGATATTACCAGATTTCTATCTAATAGTTATGAGACTGGCTCATTTCATTCAAAGAACTGACAAAAGTTGGGATATTACCCGGCTTTCTCTTTCTAGTTTCGACGTCAATTTACCCCCTTGTTGTGTCAGTATGAATTCTCCAAATTGTTCGAAAACTTCCTGTCGCATTCAGAATCGTCTTTTGGGTACGGATTCATTTATGGTGCCATGTTACGATACAAACGATGATGGTCGCTGGACCGTCATACAAAGGCGTGTCAATGATTCGGTGGACTTTAATCGCGGTTGGTCGGATTATCAACGAGGATTTGGTGACTTGGATGGCAACTATTGGATTGGCTTGGATAGGCTGCATGCCCTCACCACCACACTGGCACCCGTCGAACTTCGCATAGAACTGATGGATTTCGATAACGTTGTGAAATATGCAAAATACGATTCGTTTGTGATTGGAGATGAAAGCTCGAAATACACTTTGCAGAAAGTGGGCGTGTATTCGGGCACTGCTGGCGATTCGTTGAGCAGTCACAAGGGTAACATGTTTTCAACCAGAGACCAGGACAATGATGCACATTCACGGATGCATTGTGCTCAGGCAAAAGATGGCGCTTGGTGGTATCACCAATGCTTGGAAAGGTAATATGGACTATGGTGCAAATGTATTCGAATTAAATATTAAATTAATACATTTTCTATTTGTCGATACAGTAATTTGAATGGCCGCTATTATAATACACCATTGGTTCCAAGAGATTCCCCAGATACACGAGGCATTTGTTGGGGCAGCTTCCATGGTTACGTATATTCTCTAAAGTTTGTGCAAATGATGATTAGACCGAAGAAGCTTTAATATCACAGAAACCGCTGTAACAAAATTCATATTACAAAATGGCAATCCGCCATCAGAATACATACGTTCCAGAATAAACAAACCAGCTACAAAACAAAGTTCCAGTGTCGGCATTTCCATAAATGGAAACAAAATGCAATTGGGGAAATATTCAAAAAGGATGAGGATGTCTTCAATAATTGTGCTTAACTGATAAAACAAAAAAAAAAGTTTACAAGGCTTTGCCAGTATTTCTGTCTGGCCGGTTAGAGGGAAATATTTTGTATGAAATTAATCACAATTATTGAAGACCGCCTTATGGCGGTCTTTTTGGTTAGAGGGTTAAGTTGACTAGCTGTGACTATGACTTCACATTTTGGAAAGCCCCACATTTTACGGCTAGGGAAAGTGGTAAGAAGGGCAAACTATTGAAAGATAACAACTGAATTAAGTTGTTGTGTTATGCTTAAATGGAGTATGACCACAAATACACACATAAAGGGTGTTTTTTATTGGGGTATAGAACTTTAAGTTGGCATCACTTTTTTAACTGGCGGCCATTTTGTCAGCTGTCAAGTGATTAATATTTAGTTTGGTTTGCCATTTCATCATGAACAGGTTGACAAAAGAACAACGCTTGCAAATCGTGCAAATTTATTTCGAAAGTAATGGTTCAGTTCGCGAAGTTCACCGCAAGCTCCGTCCATTTTATGCCATTACATCCACAAAAACTGACTGTTTGGTGTGCTCTATGGGCTGGTGGAGTCATTGGGCCATACTTCTTCCGAAATAATGCTGGAGAGTCAGTTACCGTTAATGGAGACCGGTATAGAGCCATGATAACCGACTATTTTGTTCCCGAATTGGATGGCATGAATGTGGATGAGTTGTGGTTCCAACAAGTGGTTGAAAATTGGACCTGTAGAATTGGCTTTATTCGAGCCAGCCGCGGCGGCCACATGCCCGAAATCATATTTAAACATTAATGGCATAAAATTATCCTTCCAATAAAGCCAAATTGATGGACATTAAAACGATTTTCTTGTGTTTTATTTCAATTCGAAGTTCTATACCTCAATAAAAAACACCCTTTACATATATTTCAATGTTCCAACGTTACAAGAATTTACAAAACACGCCTCTTGGAATTCCCGCCGCCAACCCCCAGCCATAGCTCTAGGAGATACATTTGGAGAAGGTCTTGTGGGAAAAATACAAAACTTGTTGTCTTTATTAAAAATACATTTATCATGAATTTATTGGGCAGCAAAATGTACAATTGTTGCTGCGAATAATTTATGTTGTAACGCCGGCATTTTGGAGTATGAGGACATCACGTATATATATATATATATATATATATATATGTGTGTGTGTGTGTATTTTTTATTTATCTCAAATGCATTTGTATTATTTATTTATTTATTTATTTCAATCTATTTGGCTGAGCCCTTACAGATCAATTTCTTACAACTACATACTTAAATCTAACACAATATATTCGAAAAGCGCTTTTTTAAAAGCTGCACGATTCGAGAAAAAATCTAAATGATTGCATACATTGTTACACAAAAATAAACATCTTGTTACAACTTCATTTAAACAATAATTATATCTATGAAAGTATTCATAGAAAAGAGTATGTTCCCTCAAATTTCTCCTAGGAACATTAAATGGAATTAGTTGCAAAAGCTCCGGCGAGTCAATTTTGCTATCAATAATATCTTTAATAAATATAATATTATGTACTACTCTTCGTTGAGCTAAAGTATTTAAACCAAGTAACTGACAGCGAGTCTCATAGGCAGGCATACCATAAGAATCGTACACATTTCTTAATGCAAATTTTGAGAATCTTCTTTGAACTCTTTCAATCCGATACTTATGGATGTTGTAGTTCGGGTCCCATATTATATCACAGTATTCTAATTGTGATCGAACAAATGAAAAATATAATGTTCTTAATGTGTAAGGATCTATAAAATCTTTAGAATTTCGTTTTAAAAAACCTAACTGAGAGTTTGCTTTACTGACAACGTATTCCAAATGGTGACCAAATGAAAGTTTTGAGTCTATATAAACCCCAAGGTCTTTCATTACCATTTCTCTAACGAAAAGTTTATTACAAAAAGTATAATTATTGACCAATGGGAATATTTTATGGGATATGGTTAAAACTCTGCATTTTGAAAAGTTTAATCCCATGCCATTATATTCACACCATTGTAGGAACCTATCAATATCTTTCTGGAACAATATGCAATCATTTAGATTTCGAATAACGGAATATACTTTTAAATCATCAGCATACAGCAGGACTTTACAAAATGTGAATACAGAAGGAATATCATTAATAAATAGCAAAAATAACAGTGGACCAAGATGGCTACCTTGTGGTACGCCAGATTTAGCATTTATAGGTTTCGACACACAATTATCTATTTTAACATATAGTATTCTGTTCGACAGATAGGAATATACCCAGTTCAACATGTTAGAATGAAAACCTAACATTTTTAGTTTATAAATTAATATGTTATGATTTACGTTATCGAATGCTTTTATAAAATCCGTGTAAAGAACATCAGTTTGAAATCCATTTTCAATAGCATTTATGCAATAATTATAAAAAATTGCTAAATTTGAAGAAGTGGACCTGCCACTGTAAAAACCATGTTGGCATGTATTGATGTTATTTTTTACAATTGAAAATAATTTTGTATTAACTAACATATCTAATAATTTAGGTATAGCTGATAATTTTACAATTGGCCTATAACTAGTTATACAACCTTTTTGACCAGACTTGAATATGGGAGTAACGAATGACATTTTCCATTCCTGTAAAAAAATTCCAGTAGACATAGATTTGTTAAAGATTATTGTAAGAGGTATACAGATAGCCGACGCACATTCTTTTAAAAATAATGGCGGGAGTTTATCATAGCCCTCACTCTTAGATGAATCTAATGTTTGCAAGGCCCGATATACCTCACTTTCATCAAATTCTAAATGGCCAACGATAAACATTTCTTGCAGATGCGTAATATTCTCAATATTAAATTTAGGATTGCTGTTATATACAGTGGAAAAAAAATCGGCAAAAGCATTACAAATAGACTTAGTGTCACTGATGGATGTTCCATCATAATCCATGCAAGTTGGATACCCACTCGACTTCCGTTTCATGTAATAAAAACCCCAAAAGGCTCTACAATTTTGTTTAATTTTTGATTCAGTATTATATATGTAGTTTTTATATAAAAAATTTGAAAGAAAGTCAAACTCTCTGCTTCTTAAAGCAAATACCTCTCTATCACTAGATAAATTAGTTATTTTATATTTTTTATATGCTTTCGATCTAAGATTTTTTAAATGCATGAGTCTTCTGTTGTACCAAGGCAACTTATAATGACGACCTGATCTTTTTAAAGGAACATACATATAAATGACATAGTTTATTACTTGCTTAAAAATTTTAAAAGTTTCGAGTAAATCGTTAATTCCAAAGATTGTTCTCCAGTCAATGGAATTTAAAAATGAATTTATTGCATTAAAATTAGCATGTTTGTAATCATATTGGGTTTCAGGATTACGAAAAGTTTTATCACATTTATAAAACGAGAATTCTAATACAATAGCCTTATGATGTATTGATTCGGAAGTAAGTGACATATCACATTTTCTAAGATTGTATTTGAAATCATTTTTTATAAAAATCAAATCTAATATTCTATGAATGTCATTCTTTATATCATTCACTTGAAAAAGTTCTAATGAGTATAAATTATCACATACTAACGTTTCTATGTCGTTATTAACATTAAATGGAATGAGATATTGATCTGTAGAACTAAAATGCCATTCTATATTTCCCAAGTTGAAGTCTCCCAAAACGCAAGGTGTTTGGTGTGGTTTGAGAGAGTTTACTATATAGTTAATATTAGAAATATGACTAAAGTATATGTTGATATCACTTTTTGGAGGGATATAACTTAATAAAAATACTAATTCATTTTTTTCTTGGTTTAAGTTTTCACCAAAATTTACAGCAACGCAAATTTGTTCGATCAAAGTGTTGTTGATGGGCAAGCTTATTTCTCTACTCGCCAAATTACCAGCAATCGCGAATAAAACACCTCCACCTCTGGATACTCTGCAATTAAGAGAACGATCGTTCCGATAAACATTGTAGTAAGAGTCGAAAAGTTCAGAGCTGAGAAAGTGCGACGTCAACCATGTTTCAACGAGTGCAATTATGTTGAATTCATGTAAACCTGCGCGAGAGAACAACTCATTTGTTTTTGTCCGCAAACCACCAGCGTTGTGAAAGTAAAGGGAAATCGATGTATTGGTGTTGAAATGAGTAAGAGATGAAGCTATCGGTATCTCTTCATTTGGCGAATTCGTTGAGACTATTATGTCTAACGAAGAAGTGTCATTGTTATGATCATTTACTGTTGAAGAGCAGTTTGGTTCAATAATGAAGGTCTCAGTAAGCTGGATGTGGTTGGAGTTGGTGTCTTGGTTTCCACCACTGCTGTCGCTGTTGCCGTTGGAGAAAGCATGGGCGGCGTTAATACTTGTGAGGGGGGTAGTGTTACTACTCCATCTCCGATGTTTTTTGGCTTGGAAATAAATGGTTTTATTTTAATTGACATGGGCCACATTGTCTTATTGTACACTTTCTCGTAAAGCGGAGAAGGTACTCCCAATTTAAAATTGACGAAATGTAGCTTCGATACGTCCGCATCACGTTTTATCAATTTCGTGAATTTCAGAATATTTGGTTCTACTCCTAAACCCTCTGCTACAAATTTTAGAACCGCCTCTGGTTTAGTGTGAGCATTAAATTTTGAAATGTGTACATATTTCATTGTATGCACAACTTCAAAATCATCACACACAGGTGCGGTGCCAACAACAGGCTTTGTTCTATTACGTTTGTTGTTGTTATACTTCTTCTTTCTATTCGATTCTTTTCGACGAACTGTAACCCAATTTTGCTCTCTGCTTTCCATCTGCATATTGGGATCATCAACCGCATCAACAAATTGTTCAGAAGTATTGTCTTCACTTGTTGTGGACGATGAAGCAAGGGGACGAGAATCATGTTCGGGATTAAGATTTTTTGTTGCTGCGTGAGAACTAGAAGTTTGGGCATTTGTTTTCATTTGATCTCTGTTGTGAGCACGAAGATGAGTAGACTGCGCCTCACCCATCATTTTCTCTAATTGCATACACTTCGACTGCACTTCTCTCATTTGTCGCGAGAGTAAATCGATTTTACTTTGTGTGTCATTTGTCATAACAACACAGGAATTACATTGCCAAAGTAAATTTGGCGAATTTATTAAAAGTTTTAAACAATCTGCAGACAAATCTGTACAGTCGGAATGAAAGATACGACCACAAATTGAAGCACACTTAACTCCTTCAAGCGTCTTTAAATTAAACCCGTCGGTTTTAGCCACGATTTCGGCATTACACTTGCCACAACAATTTTTCATTTTTTATTAGAAAAGAAATAGACTTCACTCAACGAATGTCTGAGCTGAACTGGCCGATGTCTGTGTGTTTGTGTAAGTGTCCCTGTTACCGCCATAGCCACTGCCATTGTCACTGGCGCTGTCATGGATGTTACTCTGGGCCAACATTGAATTGGCCTGCTCTGGCCGGATACAAGGCCGTCTATGTTTAGGCATTATTAATGTTTATTATTTAGTGCCATAAGCTCTTTTATTAGGCTGGTGATAATTTTTAGCCTCTGGTATTGAATTAAATTGTACCGAATTACATACATTCCCCGACAACAGCAACAAAAACACCACGGAAAAAAAAACTGTTAACACAGATTAAATTATTAATGATGCTTGGTGTTTTTTTCTTCTTGTTTCTCGGAGTTTAGAGGGCACTTCGTTTGTTTGACAAACAAACAAAAAACAAAAATAATGCCTGGCGAGTCGAAGTAAAAAAATGGTTTTGTGGCATGCGTTTTACCTGCTAACTGTAACGCCCACAGATAAATTACATCGTTGAGTTTGAAATGTTCAAGTATGAATGGACTATGCGAAAGCAAATTCTATAGAGTTCACCAACAAGAGGTGTTATTTTAAATCATCCGGTATTTCGACACCTATCACTTTCGCAGCTTTTATTCATTGACATTTGGCAAGTAGAAATTATGACATTACTAAAAATGGAACGGTACACGCTTTACTACAAAAAATGGTGAAAATCTTGCAGTCACAGTTCGCAAAACTAAAAAGTTTCCGGTCCCTGTTATGGTGATTACAATTGGCCAACGAAATCCTGTGATTTAACAACTTCTTCCATTGGGGCCACGTGAAAGATTCGCCAACAGCCCAGCGTCGATTCAAGACCTCAAAGATAGAGTGAGTCTATCGAGGATATAGGGCAGCCACTTGGCGATTTGTTTATGGAAAATTTCATGAAAAGGATATGGTCCTGCAAGCGTGGTGGTGCTGGTTAATTGTCTGATATTGCTTTGCATTATTAACGGCATACCATCCCATTTATTATGAAATAAACATACGGTCATTTATCACAAAAAATGCCATAATGCCAAAATAAAACCTCTTGTTGGAGAACCCTGTACATGTGCCACCTTTATTGTGGTTACAAAAATAGATGAAACGATCGATTGAGCTGTCTTGACACAAAATATAATTGGTTTACCGCCAGGTAAAGGAAATCAAAATCATATTTTTTTAAATCCCATACAAAATACCTTGACAAGTCCATGAGTTCAATAGTTGGTCATAAAAAAAGTGGTTGGCAATGCTTCCGTAACGCTGAAGTGGCGTTTCCAACAAAATTTTTAAAAGAAGAATTGGCTACCACCGCGTTAGGCTCCACTGTTACTCTCTGAGGATGCATTGGCTTTTCAAACCTGTAGCTTAGATTGAAGGGGCAAGAAAAAGTGAAAGGCAGACTTATTTAGACAGTTGTATTGGCCTAGATCGCCTAGGACTAGTCACTAGTCGCAACCTTCGCTAGTCGGGGCTATTTCTCTGTGTATTGAATACAAGCTCTCGCAAAACAAACGAAACCTTTAGGTAAGGAGTGAATTTTGAAATTTTAAACAAGTGAGCAAGTTTTCAGTCGGGTAAACCCACACCCTAATTAAAAACATGCAAGTCTCATATTCCAAAGTGGATGTAAAAATGTTGAATTTCGAAATTTTACAGAAAAATAGTTTAATTACACTTTTTCAAAAGTGAATGTTTTGTATGGGATGTACCTGCAGAGATGTAGCTAGAGTTCGAAATGTTTCGTCAAAAACTTTGTCTGGTTACATATTTACATATTTCCCTTAACAGTCCATGAAGGAATCAGTGAGCTGTGTACGATACAATTGTGTATACTCACTGACCGAGACCGACTGTTTAAAGCCGGCTCCGAACGGCTAATGTCTTTCTAGAGAAGATTAAATTAGATTAAATAGCGAATCTAATGGTCAAATGGCCGGTTGACCGGACGACGCACTGTGGTCAATATTTTGAGATAGCGGCCAAAACTCCTTTTGGTTTTTGTTCTCCGATTTTAAAGTTATTAGACTCATATGAAAGTAGACAGTAGTAAACCTCGGGAGCCAAAAAATTAGAACTCTATTTTAACTATTTCACTGAGAATGGGCTTTTTCAGAATTTAGTAATTATGATATTTTTAGTTAATTTTTAAAGTTGAAATGATCATAACTTTTTTGTTTTTCAAGATTTTTGGACGAAATAAATTTTGTGTTGTAACTTAACTTATTTCCTATCACTGGTAGAAAACACCAATTTACTATTTTGTAGTCCTAACCCTCCCCTACATTCCTATATATACATGTCCATGCATCGGGACTGCACTTTTTGAGCAACAGCAATTTTTCTGACCCAAGGTAAGATATTCGGTACAAATGCACGTCATATTTTTTGAGAAGTTATTTGTATGTGAAAGTGGCTATTATGCATATATTTTGATGAAATTTTGTACAAGAGTTCTAATTGACCCAAAAAATAATTCTGTTGAAATTAGGAGAATTTGGCCCATATTTGGACCTAGTCCACATAGAAGGGTGTATCAAAATTTTGACAAAAATGACAATAGAATCTGACAACATTCGCTTTGCTTACAAACCAAATAGAACATTAAATTCAATTTTTACCAACATTAAGGCGCCCATTGAAAAGGAACATCAAAAAAGATATTAAAGAAAAATACCGTGAGATAGGCCTTATAATTGACCAGCCAAAGCAAGGAGAAGGAAATTCTAACCCTTTATAACCAAAAATATTCTTGGAGACATATGCCAACCACAGTTCCATGGGGAACAAATAATTCAGCACAATATGCTTCCAATTGGAGATCTCTCAGAAGAAGCGCAAGAAAAAAGGAACAAAGACTACAGATTCTTTCGCGAGCACAATACAAGAAAAATTTCCAGATATTGTACTAATGAAGATCTTATTAATATTTTGTTGTGCACATCAGACCCATATATGTCCAGTATTCGACAAAAATGGAAATCAACCTCATTAGAGTTAGATGAAGAAGCTAAACAACTACTGCAAAATGAAAATCAAAGCTATTTGGAACAAATTTTTACTAATATTGTTTAATTAACACTAGTTTAAAGATTATAATTTGTTTCTAATTTTAGTATAAATTTTTATTAATACATTTAAATAAAATATATGTGCACTTTAAATCAATAGTAAAAGTTAACTTAAAATGTTATCGATGTTGTGTTCTGTATATAATATATCCAAATGGTATTGATATTGTTGGGAATTTCAGTGTTATTTTTCAGTTTAATCCTCACAAGAATTAGATTTCTTCCACAAAAACCAACCTTTGGCCCCTGTGAATATTGAGACTAAATAAATGTCAGGGGCCAAATGTTGGCATTTTCTGACCAAAATTAAGTATAGGAATAATAAATAAGTATTGGTTGTAATATACGATTGAAGAAAATAAGAAATTATAAAAAATATACCTATTTAAAATGTCAAAATATTCAACTTTTACATGGAAACTCAACAAAAAATTAAAATGCATTTTTAACTCCACAGTACTTACGTTCCTATCAGTCGATTTTTACGTTTGAACACGCAAAGTGAAGCTTAAAGTCCCTCCTATTGAACAAAACAAATTCCGTAAAAAATTACCAATCCGGCCAAAAGTTATACAGTTTTGACCGCTATCTCGCGAAATTGACCACTGTGCGACGCACTAAAGAGAAAATTCGTTCTTCAGCCGAACTGTTCGCATGTGTAAGAATCTTGCAACAAGTGTTTTTCCTGCCTGCTATGACATTATCAAATTCAAGGCAAACATCAACAAACACTACTCCCTCTTTCCTCCCTCCAATAGCCTTCTTTCCCATCGCTAAGCGCCCCGGTAGGCGAGTTGGTAGCGTGCTTGCCTATCAGCGTGGTGGTTGTGGGTTCGATTCCCACCAGAGGCTTTGGTCTGTCGCTGCAAAAATCAAGCCAAATGGTCTTTGTCACCCGGTTTACCCTTGGACCCAATATTATAATATAAATTTACTTTGTATTGTAATTAATAAATAAATAAATTTCCCATCGCTAACACAGTGCATTGCATTTATATGGGGAATCCCATGAGTGTTGGTCAAAAAAAAAAAAAAAAACGTTAGATGACCCTTTACTAGGTGGAAGCAGCCGCTGAAAAATGTTAGATGCTCTCACCCGGCTTCGAAATCGGGACATTCAATGTGATAATCGCTCACTTTACCTAGTACACCTCTTCCGTCTGGTTACAGCTTCACTAATCACCGATTTTGGGTAAGTAATATAACTTGACGACGACGCGGATATCTGATGAACACATACCATGGAAATATCTATAGAATAGCGATGCATAACCCACATTCAGGCGATGCCCACATATGTCCAGCCCCTATATGGGAATTGTATTCCATTTAGTCTCACTATGGCAGCTGCAACAAAGGTCATCGAATGGGGTGGATGCATGGCCAGCCATTATTTGAAGCATGTCTACTTTTCCACAATAGAAAGTTTTATTTTTTTAATTGTGGTAGTCTTTTTAAACGTTACACAATTTTTAGCATTTCAGATCTCTTTCCATACGGAAACATATTCAGCGGGAGCTAATATATCCCTGAGTCTGTTGCCGGTTGTAATCAGAGCGAAATGTATTATTTTTGTTTTTTTATAAATCTATGAGTGTAGACACTGGACACTGGTCTAAGTTTTTAAAATACGAATGCGGAGCAAAGTGTCCTTTTTCGATGATGTTCTGTTTTCGTTACAGTGTTAATTAAGTCCTCTCTTACATATGATGTGCAAACAATTTTCGTTCTACAGTTGTCCATGTACACATTGTATATGTTAGTCTGGGGATATGAAACTACATTGCGTGGCGGGTCCTGTAAATTGTCGGACTATTAAACCGCAAAATACTGTTACACAATTGCGGCGAGTAGTGTCATTTTGCAGTTTCCGCCCACCCCAAACCCAACGCTAATACAAAGGTTTCCCAGTGTCCGGAAAAAATTATAAAATTGTTGTTCTCGTTACAAAAACAATACAAGCTTCGGCACGAGTTAGTTGTAGCAGTCGTATGTGTGTGTGTGTGATAGTTGATTGTGGGTGTACGTCTATGTGATTTCAGGGCTTTGCTGTAATATTATAAGTGGTAACAGTTCCGTGATTGCTTGTTTCATATTTGCGGTTGCGGTCGTGTAGAGTTTTTTTTTGTTTAACTGCTCTCTTATATCGACAGACCGTTTTAATTACTTTTTACTTTCAACATTTTGTTGAAGGGACTCATAACGCATTTACAGATGGTTTACTAGTTTATTAGTGCAATCACCAGATATGTTATTGAAATTGGAGCGTTGTTGGAAAGTCAATGTGATTAACCAATAGCATTAACAAATAAAACGAGTTTCTAACTACAGAACAAACTAATCAATTGGAAAACGAAATAATTCTGAAACTTTGGTCCGGCTAGACTTAGCTCAATGCAATTTCACCTAGCCCAGGTGTTTTCGAGTTACACAAAAAAAAATTACGTCCCCATAGCCCCTCCGGAGGCTGTGCTACGGGGCCGCGACGGATATGAAAAGACTTCAAAAGCTCGCTAAACGACATGATTTATCGGCTCCCGGATGAGCTGGGAGGCCCTTATTTGCAGTGACATTTCATTGAGCCATGTCTAATCAAATCAAAGTTCCAGAATTATTTCCAAAATATTTCGTTGTGCAACCGCTGTGCAATGTCAACCATAAATTATGTCTTCTCCTCGTTCACCATCAGACCTATCGTCGGCGATTCCTTCTCGATTCTGTAAAAAGCATCGCTCTATCTCGCCGACGATATCAATGTCATCTGCAATATTTTCTCCGTCAATATGTTGAACGATAAGTTATCATCTTGCCGAATAGCTGTTGTAGTAGTGGAGAATAGTAGCCAATCTGTTAGGGTGACCAGATGCAGCATTCGAAAGTCGGAATTTCGGAATTTCTCTGGACAAGAGTATTTTGAGCTATTTTATAGAAACGATTTTTCCAAAAATTTCAATTTCATACTTATAATCTTACACGCTGAAAAATAATAATAATAATAATAATAAAAAAAAAACGATTACATGAATGCCACTGTATACTCCTTTGTAATTGTTTATACATTTACTTCTGTTCACATTTTGATTTATGCTGATTTATGCCATCAATTTGTCTAGACAGTGAATGTTTCTTTATGAATTCCCTCCCTTAGCAACCGACTGTCAACAGTCCTTTCAATTTGCATTACCGTAGAGTGTAAAATTCATGTACGAATTCCTACGTTTCTCTTAATGACATTTTGGGCCATTTCGTAACATAAGAGATTTGCAGTCATTAATGTATATCTCTACGACATACACACACATATTTCTATTCAATTTTTTCAAGATATTTGGAATAGTCATGATCTAGCGTACATATATTTCTGTGTGTTTACGATAAGTAATTGACTTACTTCACTGTGATATGTGCCATTTATCCAATTATTTGGATAATTTATCAAATTGAATGTGGAACGTCAGACGATAGAGTTGTATGTCACTTAATGGAAATTTGTAAACTTTATCATAATTACCTAATGAGAAATTAATGGCACTTAAAGTATTTGGCGACATTAGCCGTGAGCAATAAAATGGTAATAACCGAGAGTATAAGATACATTGATATAGAGAGATTCACAAATTTAAAAAAATTAAGAAAAAATATATAAAAAAATATACATCTAACCCACAAACAAGTTAATGTTGTGGTACGGAGACAAACATAGATATGTTTGCTGAAATTGGTTAAAATTGTCATTTTCATCAGCATGTGTTGTATACAAATTAGAAAGTAGTTGTGCGTCTATTCCTTCATGGAAAGAATAAAGTAGGCAACTCCTCAGTACAAATTGTACGAGCACAAAATCTAAAAACTACACTGGTAGTCATTGTGGTACTTAGTCTAAATGGGATTATCGCCGATAAACATGAAAACTGTCATGTTATTATACCCTTAACCTACGGACAGGAGGATATATATTATTTGATACCACACAAATGTGTGAAACATAGGACAATTCACATTAGAGTAACTCCTCACGTTGAAAAATACGTCCTTTTTAAATGTTTACGCACAAGTAGAACTCGTATTTGGCCTTTGTAGCAAGTAAAGCTTATTTCTTTCTACACAAAGCTTATTTGGATGTAAATATAACTCCTGTGCTATTAATGAATGAAACCACAATTGTTTCGCTTCATACGCGTGAGTATTTATTACTAGAATTCACATTGTCTGGATGTTTTGTTTGCTCGTGACCATGTGCGTACATTTCTTATCGGTGAGAGTGCACACACTCCAAAATGAAGATACAACAACAGCACAATCCATCCACAGCATAAGAGACGTGTTCATCTTTGAACAATTAATATTACGTATTTGTGTATAAACAATAACGTTTTTGGGAAAAACAGACAACGAACTTATTAAATTCAACAAAGTACAACATTTGAGTGAGAATAAGTGTGTATTTGCAGCTGTTTTCGTAACTTTTTTTTTTGCATCTATGCTCTTTAACCCTGCTACTATGTTAGAAAAAAAATACACATGCTGTGTTCCGGGTCATATTTTGACCCCACATTTTTTTACTGAGAAAATTCAAAATTTTACATTTCAAAAATTGAATTCAAATCATTGAATTCAATATATTTCCCCAATTGGTGCACTGAATAGTAAGAACTTTCCAATATATTCCACCAGTTAGAAATACGATAATGTTAAATAAGATTTGGGTCATCAAAAGACCCTAACATAGTAGCAGTGTTAGAATAAAAGGAATAACCGAGAG
Organism: Hydrotaea cyrtoneurina; assembly: GCA_958296145.1. Classification (NCBI taxonomy): domain Eukaryota; kingdom Metazoa; phylum Arthropoda; class Insecta; order Diptera; family Muscidae; genus Hydrotaea; species Hydrotaea cyrtoneurina. Next base: position 18,913,860 of record OY282516.1, read on the forward strand.
AATAAGATGAACTGTTGTATAGAAATTCACAAATTGAAAAAAAAATACAAATTAACACAAAAATGTATACATATACATTTGATATTTATCACCTACAAACAAGTTATTGTTTGTGGTATGGAAAAATATATATATGTTTGATGCGAATTTGTTTTTTCTGAAATTTGTTAAAATGGCCAAATGACTTTGTAAGTCGTCGGTCCGGCTGAAACGCACGGAAATGCAACCAACGCGATTGGCGAGCTAAAAATCATGTGCAGTATCGAATATGTTTGACCAAACAACGGAAAGAGTTAAATTGAAGATGTATTGTTTTTTAAATAGATTAACTATGAAATTTTACTATTATTTTCATTTTCATGGTTAAACTAAACTAAACAAATGCATTGTTAAAACAACAATTATTATCTTAATATAAACAATTTTCATGGTCAAACAAATTCACGCATAAACTAGTTTAAATACACAGAAAAAAACTAATTTTTCGATTCAATGAAAATATTCACGAATTCAAACAAAAAATTCATTGAAAATCCTGTGATAAAACAATTTGTCAACTTAAAGAAAATATTCGTATACTGTTTATCAAAAATATCTTTGATGAAGAAAGTTTCATATATACAAAAAAAAAATTGTATGTCGTTTATTAAAAATATTTTTGAGGAAATCATTCACATTCAACAAAATAATTTGTAGGTTGTTTATTAAAAATATTTTTGATGAAAAAATTCGCAAAACTACAAAAAAAATTGTAAATTTTATAAATTAGATAACCAAAATACAAATCATAAAAAATATAAAATTTTTTGTCGATTCAATTTATCAAATTTCTTTCAACATTTGATAAAATTTTTCGTAAATATGCTAAAAATGTATCAAATATTAAAACGAAATTTGATAAATGGGATCAACAAAAAAATTCATTAAAAATATCCAAATATTTGATGAATTGTTTTGTTGATACATTTCATCAAACTTCGTTTCAATATTTGACAAATTTTAACGAAAAGTTTCATTGAGAAGTGATGAAATTCTTGTACAAATATTTTCATTGAAATTTTTTGGTTGTCTTTTTTTTCTGTGTAAATACTGTTATCGTTTAAAACCAGTCAACAAGAAAATGTATAAATTCACCTTCTGTAACGTTGACTCCAAATCATGTCTATTTATGGTTAAGTTAACCTTATATAAGGTTAATATTTGTTTCGTGTAATAATATCAACAACATCGCCCAATGATGTCTCGCCTCACTGAGGAGATTTGTCCCATCCCGGATACCAGTCCATGCTTTGATAATCTCAAGTCATGTTCATTCTCTTCTGTTGTATAAGTGCAATAAATTTGTATGCACTGGGTCATGCGCTGGATTTGGCTCTTGTAGGCGTTTTTATATAACTATTTTTTTTTTAGTAACTTGCATTTTTTCTATTTTCCGTCTCTTAACTGACAGAGCAAACTCTGATCCGATCACGAGACATCTGTCAGCTGACTCCTGTTACAATTTGAATAGGCTGCTTCATTTAGTCTGTGTTTGACAAAATGGAAAACAAAAACAATTTCCTGTGTTCAATAAGCTGTTTTTCCCCCGTTAACCAACAATTACTCAAATCAAGACGAAGATTTATGAATACTTGTACTTTGGGAACTCTGCACTATAAATATCAATGCTAAAAAAGTGATTTACTCAGTTTCGTTGTGGCGGCTTGTTTGAGGTCTCCACTTCAATTGAAACACTTCACTGTAGGATGTTGCCCGACCGGAAATTTCCCACAGGATACAAAAATGGGTGCCTTGTGTCGCTGACTAAAAACCAGAAGTAAAAGTCGAATGCATTACCCTTTGCCGAAACTACGGCTGTGGCAAGAATAAATAAAACATAAATTAAACTAAACAGAGGCTGACTGAATGAAATTAACCTTGGTGAATATTTTCTTGGTGTTACCAATCTGTCTGCGTTTCATTGGGACCACTGTGCAGTGTTTCCATCTCATTTTGAATCATCATTGCATAAATCCATAACTTGGTTGACTCTTAAAACAATTAACTGTGAAATACCCCCAAGTAATTTGGTATACGCAGATGACTGACTGCGACGGAGTAGGAGGCAAAAGTTTTGCCATTTCTCTTCAGGTATTTTTTTTCGATATGCTTGAAATTGCAAATGAAACGACAACAGATAGTTAATATTAAATAGTATTAAAAATAATTACTATAAACAATGTGTTCCACAACAATTTCAAAAGTAATTTCATGGTCGAGTCTCTAGAAATGTGTTGCGGGCAGACAAATTAACAGACCATAATAAAGTACTCAGGAAGAGGCGGTGGCCCAAGAGGTGGAGGTGCAGGGCGAAGAGAAGGCAAAGAACAGGAATGGATATGAAGTGTTGTAGTGAAAAAATAACAATTATGGCTTTCTGAAAAGTACGGAGAGTTTTAAAACTTTTTTTGTTTGCTATTTGAGATGCCCAAGTGTCAAAGGACATCTTAAGATTTTTCTTAGGAATACATTAAGATGGCTTGTAACTATGGACGTCTGTAAAGGGAACAAATTCGACATTGCAATGGACGGCCTATATTAGATTTTCTGTGGTGCTTCGCTAATCTGGGACACTGTTCAAAGAGGTGGCCTCATAGCACTCAACATTTATTTTAGATTTCCAGAGTAGATTCAACATTCTGGGGCAATGTAATCGCCTGCATCCCGACGTCCCGCTTGATTATGTTACATTTGTTGGTTTAGTGGTGAACAGGTGCAGGGGATATAAGGGTAGAAAATTATAGAGGGCGGAGGTTGAGAAGCCTTTTTACAACTCACAAAAAAAAACAAGCAATTATTTCGATTCACTAATCAATGTCCATATTAATTTTTTCATGCAACTATAGCTCAAGGTAGTCCCAACTGAATGATTGACTTTGGCTGACTTTTTCTCTCACAATGTTGACCAAAGTGGGACCAAATCGCAAAAACGAGGATTGAATTAATGATTGAACACCAAATCATCAACACAACTCTCTAGATTGAAACAGGTATAAAACGGGGACATTTTCCGCTAGTCCGAATGTTTTATACAATCCTCCACTCAACTCTGACGTGTTCAGGCCCGTGTACAGTCAAACAAAGAAATAATTAGGATTTAAATGTCTGTTGATTTGCCTAAAATGGCGAAACTTTTCTCTTACTTTGCAAGCTGCGAACGATATAATTTGTATACATTCCGGAAGAAGTAGATCAACGACCGTACAGATTATTGTCGGATGATCATATTAACCGGATTCAACCACACACACACACTACAAAACACACCACGAATCGTACGAGTATTAGTTGGAAAGTGAAATCTGCGAAACTGATTTTCAAACGCTCAACGTCAAAGTTCCCACTGGAAACGGTTGCATAGGGAAAATCCAATCGCATTACTCGAATGCAAGCTAAATTATCAGCATTTTTCTTTTTTTATTTTCAAATGGAGAGCAATTATTGGAATTAATTTCATGCTTGCGGCATAGCTTATAAAATTGCGCGCAAAAGTCCGAAGGTCCGGCACACACACAGCCACAAACTCATATCAAGAAGTTTTCGTGTTCTAAAATAGATGACCATATTCAGCTAAACAATTAGTTAAAGTGATCAGTGCTTAATATAACCTAGAACAGAGGAGAACGCCATCGCTCCGAAATATGAACAATCTGTGGATTTTTTTGGGTTTCGCAAATATTTTCTATTTATTGCGCCCAATAAATGGCGAGCCATTCGTAAGTCAATTAACACATTTTTACAACAGCTTTGTTTAATTTTGTCATCTGGCAGTTACACATATAGAATGGCACACAATGGCTTACATGTCGGATCCTATATATGAACAGCAACTTCAGAATTTAAAATTGGAAAACGAAAATCTGAAATTGCGCCTGGAGAATCATAACATCCAAACCGAACGCAAATTGGAACGCATCGAAGATCATTTAATGAAATTAGATCAACGGTTGACTTTCTTAATTTTAAATATTTCTGCCAACGCGATAAATGCTAAAGAAGACGTTGAAGATGGAACTAATCTGAACTCTCCGGACGATGGTTGTAAGAAAGATGTGCCTATGGGAGACAAAGGTGGGATATATACTCCTATATATGGCAGATGTCAGCTCCAGTTATAATCATTGACTTTTTTTTTTGTGTTCTTAGATCAGCCAGTGAGTTGTATTCGAAATGCAGATAAGAATCGTGTGTGGTAAGTTAGGACTCTATTTGTAGAACATGGTCCCACCGAAAACAACGTCCCAACATTCTTATTTCTCATACTGGATTTTTCTGACCACGTCAGCTCTGCGGCTGGTAATGCGATCTTCAAAAACAGGGCGCAAAACATCGAGTGTAGCTGCGGCTGTGTGGCACGTAGCGCCGTCCTGTTGAAACCAAATGCTCCTCTTCAATTTTTGTAAACAAAAATTCGTTCAACATGGCCCGATAACGAAAACGAAATAATCACTTGTTGATAATTAAATCGTTAGATGGCGGACCCTGCACTGGCAGCCAATTTTAGAAATGGTTAAAGTCAATCCCCATACACAGTTGATCCAAACAGTTTTGAGAAGAGTGCTGTAGGGCACTTTATTGTCCTTAGCTGCTTGTTCATTCTAGAACGTATTTCTTTCGTTATATTTCATAATTGATCCATGACTGATGGTACACGATATCCTACACAGAAAAAAATACAGGCCAAAAATATTCAATTACTGTCGTAATTGAAATTAAGCTTGGAAATCAATTAATGTTGTAATTGAACTTAGAAATTCTTGGCGAAATCCATGTAAAAAATAGTAAAAAATTCAATTACTTATTTAAAATTTGAGAAATTGAATTCACAACTTTTGTAATTGGGAGAAAATCAATTAAAAAAGTAATTGAATTGACGAATTCCATACAAACTTCGTAATTGATTTCAAAAATATGTTTTTTCTGTGTATATGGTTATCAATATAAACGAGCCTATGTGTTGATTCATACGGAGAAGCATTTTAAATCCAGAGTTTCTCCCAGTTCTTTTGTCGGACAAATTTGTCCTGATATACAGCTCTTTGTGCTAACAAATTACTAACAAATTTTAAATATAACATCCATTTCTCATCCAAGTTCCGATGGCGTTTTACCAACCAATTGCGCAAATTGTCTGAAGAATCCCTGTCGTATTCATAATCATATTTTGGGTCCGGATTCATTTATCGTACCATGCAATGACAACACCGATGGTGGTGGCTGGACCGTCATACAGAGGCGTGTCAATGATTCCGTGGACTTTTACCGCTATTGGTTGCACTATAAACAAGGATTTGGTGATTTGGATGGAAACTATTGGATTGGCTTGGATAAACTGCATGCCCTCACCACGACTCTGGCCCCCGTCGAACTTCGCATAGAACTGATGGATTTCGATAACGTTGTGAAATATGCCAAATACGATTCGTTTCTGGTTGGAGATGAAAGCACAAAATACACTTTGCAGAATGTGGGCGGGTACTCGGGCACTGCTGGCGATTCGTTTAGCAGTCACAGGGGTTGCAAGTTTTCAACCAAAGACCAGGACAATGACCAGGGAACTGGAAGTAGGCATTGTGCTAAGGAAACACATGGAGGGTGGTGGTATGACAATTGTTATTCCAGGTAATATGATTACATTAAAAGATATAGTATGTTTTTCCTATAATTTTATCATTTCAGTAATTTGAATTCTCAATATTATAACCACTCATATGTGATTTATGCGGGTATTGGCATTGTCTGGAAGGATTTCCATGGTGATAATTATTCATTAAAGTTTGTGCAAATGATGATTAGACCGAAGTGGCGATAGCGGGACAGTAAAAGCTATACCAACGTACATATTTAACATTTTATATAAATAAACCAGTGAAAAAGTTGCAGTCGGGTAAACCGACTTATAAATACCCTCACCCTCATTAAAAACATACCATAATCGCAACCTTAAAATACCGCATGTTATAGAAAAATATTGTATTACACGTTTTTATAAAACGGGCGGAATAGAAAGCAACGTTTTTTTTCTCCAAAAATGTATGTAGGTACCAGAAGGGGAGTTGCCAGACTTTCATGTTTTTGTCCACAACTTTGTCCAGTTATAGCTTTACTAAAAACAAAATTTGGGCAATATCACGTTGGACATATTGATATTATTACACGATTTCTAAGGTAGGCGTGATGGGACATTTGTATGGAAGGGTCCAGAAGGGGAGTTGCCAGACTTCCCAGTTTTGTCCAAAACTTTGTCTAGTTATAGCTTTATTAAATACAGAATTTGGCCAAGATCGAACTAGGCGTATATGGCAGATTTGTATGGGAGGTACCCGAGGGGGTGTGGCCATATAGCCCATATGCAATCCCATAAGCAGTTTTGGGAAAATATTAAGCCATGCAAAATTTCGAAGCGTTTGTTTAACTCTTTCGAAAGTTATCGTGCGTAAAAGCAGGACAGACGGAAATGGCTCGAACGATTCAGAAAGTCATGAATCGAATTTGGTTCAAAGACACCTGGAGTCTAATGTGGATATTTCTATTTGTAACACTTTTGAGCCGTATCAAATGATATATTCCCTCCTATATATATATATATATATATATATACATATGTGTAGACAAAATGGTCTATATATCGAGGTAGGGAGCTAAACCCCACGCTGTTCTGTTCGCTTTCGGTGAACAGCAACCAAGTTTCAGGGCAGAGTGAAGGTGAGGTTTGGAGAAAACTCCACAATGCCCTTTGTCATTTGGGGTTGCAGAAGTCCCCTGGTGACCAGCATAACACCCCCTAGCAGCAGAAGTTGACAACAAACAATATACAGCGGGCTAAAGCCTAACATTTATACAGACAGATTGGCAAATCATAGGGGATGAATCATGGAATGAATGGGGCCACGAAATCTTCTTCCATATTCTGTGTATGTTTTGGCTTGTGGGCGGAGTCGATCGCCCAAACAAGTGTGATTGCTAAAGTCCTAGAAGTAAAGTTCGGGCTAACTAACTAACTGCAGCTTAGTTTGCTGCCAGCCAAGGGGCTCATAAGTAGCGGGTCGTAACAATTTTGCGCCTTTTCCATTTCATATTTTCTAACTCCTTTGTTCCTAGTTTTTTTTTTGTATTTTGAACTGGTTGTTTGTCTATTTTCTCATAAATTAAAATGTACGCTCGCTTTTCCGTTTTGCTGTCTTAAAGAAAAATTGTTGGCATTTTAACTTTAATTTGTTTGCCAGAGATGTGGGGAGATGTGAGCGATGTGCTGGGCGGGAATTAATCTTACAAATATGCTGTTGGTGGCCGTTTTTGTTCCTTGTACTCGTCGTATCATTGCCATTTTTGGTTATTTGTTCGCTCTGGTAAAGCCAACGTATTGCGTGTACACGATACGATATGTGGCTGGTGTTGTAGTATATGCAAGTGTGTACGTACATATGTGTCAGTGTTAAGTATACACACCGACATTGTGTTGAAACAAGGTGGATTGTACGAGTACTTGGTATGTTTTTGGGGTTTTGTTGGCAAAAACAGTGGCGTAGCAATAGGTTTGCGTGAGAATGAGTTCAGGCGGCAATAGACTTAGTTAAATTGACACATGTCGGGTGAATTCACTGGATCCATCTTGAATATAAAACTACAAGTTTTTGGAAATTTCCTGATTGAAAAATAATTCAAATAGGTGATTGTTGTTTTCTGTTAACTCTTAATAATGACTACAAATGAGAAGAATAAATGAAGAAATAAGGAAATTGAAATTGGAAATTGGTATAAAAGAAATTTAAAATTGTCCGTCCTTCCTTTGCAGCAGTTAGGAAATTTAAAATATATGAAAATAAAACATGATAAGAACGCCATCTTGTCGAGCTCATTTTTTTTCGAGTGTATGAAAACCCAATAGATGGAAGCTAAAGTCGATCGGAGTAGACACAACACTCGGCACTTTGATATTGCACTTTCTAGTTCAGCGACTGAGGGAGCTGATATGCTGATATACTTCATTCCTTTTTGTTTGTCCAATAAAAGGAAAAAATAATTTTTCGATTCAATGAAAATATCCACGAATTCAAACAAAAAATTCATATATCTGTTTATCAAAAATATCTTTGATGAAGAAAGTTTCATATATACAAAAAAAAAAATTGTATGTCGTTCATTAAAAATATTTTGTATGAAATCACTCACATTCAACAAAATAATTTGTAGGTTGTTTATCAAAAATATTTTTGATGAAAAAATTCGCATATCTACAAAAAAAATTGTAAATTTTATAAATTAGATAACCAAAATACAAATCATAAAAAATATAAAAACTTTTTGTCGATTCAATTTATCAAATTTCTTTCAACATTTGATAACATTTTTCGTAAATATGCTAAAAATGTATCAAATATTAATACGAAATTTGATAAATGGGATCAACAAAAAAATTCATTAAAAATATCCAAATATTTGATGAATTGTTTTGCTGATACATTTCATCAAACTTCGTTTCAATATTTGACAAATTTTTTAGCATATTAACGAAAAGTTTCATTGAGAAGTGATGAAATTCTTGTACAAATATTTTCATTGAAATTTTTTGGTTGTCTTTTTTTTCTGTATAAAGTCTTCTGTTATTGCAGGAAGTGTTTCGAAGAACTCTCCCCACTGGATAGTGAATACATTTGTATCACTCACCGTTTTGATTGCAGCATACGTCTGACGAATTTTTCTATCGCGCTTTTTCCTCGGCAGTGCATTTTCCACCGCTCTCGCAATGTTTTATAACTGTCGTTCAATATCGTTGTAATGTTTCCAAATTTGACAGGCTTGGGCAGCGAATGTAATCCATGAAAAATTCTCTAAAAATTGAATAACGAAAAATTTGCCAATTCTTTAAACGCCCTGTCTGTGTATCACCCGCTGACTGTTCGAGTTTGTTAATTTGTTATTACGACTTAATCGCAAGTGGCTTTTATATGTAAAGGCGTTTCACTATGCGCAACCTGTTACCCGTCCGGTTGTCTTCCTCGGTAATACCGACTAGCAGTAAATGGACGGTGTCAATCCTAGTCTAGTGTGTAAGAGGTCACTGGACTGGACAAAAAGTGTACACCAATCAATAACTTCTTCACTTTGATCGTTCACATATTCTCAACTATGTCCAGATTTTAAATGTAATTACAATTCAGAGTATAAATTTTCTAGGCGTCGGAGCTGTATGGAGGAATTACAAAAACCGATGCAGGAGTGCATTTAAATTATCGGGCAGTCACCCAAAAACATGTTAATCCTTGGAGGAAATCAACATGAGCGGATAAATGTTCCTCTGTAACACAGCGCGCCGCCATTTCCTCCGTAACAGGATACGGCCTTTTCTTTGGCAAATGTTTGCATAGTTGGAAAAGTTCACTTATAATGTTTGCTGTTGTTATTTTTGTTTTTTTTTTTTATTTTTCTCAACCAACGTAAGACGGGCTAGTATGTAACATTTTACCTTACTCAACAAGCTGACAGCAATAATTTACGCGTGACAGCACAATATATATCGCACCTTTTCACTTCAGATATTCACATTTTGAGTTTAGTTTCGTACATATGTACGTTCGCTTTAGTTCTCTTCCACGAATGGGTGAAATTGCCGGAATGATTGTGAGGGTTGGCTGACTGGTGGATGGTTGGATGGGTAGGTTCCTTTGTTCTATGATGTCTGGGAGGGGATGGCTTGGCTTTGCATTGTGGCTGGTGTTTTTCGTTTACCTTTTTCACGCAGTCGTACGCAAAGTGAGCGTTAAAATTAACACCAAATAGGCGAAACGAAATAAAATAAAATAAAATGAAATGTTCTTCAAATAACCCATATGAATATGTTTATAATGAAGCCCTGCACAGTGTTTCGAGAAAGAACACACAGAATTAAATTATAAAAGAACAAGTTGTATATTGTTTTCAAACTACTTTTATGTTTTACCAGTTCTTACTGATTTGGTTGTTTACGCAATTCCAGTTTAAAGCTCAAAGAAAATACATTCAACAAACTCGATTTCACTGCTATAGGATGTCGAGGACATAAGGCAGCCACTTTGTGATTCGGTTATGGAAAATTTCATGAAATGGATATGGTCCTGTAATCGTTTTTCATTATTAATGGCCGTTTTTTCATTATTAATGGCCTATTTTCCTCTTTATTATGAAATAAACATCCGATCATTTATCTATCTTTTTAATACCAACATAACACGTCTTGTTGGAAACCCCTCTATAACATTGCAACTTCAGGGTAGCCCACAAATATAAATCTATCGACGCAAAAATCAAAATATTCATGGGCGCCTACGATCCGTTTGAACCTCTACCAGAGATGGTCCGTATCGTTTTTTTTTTGGGTTTACGACTGTCAAAAAGGTGTAAACGTCATATACGTCACTAATTTGTCACAAATGTATAAAAAGTAGCAAACTCGCAAATGCAAATTATAGCAATTTTTGTAAAGCCAATGTAGCTATATGACTTGCAATTCGTATATTGAATTCATTTCGATTAAAATCTAATAGATTATTAGTCGTAAGTAGTCGACATTCTGCAACTTTCGGAATCTACATTAAGATTGGTCGTACTCAGTTCTATTAATTGACGGCTGGAAAAATTCTGCAGCTAATACAAAAAATATCGCAGCTTATTACACAATTGTGACCATAGAATATTTCTCGAATCATATGATTTTTTTCAAATACAAGAGAAACGTCAGAAAATTTGGTTGAAATTGTAATGAAAGCAAAAGTGTTGGCAAGGGAGCGGTATGGTGTTGACATTTTCGCCGTCGTTACAGATAATGCAGCTAATATGGTTTCCATGGGTCGAAATATAGGCTTGATTCATACAATGTAACGCTCATACAGGAAATTTACTTTCAAAAGACATTATTCGAAACTATGGCGTGGGCAGAGAGATTGGCGACGAAATCACGTCGTTAAACAGTCAGAGGCGGTCTACAAGACTTCATTCATTACAGTCAATTGTGTAATGAATTGTCCGACATTCAGGAGGACGAAGTTCCTGAAGTTATGCCAGTTCTGGGCAATGTCCACAAAATTCTTAACGAATTCAAAAAAGTCCATCTAGAAAAGAAAATAATTGTGCTGGGTGGAAATAAGCCAAAATTGCCTTGTGCTACAAGATGGTGTAGTGAACGAGATGGAGTTTTGTGGTTTATCAACAATATATCCAGAATGAAGCAAATTTCTGCGGAAACAGACGATGACGAAAAGCCTGTTGTGAAGTCAAGCATTAGTGAACTGCTTTTTAAAGAAGATTTTCGATCCGTTAAAAAACTTTTCGAACTTTTAAATCCTGTAGCAGTGTTTATAAAAAACTGTCAAAAATCAAGGTACTCAATTGCAGATGCTACTGAGTCTTGGATAGATCTTCTTACCGAACAAGTCATAATAGTTGAAGATTTTATACTTCAACAACTCGATGAAGAAGGACTTCTGTCATACGAAGAATTCAAACAGACATCAGGATTCTTTGCGGTTCTAACTGCAAAAACTACAAAACCAAATTTATTCTGGGGTATTGCAGTTAGTCGACATAAATCATTAGCGACTTTTGCACAAAAATTACTGATGGTCCCTGCGTCAACTGCACAGCTAGAAGGAATATTTTTAAATTGGTCTCATGTACATTCCGATTTACGAAATAGATTGGATTCAGTGCGCTCTAAAAAATTATTAGAAGTATATTTTTGTCTACAAGTAATCGAAAATAGTGATATTTTCGAAAACACTGATTCTAGCGACGAAGAAGATATAAATGTTGTATAAACTAAATTAAAAACAGTGGTTAAATACACATACAAAATTATCTACAAATTTAACATTAAAGATTTTTTATATTTAGGATTTTCGATTGCTTGTCACAAAGTTGGGTTGCATACGTTAGGTTTATGACGTTGTATACGTATGTCACATACGTCACAAGAGTATGTCGTATACGTCACAGTTTACGACGGACCATCTCTGACCTCTACACAGTCTGTATTTTATTTCGACATCCAAATTTTTCTTGGAAAAAATACGGGAAGAAGATGTACAATATGATCATTGCGCATTGAGTTTTTTTTTTATAAACTTAAGACGGCCGTGGCTTTTTCTGTTACGAGACATATCCATAGTGATTTTTGGAATCGGAGAATGACAATGCCATCATGTTGAATTTAGAAATAGGACATCTCTGATTTTCTTACACCGGTTTGAACCTACTTTGTTTATATGATAAGCAAATACACCAGCTATCACACCATGGCCAGCCTTAACTTCATTCACCAGGTAGAATATACAGATATCGCTGTAGTTCGATTAGACTCGATTTTTTGTCTCTCTCTTTCTGTACTAACCGTTGAAATACCTCATCCCCAGCTTCAGAGTTACTTAAATGTTTTTAATTTGTACTGTTCTGGACCACTGTCCTCATCCGTTACTGGGCGATTGTGTGTGTGATCATAGAAAAGACTAGCCAACAAGAAAAAACATCGTTCAAAGACCCAACAACACACATGAAGGCTCACGTTCATATTATTAAGAAAATCTCGTTATTATGTAGGGGGTGATTTTTGGGTGATGAAACACTCAATTGAAATTATATTTGAAGGGCAGACAAATGGGCGACCGAATACTCGCTTTCACTTACAGCATTCCGTACGGCTTAGAGGTGTAACAAAGGTTCAGTTAAATACCACAGGTTTATTAACTTTGTTTCGGTGGAGGGTGGCGGCGACCAGAAAGGTTGGTTCATAAATTCCTGAGAACTTATGAAGGTAAGCTTTTGGGAAAAACCACACACACCCCGTAACACTTCTTGTCTATGTTTTAAGGGGTTTGTGTGCAAATCCAACAAGAAAAATAATCAAAAAAAAACAAATTCTTCTTCCTGTTCTGTGAATATTCTGTGATTCTATTTATTTTGTTTTATTTAGTGGCAGTTATAATTGGAATTTCACAGGCTTAGTAAAGCAAACAAAGGATTATTTACTTCGAAGAGTTATGAAATATATGGTATATGTAAGGCCCGTATTTTTTTTTTGGGCCAAAAACACTAAATTTCACTGAAAATTTTTCAACAAGCAGTAAATCGATTTGTAAACGCAATACTTTACGCAGTATATTTATACCCTCACCCTACGGGTAGGAGGGTATATATCATTTGATACGACCCAAAAGTGTAACACCTAGAAATATTAACATTAGACCCCAGGTTTCTTTGAACCAAATCCGATTCTTGACTTTCTGAATCGTTTGAGCCATGTCCGTCTGTCCGTCTGTCCGTCCGTCTGTCCGTCTGTCCTGCTGGTACGCACGATAACTTTCGAAAGAGTTAAGCAATCACTCTGAAATTTGGCATGGCATAATATTTTCCCAAAACTGCTTATGGGATTGCATATGGGCTATATGGCCACACCCCTTCGGGTACCTCCATACAAATCTGCTATTTCGCCCACTTTATAAATCGTGTAATAATATCAACACGCTCAAGTTCGATCTTGGCCAAATTCCGTATTTAGTAAAGGTATAACTGGACAAAGTTTCGGACAGAAACTTGGAAGTCTGGCAACTCCCCTTCTGGTACCTCCCATACAAATGTACCATACCGCCTACCTTAGATATAGTGTAATAACACCAACATGACCAACGCAATCTTGCCCAAATTCTGTATTTAGTAAAGGTATAACTGGACAAAGTTTTGGACAAAAACTTGGAAGTCTGGCACATATCCTTTTGGTACCCCCCATACAAATATACCATTCCCCCACTTTAAAAATCGTGTAATTATATAAATTCGGTCAACGAATCTTTCCGAAATTCTATATTTAGTAAAGCTTTAGCTATATACAATTTTCTAGTAAAAACTCTGCTTTATATTCCGCCCGTTTTGTAAAATCGTGTAATACAATATTTTTCTATAACATTCGGTATTTTGAGGTTGCTATTATGGTATATGAGACTTATATTTTTTTTACTGAGGGTGAGGGTATATATAAGTCGGTTTACCCGACTGCAACTTTTTTACTGGTTTTTATTCAATTTATAAAAAAAATATTAATAATCATTTTCATTATCTAAATCATTTCCATCAGAATCAGATTCTGTGGTTGTTTTGTATTTGTCGTTTGAAGCAATTTGACGAAGCGATCCACAATCGAAACATTGCCTTATCTCCAATGCATAATTTAGTCAGGAATGCTTATATTTGAAGTAAGTGAAAGTATTTTCATTATGTATCGAAAAGCAGTACGCAGTTTTTGATGTCGAAAAACAGTACAGATACGAGCCTCAGGTATATGTGAAGTACAGAGAGCAGTAGTGTAGCCTAGTTCACTTTCGCCCTTTCGAGTTTTCCATATCTTTTTGATTCTCTGAGATTTTATTGATTGGCCATTTGCCGTATTTTCCTTTATATTTCAAGAAGAAGTCAACTTCCCAATCTTAATATATATTTACCCTCGACACTGATTCACTGATTCACTGATACACTGATTCCCTGATTCACTGACTCTGTCACGCAGTACGTAGGAATTTAAATAGGCATTCTATAATAATTCTATAAATAATAATAATAAAAACCAGTGAAAAAGTTGCAGTCGGGTAAACCGACTTATATATACCCTCACCCTCAGTAAAAACATACAAGTCTCATACTCATAAGTATCGGAAAGTCAAATGTGACCGTGGCTACCATCATTTGATGTAACATCTCATGGAATGTCATAATAGCAACCTAAAATAGTATAGAAATGCTATAGAAAAACCAGTGGAAAAGTTGCAGTCGGGTAAACCGACTTATATATACCCTCACCCTCAGTAAAAACATACAAGTCTCATACTCATAAGTATCGGAAAGTCAAAAGTGACCGTAGCTACCATCATTTGATGTAACATCTGATGAAAAGTCATAATAGCAACCTAAAATACCGAATGCTATAGAAAAATATTGGATGGTACATTTGTATGGGAGGTACCAGAAGGGGAGTTGCCAGACTTCCAAGTTTTTGTCAAAAATTTTGTCTAGCTACAACTGTACTAAATACAAAATGTGGGCAAGATAGCGTTGGTTATACTGATAGTATTAGACGGTTTATCAAGGGCGGGATGGTACATTTGTATGGGAGGTACCAGAAGGGGAGTTGCCAGACTTCCAAGTTTTTGTCCAAAACTTTGTATAGCTATAGGTTTACTAAGTACAAAATTTGGGCAAGATAGCGTTGGTCATACTGATAGTATTAGACGGTTTATCAGGGGCGGGATGATACATTTGTATGGGAGGTACCAGAAGGGGAGTTGCCAGACTTCCAAGTTTTTGTCCAAAACTTTGTATAGCTATAGGTTTACTAAGTACAAAATTTGGGCAAGATAGCGTTTTTCATACTGATAGTATTAGACGGTTTATCAGGGGTGGGATGGTACATTTGTATGGGAGGTACCAGAAGGGGAGTTGCCAGACTTCCAAGTTTCTGTCCAAAACTTTGTATAGCTATAGGTTTACTAAGTACAAAATTTGGGCAAGATAGCGTTTTTCATACTGATAGTATTAGACGGTTTATCAGGGGTGGGATGGTACATTTGTATGGGAGGTACCAGAAGGGGAGTTGCCAGACTTCCAAGTTTTTGTCCAAAACTTTGTATAGCTATAGGTTTACTAAGTACAAAATTTGGGCAAGATAGCGTTGGTCATACTGATAGTATTAGACGGTTTATCAGGGGCGGGATGATACATTTGTATGGGAGGTACCAGAAGGGGAGTTGCCAGACTTCCAAGTTTTTGTCCAAAACTTTGTATAGCTATAGGTTTACTAAGTACAAAATTTGGGCAAGATAGCGTTTTTCATACTGATAGTATTAGACGGTTTATCAGGGGTGGGATGGTACATTTGTATGGGAGGTACCAGAAGGGGAGTTGCCAGACTTCCAAGTTTTTGTCCAAAACTTTGTATAGCTATAGGTTTACTAAGTACAAAATTTGGGCAAGATAGCGTTGGTCACACTGATAGTATTAGACGGTTTATCAGGGGCGGGATGATACATTTGTATGGGAGGTACCAGAAGGGGAGTTGCCAGACTTCCAAGTTTCTGTCCAAAACTTTGTATAGCTATAGGTTTACTAAGTACAGAATTTGGGCAAGATCGCGTTGGTCATATTGGTGTTACTACACGATTTCTAAGGTAGGCGGGATGGTACATTTGTATGGGAGGTACCAGAAGGGGAGTTGCCAGACTTCCAAGTTTTTGTCAGAAACTTTGTTCAGTTATACTTTTAGTAAATACAGATTTTTGCCAAGATCGGAGTGGGCATATTGATATTATTACACGTTTACTAAAGTGGGCGAAATAGCAGATTTGTATGGGAGGTACCCGAAGGGGTGTGGCCATATAGCCCATATGCAATCCCATAAGCAGTTTTGGGAAAATATTAAGCCATGCCAAATTTCAGAGTGATGGTTTAACTCTTTCGAAAGTTATCGTGCGTACCAGCAGGACAGACAGACGGACAGACGGACAGACGGACAGACGGACGGACAGACGGACAGACGGACATGGCTCAAACGATTCAGAAAGTCATGAATCGAATTTGGTTCAAAGACACCTGGGGTCTAATGTGAATATTTCTAGGTGTTACACTTTTGGGTCGTATCAAATGATATATACCCTCCTACCCGTAGGGTGAGGGTATAAAAAATATTGGATGGTACATTTGTATGGGAGGTACTAGAAGGGGAGTTGCCAGACATCCAAGTTGTTTTCCAAATTTTTTTCAGCCATATATTTATTAAATACAGACTTTGGGCAAGATCGCGTTGGGCATATTGATATTATTAGACGATTTCTAAGGTGGGCGGGATGGTGCATTTGTATGGGAGGTGCCAGAAGGGGAGTTACCAGACTTCCAAGTTTTTGTCCAAATTTTTTTTCAGCCATATCTTTACTAAATACAGAATTTGGGCAAGATCGCGTTGGGCATATTGATATTATTAGACGATTTCTAAGGTGGGCGGGATGGTGCATTTGTATGGGAGGTGCCAGAAGGGGAGTTACCAGACTTCCAAGTTTTTGTCCAAATTTTTTTTCAGCCATATCTTTACTAAATACAGAATTTGGGCAAGATCGCGTTGGGCATATTGATATTATTAGACGATTTCTAAGGTGGGCGGGATGGTGCATTTGTATGGGAGGTGCCAGAAGGGGAGTTACCAGACTTCCAAGTTTTTGTCCAAATTTTTTTTCAGCCATATCTTTACTAAATACAGAATTTGGGCAAGATCGCGTTGGGCATATTGATATTATTAGACGATTTCTAAGGTGGGCTGGATGGTACATTTATATGGGAGATACCAGAAGGGAAGTTGCCAGACTTCCAAGTTTTTTTCCAAAATTTTTTTCAGCCATATCTTTACTAAATACAGAATTTGGGCAAGATCGCGTTGGGCATATTGATATTATTAGACGATTTCTAAGGTGGGCGGGATGGTGCATTTGTATGGGAGGTGCCAGAAGGGGAGTTACCAGACTTCCAAGTTTTTGTCCAAATTTTTTTTCAGCCATATCTTTACTAAATACAGAATTTGGGCAAGATCGCGTTGGGCATATTGATATTATTAGACGATTTCTAAGGTGGGCTGGATGGTACATTTATATGGGAGATACCAGAAGGGAAGTTGCCAGACTTCCAAGTTTTTTTCCAAAATTTTTTTCAGCCATATCTTTACTAAATACAGAATTTGGGCAAGATCGCGTTGGGCATATTGATATTATTAGACGATTTCTAAGGTGGGCGGGATGGTGCATTTGTATGGGAGGTGCCAGAAGGGGAGTTACCAGACTTCCAAGTTTTTGTCCACATTTTTTTCCAGCCATATATTTACTAAATACAGAATTTGGGCAAGATCGCGTTTTGCATATTGATATTATTAGACGATTTCTAAGGTGGGCTGGATGGTACATTTATATGGGAGATACCAGAAGGGGAGTTACCAGACTTCAAAGTTTTTGTCCACATTTTTTTCCAGCCATATATTTATTAAATACAGACTTTGGGCAAGATCGCGTTGGGCATATTGATATTATTAGACGATTTCTAAGGTGGGCGGGATGGTGCATTTGTATGGGAGGTGCCAGAAGGGGAGTTACCAGACTTCCAAGTTTTTGTCCAAATTTTTTTTCAGCCATATCTTTACTAAATACAGAATTTGGGCAAGATCGCGTTGGGCATATTGATATTATTAGACGATTTCTAATGTAGGCGATATGGTACATTTGTATGGGAGGTACCAGAAGGGGAGTTGCCAGACTTCCAAGTTTTTGTCCGAAACTTTGTCTAGCCATAGCTTTACTAAATACAGAATTTGGGCAAGATCTAATTGGTCATATTTATAATACTACACGGTTTATAATTGGCGGGATGGTACATTTGTATGGGAGGTACCAGAAGGGGAGTTGCCAGACTTCCAAGTTTTTGTCCGAAACTTTGTCTAGCCATAGCTTTACTAAATACAGAATTTGGGCAAGATCTAATTGGTCATATTTATAATACTACACGGTTTATAATGGGCGGGATGGTACATTTGTATGGGAGGTACCAGAAGGGGAGTTGCCAGACTTCCAAGTTTTTGCCCGAAACTTTGTGCAGTTGTACTTTTACCAAATACGGAATTTGGCCAAGATCGGAGTGGGCGTATTGATATTATTACACGATTACTAAAGTGGGCGAAATAGCAGATTTGTATGGGAGGTACCCGAAGGGGTGTGGCCATATAGCCCATATGCAATCCCATAAGCAGTTTTGGGAAAATATTAAGCCTTGCCAAATTTCATAGTGATTGCTTAACTCTTTCGAAAGTTATCGTGCGTACCAGCAGGACAGACGGACGGACGGACAGACGGACAGACGGACAGACGGACAGACGGACAGACGGACATGGCTCAAACGATTCAGAAAGTCATGAATCGAATTTGGTTCAAAGACACCTGGGTTCTAATCTGAATATTTCTATGTGTTACACTTTTGAGCCGTATCAAATGATATATACCCTCCTACCCGTAGGGTGAGGGTATAAAAATAATATTTTTTTTGTACAGAAATTGTGTTTTCCCCAAATTTTTTTTTTCCAAAATTTTTTTTTCTTAAAAATTTTTTTTTTTCAAAAAATTTTTTTTTTCCAAATTTTTTTTTCCAAGAAATTTTTTTTTTCAAAAAAATTTTTTTTTTCAAGAAAATTTTTTTTTTCCACAAAATTTTTTTTTCCAATTTTATTTTTTTCCAATTTAATTTTTTTTCGAAATTTTTTTTTACAAAATAGTTTTCTCAAAATATTTTTTACAAAATTTTTAAAATTAAGTAACAAATACTTTCTTAAGCAAATTAACGGGCGCCATAGGCGCATTACAACTTACTAGTGTAGAATAATTCTACAACTTTTCAAGAAGACAACCTGACCTGCCGCCTCTGCTGTTTTAGACGGTAGTCGCTGAGCTGAGTTGATTCTTTACAACTTACTTAATCAAGTTAGATTTCCGTTTATCCATTCACAGGAGTCTCGGTCTACCGCATGTGTGGCATTCTAGTTAAACCTTTGAATTGACTGTATAATGACTCTATGAAAAATGACCAAAAAAAAATAATTCCCATTGGAAATACCGCATACCGTCCACAAACATCCGATTTTCTATTATAGAAGTGACGAAGTTATTAAGCGATGACAAGAATTGTTTGACTTCGCGGATTGCGAAGATTTGGCCTGAATTATTCATCGTTCGCGTAAATGTTTCAATATCTTGACCACAAAACATGGACTGGGGGGGAATTTTCTGAATGTTCCACGAAATACTGTAGCAAAGCTCTCATGACATGTGGACCCCTTTCGAAAGTCATGCCCATGATGAATTTCCGCAAAATGAGCATTTCAAAATTGTACACGAAATAGTGAACATCATTTTTTAATGGCAATAAAACTAAATGCATTTCTGTTGTAAACCGTACATGGCAATTCCCCGGAGTAACATCAATGCAGTTAACATTTCCTTGGCCATGTCATTTCAGTGGCACTGGCACTGGCACTCCTTTTGCAACATGAGTTCTGCTGGCCGGTTGGCTGCAAAGCAATCATTTACTAACAAATCAGTTTTATTGGGAAATCGTTGCATGCGGCAGTGCAGTATCCACAAACTGGGTACAAGGACGCACTTACACACACACACACACAGGAAGTAACTAAAATTGCTCGGCAATCGATTGCTGCCTTTTTGTTTTTTTTTCTTTTCTTTCTGTTTTTGTGTGTGTTTGCCTGTTATCCTTTGGGTATGGCTTAAGTACACTTTACGGCATTTGTTGCCCTTCTGGTTGGGTCCCTTTTGGTGCTGATGTTGTTTCAAATGAAACCTTACGATGGCAACAACGCATCGCTATAGAACACGAACACATTGCCGTTGGCATAACAAGTACACGAGGAGATAACATAAGAAGAGCGTAAGCATTAGAGGAATAGGGAAACGGGTCATTCACTTCTCAAATTAAGTGGCAACGCGTCAGAGGCATGTTTTGTTGCAGATACGCTTTTACAATTCAGTCATGCCAATATTTGAATGATATACGAGCCGTAACTGCCACTGCAGAAACACAGGTTTAATCACGGGCAAGAATATCCGTTATTGGCAAGAGCCGAAGCGTTGACACACCATGTCGCTAGCAGGACCCGATGTCTCATTACTTGTGTCCGTACTGATGGGACACAGTCAGTTTGGAGGGAAACTGAAGGATGTGACTACTGAAGAGGAGGAGAAGTGCATAAAACACCTGACCTAGCCTGGCGAACCGGTGGCGTTAAGCACTAGATGCATAGGCGTAACTAGAATATTTTTAGGATACAGAAACCCAAGTGTGAAACCAATTGTATGCCTGACTAATAAAGATTTGAGCGCACATTTTTACATAACCATACACAGAAAAAAAATAATTTTTCGATTCAATGAAAATATTCACGAATTCAAACAAAAAATTCATTGAAAATCCAGTGATAAAACAATTTGTCAACTTAAAGTAAATATTCGTATAATGTTTATCAAAAAATTTATTGATGAAGAATGTTTCATATATACAAAAAAAAAATTCTATGTCGTTCATTAAAAATATTTTTAATGAAATCATTCACATTCAACAAAATAATTTGTAGGTTGTTTATCAAAAATATTTTTGATGAAAAAATTCGCAAAACTACAAAAAAAATTGTAGGTCGTTTATTGAATGTTATTTTACGTTGAGAGGAGAGAGAAGATAATATAATTTCTGAGGGTGAAAAACTTATTTTTTAGTATATATGTATTTATTTTGTATGTATCCATGTTGATGCATTTGTAGCTTTTTGGAGGTTGTTCAGCTCATAGGTGTACACATAAATTATTCTTGATTTGATATTCTAAGTTACATATGAAACAAAGAAAACCAAACCAAGAGTAAATATAATAGAAATGAATAAGTCTTTTTACAATTTGTTTTGTCACGTTTTTTTCTAACATTTAAAACGGTTCAATCAATTAGAATTATGCAATTTTTGAAATTAACAAAAAATTTTTTCATCAAGAATTATCAAATTTCGTTTCTTTCGCATATTTGTGAAAATTTTTATTAAATATTGAAACGAAATTTAATAAAATAGATCGAAAAATATTATAATTTTTTAAATTTTGTTTAATATTTGGTAAATTGCTTATCATATTTACGAAAAAATGTATGTATTATTAAAAGAAATTTTATAAATTAGATAACCAAAATACAAATCATAAAAAATATAAAATTTTTTGTCGATTCAATTTATCAAATTTCTTTCAACATTTGATAACATTTTTTCGTAAATATGCTAAAAATTTATCAAATATTAAAATGAAATTTGATAAATGGGATCAACAAAAAAATTCATTAAAAATATCCAAATATTTGATGAATTGTTTTGCTGATACATTTCATCAAACTTCGTTTCAATATTTGAACATTTTTTTAGCATATTAACGAAAAGTTTCATTGAGAAGTGATGAAATTCTTGTACAAATATTTTCATTGAAATTTTTTGGTTGTCTTTTTTTTTCTGTGTAAACATAAATAAGCAGAACTGCCACATTTAGGGTACTACAGATGCAAAATGCTTTCAAGTCTATGTCTTCAAATATATGTTATTTCGGCCAGAAAGGCGTTGGACGACAACTACCACGGAAGGGGCAGACAGGGAAGACCGAGTGCCTGGTGGAGGGACCCAGTGGAAGATGACATGCAAATCCTTGGTATCACGTTCGGGAGAAGCCAACCAGAAGACCGAAATGCTTGGAAATCATTTATTAAGCAGGCCAAGACCAACAACAAGTTGTAGAGCCTGCCCTATGGTATAACGAAACTCACACTGGACATTTTCGCACCACAAAAAAAAATGCCACAGATAACAACGTATGTGTGTGACAGTTTGGTTGTTACATTTAATTGGGCAGCATCAATTTTATTTCTAAACGTACACAAATCCATCATCATTCATTATTAAATTAGAATTGGACCTGGTGGCAACATGTGTTGCTGGATTTGCGGACCAAAAAGAAAAAGCACAAAAGTCGAGAACATCATCGTATTCAACAGATGGGCCATCAAAATGACAACGTCACAGGCGAAATGGAACATGTGTTGAATGCATTTTAGCGTTTGAAGATAAATGGTCATTTATTCGCTTACATACACATACATATATTTATATACATACATATAAGCATATGTATGAATATATGTAATAAAACATTAATCCATCTCGGTATGAATGAATGCGACTATGGGTTCCATTTGACTGTGTGTCCTTGGCAGTTTTGTTTCGTTTTTTTTTTTCACAAGTGTAACCTAATCCATGTTATGTGTCTGTGTTTGTTTGGATGTATGCACGTCTGAATAGTTTTTCATTTGTCATAAATTCCTAATCGGATTATTTAAGTGAATTGTTGTATGTTTTGCAAATAGTGCCACAGACATTTAAGGTGTTTTTATTTTGTTTTATTAACAAATTGTACAGCACAACAAACGATTATTAATGATATCGGTTGGGCTTTATAATAAACAGTAATTTGTCATCGAAAACACACAGAGTCTGTGTGAACAAAAGGGGTGGAAGGGGGAAATAATATCTATGTCTAATATGACCATCGAACATTTTTGCATAGATTGTTTTTACGAATAAGCGAGTAAGCCATTAAAAAACATCGGTAGACAAATGACTAAGCTCTCTTAACGGGCTTCGCATTAAACTATTACTACACTAGTAAGTTGTAATGCACCTATGGCGCCCGTTGAAATATGGAAAAAAAAAATTTTTGAAAAAAAAAAAATTTTGTGGAAAAAAAAAATTGTTGAAAAACAAAATTTCAAAAAAAAATTTTGTTGAAAAAAAAAATTTTGTGGAAAAAAAAAATTTTGTGGATAAAAAAAATTTTGATGAAAAAAAAAAATTGTAAAAAAAAATTTTGTAAAAAAAAAAATTTTTGAAAAAAAAATTTTTGTAAAAAAAAAAATTTAAATTCCTACGTACTGCGTGACAGAGTCAGTGAATCAGTGTCGAGGGTAAATATATATTAAGATGCTGACAGAACAGACACGTGCTGGGGGGATTATTCCAAATACTCGTACGAACAGTTAGGTTGAAGAACGAGTTTTGTCGATGATCCGTTATACGGTCGTACAGCCGTCCATTTGAAAATGTACGAATGAGAGTCCCTGCCTAGCCTAATTGAGGGGACGCCTGACGTTCAACAAAGACCATAGAGTGGGATACCCTACTATCTACTATTGTCAGCACCGCCGCCCTCCTTTTGTTTACGGTCCAGAAACTGCCCAGATCTCTTTGGAGCTCCTGTCCATATATGGGAGTTGTATTCCAATTTTACGAATTCGTTAGACTGCCTAATACAGCAACATTTTCAAAATCATGATTGTCATATTGTCAACCCTTTTCCGGTGCTTTTTTTGTGTGTGTTGATTCATAACTGTAGATATTGACATTGACATCAATATGAGGCGAGAGTGTTATTTAAGAAATTCAATATGTTGGCCCTGTCAGTAATGACAATTATTTATGCATGCACAAGTGGGCTTTCGCTTGCTTTTATCTATGATTAAATTAATAAATTTCTCACTATCTTTAAAATTAATTGGTTGTGATATAATGCATTTACTCGTATGCAGTCCATATACATCAGCGTATGTTTTTAACAAAAATATGTAATTAAATATAATTTATTATGATGTTTTTTTTTTTTTTTTTGTTACGGAAAAAAAATTACATATTCATATTACTACATAGTGTGCAAAATGCAGGCAAGTGTTTACTTTTGCTAATTTCAGTGGAAAACAGAGAGCTGACCCGGCAGAGCCGAATCGTCTACGCCCTTTTGTCAAGGAGTTCTAATGTTCGTTGATCTTGCCAAATAAAATATTCATATTTTGGTTTCACATACAAATTTAAAATATGAATCAAACAATGCTACCATTTATTATAACAGGCGCACAGCTTTGGTATCTGCTTGTTTTTAAAGGTGTTTTTTTTTTGAAAATATTTTTGCGTTGTGTACAATCATCAATTCGGATACGGATTATTGTTAATTGTGGTGGAGGAATGTGGAGACGAAACAAAAACTAAGAACAGGGCGTCGTGGCCTGGATTGCAACGATACCAGCAGTTAAGGAGAGAGGAAAATCTCGAAGACTTCCACCTACATTTAGTAGGGTAATCTGTGGTTGTACATTGCCCATTTATGACGGTATGGTATGACGATCATTAACATAGGGGCCGTTTACGCCCACATTCACATATGCTTGCGGATTTGTAAGAGCGAAGCCACATGTCGCCCTGTGTGCAGACTTTTGTATGGATGCCAGAACCTTTACCGTTAACCACAATGCAAATTAAACAATTATAAATATTGACAGAATTATGAACTAAAGTTCCTCCAAGCCACGCCACGCCACACCACGCCACCCCACACCCTGCCCCAATTCACATGATAGGGCAGCCATAACGGAAGGCATTGTGGACAAATCAGCAGAGCCAGAGCAGATGCATGCTATGGGCATATGTCCATTTTGTATGGCGACTTCATCAACAAGAACAGCAGCATTTGTGGCAACAAAATGCCAGCAATTGCAAATGGCAACAACCACCCGAACACACATCGGCAACATTGGTGGCACATACGTTTTCATTTCCATTTATCGTTGAAATGTTATTAATGCATAATGGCAATTTTTGTTATACATTTGTCCGGCAAAGGATTCAATGGCATTACTATTTACTCCCCAACATATAAATAGAGAGAACGACAACGCCGAGCACATATGTATGCAATTAAAACATTTGCCCGTATATAATCGGCATGAAGGGTGTGTAAGGGCTTGCGAAAATTGAACGGAAGTTCATGGCTTGATCTGTTAAATTGATCATATTCTCTTTTTTGTGTGTCTCAGTCAAAGATATACGGAAATGGATTTAATTCCATTTAATGTGTTTTACAATATCGACTGAATGGAAAATAATAATAAATGAAAAGAAAATAATTAGAATTAGACATAACGATTGAAGGCGGTAAGCGTATTCCTCCACATCTTGACCGCACCCAAAAGAAACCAACCGTTGTGGTCGTATGTAGGAGTCGTAGGTAGTCTGTACCATATGGGAGAATGAAAGCACTCCTGATGATTGGAACCTCATCAAAATTTTTTTTTTTCAAGAAAAAATTTTTTTTTCAACAAAATTTTTTTTTCAACAAAATTTTTTTTTCAACAAAAATTTTTTTTTTAAGAAAAATTTTTTTTTTCAAAAAATTTTTTTTTTCCACAAAAATTTTTTTTTCAACAAAAATTTTTTTTTTAAGAAAAATTTTTTTTTTCAACAAAATTTCTTTTTTCAACAAAATTTTTTTTTCCACAAAATTTTTTTTCCATATTTCAACGGGCGCCATAGGTGCATTACAACTTACTAGTTTTCTATAAATAATAATAATAAAAAAAATAATATTTTTTTTGTACAGAAATTGGGTTTTCCCCAAATTTTTTTTTAAAAAAATTTTTTTCCAAATTTTTTTTTTCAACAAAATTTTTTTTTTTTCAACAAAATTTGTTTTTTTCAACAAAATTTTTTTTTTCAAGAAAAAATTTTTTTTTCAACAATATTTTTTTTTTTAACAAAAATTATTTTTTTTCAAGAAAAAATTTTTTTTTCAACAAAATTTTTTTTTTCCACATAATTTTTTTTTTCAACAATATTTTTTTTCCATATTTCAACGGGCGCCATAGGCGCATTACAACTTACTAGTTCCACTATATTGTGTGAAAGATTTCCAGTCCAAACTCGACGAACTGCTGATCCAGGCCTAAAGGTGTTGCTTCAGACTTTATAAATCAACTATCGACCAAATATTCACACTTGGAAAAGACTCATGAAATGCAAAGCGATACACACCATCTATTCATCGACACGCCGATAAGAGAAACATTGTTCGAAAACATGTCTACGTATGAGATCCCATCGAAACTTGTACGCCTCTGTAGAATGACTCCTCAGTAAAACTAGGATGCGACCTCTCCGAACCATTCACTACAACAAGAGGTCTTCGACAAGGTGACAGCTTATCGTGCAACTTTGTCAACACACGGATGGATAAACTATTTGAAAACTGGCACAGTGACCACCAAAGGCCACATCCTAATCGCATATGCGGACGACATTGACATCGTCGGTAAGATAGAGCGAGACGTAACTGGTGCTTTTTCCAGAATCGAGAAGGAGTTGGCGAAGGTGGGTCAAATGGTGAACGAAGACAACACGAAATGTATGTTTGCCACAGCTAGGCAAAACGACGCGATGAACGATAGGCGACATAGTGCAACGTCGAGGTAGACGAAGAATTTATATGCCTCGGCTCCGCCATTAATAGATAAAATAATGTCAGCATTGTTCAGAATTGAACATGAGTCTTTTTCTCTTTCATTTTGTATGTACAGACGATATGGTTATGACACTTCAAGTGTGTCACCATCAGTAGCCTGAGCTGTACTCGTGTATACATTGATTCCAATTGGAAATGATTTTTCGATGGAATTCCGGATGATTTTCATGCATTTCAAGGACCCAATCAGCAAAGACACGACATTGTTGATGATCGTCCATTATAAGCCTTATGACCCAAGTCTTTATGCAAAATCCGGTGTAATGACGTTTGTGGAATGCCCAATGTCAAAAAAGAACGAGGAGGAATGGACAAACCTAAGTTTCCTTCAATACTTTGGACTGCAGCAGCAATATTCTCAGTTGTTCTTGAGCGATGTACGCGGGTTTTATTCTTCACATCACTAACTTGTCCCAACAGCTCGAATTTTTCCACCAATTTCTGTATTGCGGTCCGACAAGGTGCTTCACGACGACCCAAAAATGCTTTAGTTTTGCAAGATTTTCACCATTTTCGTAGTGAATTTTAATAATCTCAAGGTGTTGTTGAAGCGTGTATCGTTTCATTTTTAGTAATGAGGTAGTTTCTACTTGTCAAATGTCAACGAATAAAAGCTTTTAAAGTGACAGCTACCGAAATACCGGGTGATTCAAAATCACACCTCTTGTTGGAGATCCCTGTACTAACGATCATGACTGTGATCATGAATGATTCGTGCAAATCACGTGTGCAGTGATTCTATTTCATTACTAGTAAGTTGTAATGCGCCTATGGCGCCCGTTGAAATATGGAAAAAAAATTTTGTTGAAAAAAAAAAATTTTGTTGAAAAAAAAAATGTTTGTTCAAAAAAAAATTTTTGTTGAAAAAAAAATTTCTGTGGAAAAAAAAAATTTTATTGAAAAAAAAAAATTTGTGGAAAAAAAAAATTTTGTTGAAAAAAAAATTTTGTAAAAAAAAAAAAATTGTAAAAAAAAAATTTTTGGAAAAAAAAAATTTTGGTAAAAAAAATTTATTTAAATTTAAAAAAAAATTATATAAAAATAAAAAATCTATTTAAATTCCTACGTACTGCGTGACAGAGTCAGTGAATCAGTGAATCAGTGTCGAGGGTAAATATATATTAAGATTTTATAGTATTTTGAAGTAATCTTGATTACTTTCAGATTATTTGTAATTGTAATTAATTATTTATTACAACTTGTTTAATAGAGGATTATATACTCAATAAAACAATTTTAAAAGTAACAGCTTTGCATTGGGTGAGACCACATCTATAGCAATTCGCATGGACCGATCTTTGGTGGCATCACTTTCACTTGTTTTCTTTACTTAGAATTAGTAGTTGCTTATGTAAATTTTTTAAAAAAAAAATCAAGGTTTGTATTTTCAAAGAAACTCTGTACAATGCTTACAATCGCATCCCAGAAGGGTGACCTGTTTTAGTTATAACTATCAGCTTTGCACTTGTTTCCCTCGCCAGTTAAATGCTAAGTATTAACAGAATCGCAGAAATTATTTCCAAACTTATGCAAAACAAAGTGTTGTTTAAGCATTTAGACACCAACAACTTTTCGCCATTCCAAGACAAAAGGCTGCAAATCTCGGCTGCTTACAGTCTCCACAGAGAGAAGAAAAAAAATTAAAACTGTATTAAATATCAGTTTGCCGGCATGTCTGCCGTTTCCGCATTGCATCGCACCACCACTTCCAGTGCCATCCTTTCGATATTTCGGTGAGTTGGAGGATTTACTGTTTGTTATATTCTTAACAATTTTATTCTTTGTCTTGACAAAAGTTTAAATAGTTTTTTAGCATTTGTTTGCCTTGTTGCGCTTAAGCGATTTTCGCCAGAACAAAAACAATAACAACAACAAAAACAAGAAGAAGCAAAAAAATCAAGACAACAACGAAGACACAGAAAAAGTTATTTGCTTAGGCGTGCATACATTTAAAATTTCCTTGGAGCGAACGGCAGTCGTGCGTCGACAAGTTCAGGAGTGCTGGCCCAACTGCTAGTGGTGTCAGTAGGGAGATTTGGCTTTTATACAAAAAAAAAAAAAAAAAATCTTACTTGTAGCTGTGTAAGTAAGTAAGCCTTTCTGGAACAGCTGCCTCAGGATTGCGATGCCATTATTAAGTGAGTTGCTCCTGTGGCAGCACTACCAGATTATATAGCATTCGACTTAGCGTCAGGCAATGCCGTGCCATACATTCCATTCCAGTTGGAATAGTACTTTTCTCTGACTACTTTTCATTTGGTGTCCCTTTGTTTTGTGATTGCTGCTGCCGCTTGCCACACGGCTACCGAGCATTGAAGCTGAGGGTAAATATGACAACAACAAAAAAAAGTTTGCGTGCAAAAACTTTTCTAATTTAAAATTCGTTTGGTATACAAACGAAATGAAAACGTCATAAAAAAACGGCTTTGTGCGTGCTAAACTTCCAACACACTTCCATTTCCGCTTCCTGTGCTGAGCTGAACTGAACTGTACTGTGTGTCCGTCTTAGCCGTTCTCAAATAGTTAAGCATTTGCTAAAGTCAAAGAAAATGTCAAAACCGTGCAAAGATCTCTGTGTGTTGGTTTTTTTTTGTTTTCATTTTTGTAATTCCGTCGTTTTTGTTCTCGTTATTTCTTCATTTTCTTCCAATAAAACTTCAGGAAAATTGTTATTAACTATTTTTTCTACACTCGCACCGAATCGATGATCGAAAAAGGAATATCTTCAATGTTCGAAAATCTGGTTGTGGTAGATGGACCATCGATAATGTACTTCAATGGCGACTGTTATAGTGGACATTTGAGAGTAGGAACTTTCCCTTGTTCTCAGTGAGCTGCCAGTGTTAATATCCAGTGGGCTACATTAGATGTCTTACAGATTACTCTGTAAATCGTAAAGTGGAATTCGGTTGCGAGGTCAAACGAAAAAAACTTGGTTTTTTAAAAGGCCTTTCTTGTTATATAGCGAGTTCATAGACAAGACACTGAAGGATAATTACAATGATGCTGACTTTGCATTGAATCATTGGAAAGTATTCGATTATTCAAGCGAGGGTCCTGGGTTCACATTCTAGAGGTGGCAAACTAAAAAAGCATCCATAAGCATTTTTTTTTTTTATTGACTAAAAATCAGGGGATGCCCCCTATAAATGCAATGCACTAGCGATGGGAAATGAGGGTATTGGAGAGAGAAACATTTTTATGGACAAAATTAGTTTTTGATCACAGGAACACGATTTTTTCAAATTTTCAAGTTCCAACGACTACAACATTTTTCCCATTTGAGATATTGTTCTCATGTGTTTAACATGTTGTTTACTAATTCTTTCTTCAAATAAATTAACTTTACTGGGCTGAAATCTCAATTGAAATAGTTTAGTTATGCCCAATTAACTGAAACGGGGCCGAAGAAAATGATTTTTTTTCGTTTATTTTATTTATTTATTATTAATTACAATACAAAGTAAATTTATATTCTAATTTTTGGGTCCAAGGGTAAACCGGGTGACACAGACCATATGTTTAGATTTTTGCAGCGACAGACCAAAGCCTCTGGTGGGAATCGAACCCACAACCCCCACGCTGATAGGCAAGCACGCTACCAACTCGCCTACCGGGGCGCTTTTTTTTCGTTTCAAATGCACATATCTCGCGTTGTAGGTGAGACAACCATAAAGTTGAAACATAATTTTATAAGTCTTAACCACATCCTATTTCTATTTGAGAACCGAGTTTTCCAAATGTGGACCCTTGTAGCTCATTTCCGGGAACACCCACTGATTCCGTTTTCCTTAACTCGAGCTCTCTTTAGCTGTGTGAAATTGTAATGGCAGATTTTTCTTTTAAAATTTTTTACAATTTCACCCACTGTGCGGTAGCGGAAACAACTGAATCCACATATTCTGAACAAGTTCAGGTGTTTTAAAAATAACATCGAATTCTAAACATGGCCGGCAATAATGACATCAGCTCAGCGTTTTTCACCTTCACCAGCAGAGCCCACGCCACAACTGCATCTCATTCAGAATATTTCCAATACCTATACAGCTCAACTAAACTAATACATAGTGGGTTTAAGTTTTATGTTACAGTCACTTACTCTTTTCAATTATTTTTGATAATTTAATCATTATTTGGCAATTTTTTGCGTAATTAACTTTTATTTTTCTGTGGATGTTTCTCTTAATACTTCACGAAACGAATAATTTTTGTGCGTCTCCACAGTAAACCTTCCTCGGGTCACTGATAGTGACATTAAAATAGTTTAGATTACATTCTGTCATTTTCGCAACCCACTGTCCTACCTACTGTTGAGTCGGTGTATGTTTGAATTGCAAATATCTCCGTTGCCTTGACGACGGAGAATACAGATAAATGAATATCATTAAAACTCACTATGCCATTTAACTAACTTTGAACGAAGACACTTTCATGTCCACAGTTGTTGTCTCACTTACTTTCCGGGTATTTTCCTACAGTTTGACATGTACTTAGGTTTTGTCTTAACACCCCCCTCCCCGAAGAACTGTTGTTCTATTTTCTCATTTAGTTGCAGCACTTATTAACTATAACTTCCTTTTGATGTCACATTATAGTTTCACATTATTATGAAAACATCCACAAGAATGAATGTCATGGACGTCCTTTTTGTTTTTTTTTTTTGTTTTGAGCATTATATTTTGCTGGGCAAAATATATATTTCATCTTGAGTTGTACATAAGCGGGGATCGATTTAGTTCATAAATTGGTGGCAGCTCTGGTAGTTAGAAGAAGAGAAACAAACAAGTATGGAATGGTTGCCGTCTGTACGACGCCATCCCCTAGAGATAATGGCTTCCGTAGAAATTGATCTACTACTAGAGACCTGAAGGCGTTCCCTTTTGCAACGATAGAGTCCATCCATTCAACGTCTTTTTGAAAGGTCGTGGCTCTGGATATTTCCAAGGCGTTCGATAGAGTCTGGCACGGAACACTCATATCAAAACTTATTGCTTTTGGTGTCGGTAATACCTTCTCTCGATTCATATCGAGTTTTCTCAGGGATCGCTCTATACGAGTTGTTATAGATGGGGTCTCATCCAACGAGCATAGGCTGACCGCAGGAGTGCCACAAGGTTCCGTTCTCTTACCTTATCTATTTCTTGTTTTCATTGACGACCTGTTGGGTCAGACTGTGAACCCGATATACTCCTTTGCGGATGATAGCAACCTCTGTCATTCATACTCATTTGATCATCAGCCAGGACCTCTGGAGGTCGAGGACAAAAGGCAAACGATATATGACTCACTTAACCGCGATTTGGCGATGATTTGTGAGTGGGGCCCAATGAACAGAGTAGATTTTAATGCGCAAAAGACCCAGTGCTGTTTGTTGTCACACAAACGTTCCACTGATCCAGCACCGTCGTCAATCTCTATGGGTGGTGAGGATATCGACGTATCAGATACTCTCGATGTTCTAGGCATGAAGATACAGGGTGATGCTCGCTGGACTACCCATATATTCGAAGTGTCGAAAGAAGCATTCAAGTGTTTAGGCTTTTTAAAGCGGTGCAAGAAATACTTCACCCCATCCAATTCATAACCCCCATATATGGGCAAGAGCCCCAAAGACATCTTTTCAGCTTCAGGACCATGTACAGAGGAGAGCGGTGGTGAATATTGGGGATGGTAGGGTATCCAACTCTATTGTCTCCCTACAGCATCGCCGGAATGTGGGTTGTCTATCGCTATTCTATAGACATTTTATTGGTATCCGTCGTCTCATCCCTGACGTTAGAACATTTAGCTGTTCCTTTTGCTACAAACTTTGTTTGTCAAGACTCGGTAAAAGAAAAGATGATTTCGACCGTGCTAGTGGTGATGATGACGATTCCTTCACTTTCATTCGGCGTTCCCGGTGAAGATCCAACATAACGCCGGTTGTATGTATCATGTGCACGAGTGTTGGTTGTTCTTGTGCAAGTCGTTCTTACACAGCACCCGTTTTTGTTTAATGCGGTGTGATAAAACGGAAATAATAAGAGCTTTTAATGAGAAAAGTTTAAAAACGTTTGTCAAATGCCACACCCCATCTCCCACCCCGTTCACCACCAACCACCAGCACTGAAAGGCAATGACAGTTTTTGTAGAAAACATTTACAAAAACCGTCGTCTACTCTTAACTATTTGTTTGTATGTGTGTATGTGCGTATATAGCTTTGTCTGTTCAAATACCATAAGCATGGTTTGCTGTATAAAGAGACAGAGAGTGAAGGAGAGAGAGAGAGAGAGAGTGAGCAAGTAAAGTGACACTATTGAAATTGACTTTTGTAAGTCATCATCAACTTGACACTTTAACGCTGTTATTGTGTGAACTGGCACGATGATGATGATGTGCATCTCCATCATCGAATCTGTCTCCACATGCATACTCACGCACTTTTTGTTACTCATACTTGTACTCTCACAGACGCGCGTGTTGAAAATGAAACGGAAATGAGAAAAATACGCTTTATGTGTGTGTGTGTGTGTGTGTGTGAGTGTTCAGACAACAATAAAGTCGACGGCAAATATTGTTTGTTTGATAAATTTACGATTTTGTAGGGAACGGCGGTCGGCGGGTTCGTATCGTATGTCGGCCCTTCTGCTCAAAAGCGAGGTTGGTTCAGTGCAAGTTGGAAAGACATGGAAAAACATTTTTGAAATCAATTAATCACTTTATTTCACATAATAATTTCCGTTTACATTGCATTTATTCCCGCGAAGCCGCAATAAAGGCTTGTCTGCAGTTCATTTCTGTTATCTGTAGAAAATTCTACACAATAGAAAGTGTTTTGGTAAAAAGAAGTATCGCAGAAGTAATTTTACTATGATCTTCACACCAAAGTCCCTACTAAATCTCCCGTAACATGATTCAAAAAAATAAACTCTAGTATACGGTGAAAATCTCACGACCTTCGGACTATTATTATGTCTTGCTTAAAAGGGGGCATGACACTGCCCACTTTTCCCAAAATTGTTTTGCTTCATATCAGTATTATACGTACTTTATCTCACAGTAGTTGTTTTTGCCTCGCCCTTTTTTCCAATAAAGAAAACGATTTTTCGGTTCACTGCCATACAAAATTGGTGAACTTTAAATTTTTCTGAAGACCAATGTATCCAACATATGGCCATTACAGCTAATTTTGGGCTAGATCCACCGATTCCCTGTGCCAGGCATAAGGTCGAATATACATCAGCTGGATCTGTGTGAAATGTCAATCAAATCGGACAAACCAATTGCAAATGGCAGATTTATTTCGACAGACAGAAAATGTCAAGTACTCCACCTGTGCAGCATTGCGTTTCTGTGTTCAGAGGTATTCGACTAGACATATATCCAACCGTGTGTCATCTGACGAGTTGCCTGGGAAGCGTGTCTTGAGTAGAAGGTCTAATGGTTTGTCGCCAAATGAAATCAAGCCTCCGTTAGGCTATTGTATCTCTCACAAAGAGATGAGAGGCATTGAGAGGACTTTGCGTAGTTGGCATATTTCTAATAATACCGCAGAGGGTTTTCCATGATGTTCGCTGTGAAGGGATTTATTTGATCCTTCTAGTTTTCAGTTGAAACTTGTATCTTTACCAGTCTGGTTATAGAACTACTAAAGAGTTTTTTTGCATGACTTCCTAAGGAGGCTCAATGAAAAATATGTGTGAAAAAAAAATGAAGAATGTCCCAAATGAAGAATTCCCCAAAATAAAAAAAAGATCTAAAAATTCTCCCAACCGATTTATGAAAAATTATCCAATGCAAAATCCCCTAAACTATTATGAAAAATACCCCAAAAATACAACAACAGATTTTCGTAATTTGGGAAATTAACAAAAAAGAAAAATTAAAAGTATGAAGAATCGCCCCAAATTTGTAAAGAATTTGATTGGGGATAGTGGGGTATCCAGCTCTATTGTCTCTCTATAGAGAGAGAAAAATTAACCTTATATAAGGTTAACTTAACCATAAATAAACATGATTTGGAGTCTACGTTTTATATGGTTAATTTGAACATCTTCTTGTTGACTGGTATTTAACAATAATAATAGTTAATTTAACTACTCCCTGGTTGAATTTTTTAACCATGAAACTTGTTGATATAAAAATAATTATTGTTGTTTTAACAATGCATTGTTGAATTTTTTAACCATGAAAATTGTTAATATAAAAATGTCATTGTTAATTAATTGAAACAATGCATGCTCAATTTAACAACGAAATCGTTAATATTATTAAATACTACAGTGTTTGTTTCTGTTGTTCGAGATCGTTGATTTATTTCTATTTCTTTGCAGAAATATATATTTTCCAAAAAAGCTTCACGAATTGTGTTTGCTTTGATTGCAGGCAATGTTTCGGAAGCTGTTACAGTTCTTCATCGTTACCCATTTGCAATGATTTCTGCAGCAATTTTTGGTATAATAAGTGTCCCAACTCTAGGCGAGTGAACGAGAACTACTGTTTAGTAGCGCATATCCCCAAAAAATCAAGCAGTAGAGCAAACACGTGCATTGCAAAGCAACAGCTCAACAAGCAGTGAAGATAGCATTTGGTGGTGGTTTTTTTGAAAGAGCGAGATTAAGTGCTCACATTTTGAAAGAAAAGGAAAAAGAGTGGGGGAGATAATCTCAGTTGTTGCAACTTCGTGTAACATAATACTGAACTTCGTCTAACACAAAGCAGTTCAAGAACTTCGACACAACAGAGCCGAATGATCTTTGAATTGTTGTTTATTTCGCATATTTTTCAGCCTCTCTCTCGAAAAAATCAACCTTATATAATGTTAACTCAACTATTTTTCATGTAAATTTGACCTTATATAACGTTATTTTGTAATCAAATATTTACCATGAAAAAATTAACCAGACACATGGTTAAAAAAAATCGTTGTACTTTTGGCTCGGTGTACAAGATTTGCCTGCCTGCTATGACATTATCAAATTGAAGGCAAACATCAACAAACACTACTCCCTCTTCCCTCCCTCCAATAGCCTTCTTTCCCATCGCTAACACAGTGCATTGCACTTATAGGGGGCAACCCATGAGTGTTAGTAAAAAAAAAAAAATTGTTTTTCCAATGTGTTTATGTTACGACCCTAATTATCACATTTGAGAAATTCGGGCCATTTTTTAAATGGGTAATTAGGGTCGAATCCCCAACATATTACAAAAAATATGATTCAAATTTGCTTTGAAAATATCCAAAAAAAAAAAAATCCCCAATGTAAAAAAATGGGGGAATTGTCCATTGTTAAATTTTTTGGGGCATTTCTCATATGAAAAAAACGAAAAATTAAATATTACCTAAAAATTCTGCAAAACTCCTCAATTTTTTGGGAATTTTCACTTTGTATGAGTTTTTTTTTGAGACATTTTTCGTAGTGCCTCCTAAGAACATCGGGCTCCAGATTCCACCATGGAGGTCTCTTGTTTATCTCTATGCATGCCATTTCGATATTCGGACTGTTGGGAAGATTATAATTCTCGGAGAGTGGAAAAATATTTATTTACCCATTTGGGTTGGTTTATCTCTAGGCCAATTTGTCATTATTTGTGTTCAACTTCGATTATTTCAACATTTACAAATTATTCGGCCCACCTCGTATTTGTGCAAAACGGCTATTGTCGGGCAGGATATGCGCTTCACTGATTTTCATGGTTACAATTGTCAACAACAAAGGAGTATTTGTCAATAAATGCGTTTAAAGTGTTCTGCGAATGGCAACTAAAGTAGATAATTTCAAGGGGAATAGTGCAGATTTAAAATCATAAATTAAATTTCTGATCAAGTTCTAAAAACACAGTTGT
This sequence comes from Hydrotaea cyrtoneurina, assembly GCA_958296145.1. Classification (NCBI taxonomy): domain Eukaryota; kingdom Metazoa; phylum Arthropoda; class Insecta; order Diptera; family Muscidae; genus Hydrotaea; species Hydrotaea cyrtoneurina. The sequence continues at coordinate 18,950,700 of OY282516.1, forward strand.
AACTTAATTATTTTGCAGGATTTCGGAAAAAGTTTTTACAATACGCCACAGCCAAAGCGAATAAATTAAATGAAACAAAACACCAAATCGGCTCCTCCACAGAAAAACGACCAAATAGCCGGTTACACGAAATGGTATTGCATTGGCCAGACGCCTGGACAAAAACTCAACAAGCACAGCATTTTCAGGGGTTGTCAGCAATTCAATTTTTAACAAAACGTAAATGTTTGTTAGGTATAACAGGAGAGCTGCTCAAGAACTAGGTAAAGATATCACATATCAATTTTCTGGAAATGTAACTAGAAACCCAGAGAAGATTCTGCCTTTTAAAATTCGCAACATTTGTAGCATAAGGGTTTTCCTACCATCGAAATTGTTATGCTGGTCTAACCGATTGCAAACCTCGTGGAATGCCTCGTTGCTGCACTGCTGATCTGATCTTTTTTTTAGTTGTAAAAGATGGATTTCCCGTATTGACTTGACAATAACGGTGACCTCAAATACAGTTTCGTTTGACTGTTGCAATGCATAATACCCCTTTATATAGTGCATACGTTCAATTACATCAATTTCATTTTCCAATCAATTGAACAGCATAAAAAACTGCGTCTGTTTGACAATAGGACAAACAATTTTAAATCAAAGGCAGGCACATGTCCATACATGGACGCCCAGACGGCAGAACACTAACGCTATGGCCACAAATACTGAAACACACACATACACACACAAGTTGCAAAAAGCAGAACGAAAAGTTGCAAAAAGCAATAGAAAATTGTAATAGAATTTGCAATTGTTGCAAATGGTGAAATAAACTAAAAACAAAAAAATTCTAAACGAAAATTCTTGCAAGGATACGCTTATTTGGTGTGACAGTATTAACCGAAAGTCAAATATTGGGCAATTCCATTGTTTGTTATAATTCAGAAATATAATGTTCATCGTTTAGAAAACGGATGTAATGCCCGAGGATGTTACACTTAAAAACTTTTAATAATAGATACACATTGAACGATTTCTGCTCAAAATGACCATAAGAAGGCGGGTGTGACCTTACACACCTCAGTTTTTTTGAGAGTTATGGCTTTTAGGACAGCTTCTGTAAAAATTCCGTAGAACGCACACACACATTTTGGTGTAGTTAATCGTTCAACGTTTGTTGATTGTGTTATAGACTTACAGTCTGGACTTACGGTCTGTTCCTAAAGAAATGTTTTTTTCAAATGGTGACGGTTGTGACCTAATATGATATCTCGATAATTTTAGAGGAACAAAAGCTTTTAATTGAATTAATTAATGTAGTCTTGCATCGACGCTGGGCTGTTGGCGTATACATTAGGGCAACTCACGATCTCAGGGAAATAGCCCGAGGAAAGTGGAAAAGGAAAATATTGGAGGAAATTTTGCAATTACAAAAACAAAATACACACGGTTGCTTTTCCCCAAGATGGGGAAATTTACATCACCAAAAATCAGAGGAAAGTTTCCACCGGCGCTTGGGGAAATCAGTCAGCTGTCACCACCAGAGTTTTGAGACGAAATTATACTATACTGAAATTATACTGCCTTTATTAGCTCGAAGTTAACAGCACCAACAATGGTTAAATATCGTGCTTGAATGTTTTTTACATTGTTGTCGGTAAATGTCTTAATTTTAAAGTTATTCATCCATCCACATTTATTCGATAATAAGAGATTTTATTTATTTATTTATTGCCGCGAAAGCCGGTTGCGCGGCGGCCACCTAAATTTTAAAAACAATTTAGGCGCGGCGCTTCATGTCGGCTCTATACTCTGGTCAACACATCAAAAAAATAAAACGTAAACAAAGTGAAGGTTTTTCGTTTTTCTTTGGCATATTGAAGCAATTTTTCGTATTTTCTTTGCAAAAGTCTCAAATACTTCATTTATTGTTTATTAAATTGCTTTGACTTTTTTTAAACATCAGCTGATTATCAACAGTGTTGGAAAAAAAACAATCAAGTGCGCTCACAATCGGGTGCAAGTTTTACATTTCCTTTTTCTTTTCCACAAGATAGTGAGTTCCGCTATTATCTTTCACGTGGCCCCAAAGGAAGAAGTCTCAAGATGTTAAATCACAAGATCTCGGTGGCCAATTGTGATCACCTCTTCGAGAGATAACACGGTCCGGAAACTTTCCCCGTAAAAAAACAATGGTTTCGTTGCTTGTGTGGCACCTAGCGACGTCTTGTTGAAAGTAAACGTTGTCCAGATCAATATCATCCAACTCCGACCATAAAAGAATCATTAATCATCTCTAGATGGCGCAATCCATTCACCGTAACTGTTGAATCTCATTTTCGAAAAAGAAACAAAGAACTCCATAAACCGCACCAAACAGTCACACGGATGGAGAGGTTTCCCAACAAAAACTCTTGGATTTTCCGAGTCCCAGTTGCGACAATTTTGCTTGTTGACGCAGCCACCGAGGTGGAAATGGGCCTCGTCAGTCAAGATGATTTTTCGATGGAATTCAAAGCAAAGACACGACACTGTTGATGATCGGTCAGCTTGAGTTCTTGTGTTAACTGAATGCCCAATTCCAATGAACGACGAGTAATGAACACACCTGTGTTTTCTTCAACACTTTGGGCTAGAGCAGAAAATTTTCTCAGTTGTTCTTGAGAGACGTACACGGGTTTTTTTCTTCACATCACTAACTTGTCCCAACATCTCGAATTTTTCCACCAATTTCTGTCAAAACTGATTTTGGATCCAAGATTTTCACTATTTTTGGTGTGAATTTTAATAATTGCAATGCGTTGTCGAAGCGTGTATCGTACCATTTTTTGTAATGACGTAGTTTCTACTTATCGAATGACAAAGAATAAAAGCTTCAAAAGTGAGAGCTACGGGTACGGGTAATTCAAAACAACACCTCTTGTTGGAAACCCCTTCATAATATTGGCCATATGGAGACATTCCAGACAAATTACCTATCAGCCGAAAATTGTTGGAAACATATTTTCCGTGTCAGACATTGCCTGTCAAGGCAATGCTCAAATAACAAATCTACCAAAAGTTCGCCGTGATAACAAAATGGCCATGAGACCATGTGTTTACAAATATATGTAGGAACACTTGTTTTTGTTGTTGTTACTTTCCTAATACAATATTGGTGGAAGAGTAGTGAACACAAATTTAAACCGAGTTAAAGTCATTCGGGTTGAAATTGGGAGCGTTCCTCAGCCGTTGACCTAAAGTACGTTGGCTTGGAAAATCATTTTTGTCCAGGTGAAATTTCCAAATCGAGTCTACAAAATTATTTAATTGTCTAGCTGAACCCAAATCTTTCTTCGTCTCTCAGTCCGAATGGGGACAATTATTAATTCACGAAATGACAAAATGACTAATTATTGAATATAATTAGAGAAACTTAGCTAACTTGGTCTCCGTTCATTACTTTTATCGAAGATGTGGATCACGTGGATTTGACGATATGTGCAAGTACCTCTTTTTTTGGACTCTTTTTCTAGTTTTGCCATGAACTGCCATGAAACGGTTTCAGAACATTTCATTCCTTTCCACTTCTAGACCTTTATGATTTTTTTAAAACGTTTTCCCTCATCTCTATAATTTACCCGTCTTGGAAAATGTTTGTCGTCTTTTCAGTATCCTAAAACTTTTTGGTTTCCCCAAATTGCAAACTATTTTTCATTTATATATTTCACCAGTTTTGGACCCTTTTGGTTTCCTTTTTCAATACTTAATTTTTTTTTTTTTTGGATTAATCTGTGGATTACAATTTTTTCACACATTTTTGTTTTTTCCCCATTTGCATTTTTTTCCTGTTTTGGTAGGTTTTTGCCACTTTTTTGTCCCTTCTGAAACTATTATCCATATGTTTCTGCCAAAAATTTGTTTCAATATTCCACTATATTCTCCTTTTTTTATCCCGTCCTGGCCCGTTTTTCGTCCCATCTCTAAATAATTTCCGACTGTTGTTGCCAATCGTAGTCGTGGACCAATTTTCCAACAAAAATAATACAGTGAAAGCTCCGGTGGGCGGACCCCAACGGTTGCAATGGTTTTCCGCCCAGCGGAGAAAATTAATTTGCTCTAAAAATACCGCATGGGAGCTGTACGCGAGTAGAGGTTTTACAGTATTTGATTATTTTTTTTGTATTTTGAATAAAAAAAAAATGGAAAAAAAACGAATAGTATGTGGAAATATATAAAAACCTTAAAATAATCCCCCATTCCTTGTCTACAACTCATATTTTACAGAACACAACAAAGTTTCCGAGCGATGGAATTGCATTCGGGACCACTGAGCGACGCACCATGTAGAAAAAATTCATTCGTCAGTGAAATTATTCGTGTGTGGAATAGTCTTCCAGCAAGTGACTTTGCTACTGGCTATGACATTCTGAAATTCAAGTCCCTCTTTCCTGCATCAAATACTCTTATTTTCTATCGCTAACACATGCTATCTCTCTCTCTCTCTCTCTCTCTAGGAATCACAGTTAAAAAGAAAAACATATATTTTGAGAGGAAAATTGTTAAAAAAAAAAATATTGTACATGTCAATATAATTTTCTATGGAAAGGACAATCCGACAATCCCTTCATTAAATAAATATCCTATGATCCACTAGCACTCTATTAATTATCCGTATTACATTTTGATTACTCCAGTCCCTTGGCCGTAGCAGAAATATGAAAGGTCAAACAATAAACATTCGCAGTGTGGCCATTTGTTTTGTCAATTTTGGTACTTTATCATTGTCTGTCACCTGAAGACGTGCATTATCGCCATGCACGGAAATCCACGCTCGCATTTCCCCTGGGCTGGGGGGAGGGTGGTAAATGAATTCTTAATGAGTTTCCCCTTTTTCCATGTGTGGAATTTTCATTTCATTTAACATATGAGACATCATAAAGAAAGCCTTTGCCCGGCGAGAATAAATTTCTCTTTCTTTGGCAGCACTCGTAACAACTTTATCACTTTTCCACATAAATAACGATATAATATACAGCATATTTTTCATACTTATATACCTTAACACACATTTATATGTACGAGTATACATGTGCATTCACACCAACGCAAATATACAAATATTCATACACTTTCACCTGTGGAAGGAAGGAAGGAAAGAAATGGGAATAAACTAAACTTTAATCATTCCTTTTTTTTTTTTGAATGCTCACCGCAAAAAAACGTTGTGCAAGCAATGTGTAAAGATGTGAAAAAGAAGAGCACACAACAAAGTACACATGATTTTTCAAACACTTAAAAAGAGATGCCACATACACAGCGGAGCTCTTTCACGACCATTTGACCAAATACGGAAGTGTGAGTGTATCAGACAACAACTACAAAAAATACACCTTAGTGTAAAAAAATGTGCAAATGAGCATAATTTTTCTAGATTTTAGGTCAAAATAGCGGAGCATTCGGAGGGGGAGTCTGGTAGTAAAACACGGCACAACAAACTATGGAAATGCATGAAGATGACGATGTTACAATGGACTCCAGAGAGAAAGTGTTGCAAACGTTGATAAAAGTATGCGCACGTATCATCATGGAGTGAATGCCCTCGAAGAAAAATGGCCAGTATTTCCATATAGAGGATTTCAGTGACGAGAGTAAATTTTAATTAATATTCGGCTCCTCAGGCAGTCTTTATGACGGTCTGTCAAGAGTTAGTATTTCTGGGACCTTATTATTATATCCCATACATTAATTGGATCAGTCGATTTTCTTTACTTCAGAACCAATATGCACTTTCTCGAGACGCATAACTCCTTTTATTTCGGAGCGTATGCCGTGATTCGAACGACAGCGGCCAGTCAGCAAAATCGTACTAAAGGGTCCGCCATCTAACGTTTTTTTTTTCAACCAGTGCTTATTTTGTTTTCGTTATCGGGCCATGTCGAAGGAAGTTTTGTTTACAAAAATTTAAGAGGAGGATATTGACAACATTTAAGGAATTTTTGTTTACAAAAATTAAAGAGGAGGATATTGGCAACATTTGGTTTCAAAAGGACGGCGCTACGTGCCACACAGCCGAAGCTACACTCGATGTTTTGCGCCCTGTTTTTGAAGATCGCATTATCAGCCGCAGAGCTGATGTCGTTTGGCTACTGCATGGCCAGCCGAGGCAGCCATTTGAATGAAATTATTTTTCATTATTAACCGGAAGGATTGTACTTTCAAATAAAAAAAAAAAATAGGGAAAATATCCAATAGTTTTTTTTATAAAATTTTCAAAAAAGAAAAGGCCTAACAACATTCACGTCGGTATAGAGATCATAAAGCTCAAGGGAGTAATGTTTGTGGACGTTGACCTTGAATTTGATAATGTCATAGCAGGCAGGAAAAACACTTGCTGGAAGATTATTCCACATGCGAACAGTACGGCTGAAGAACGAATTATCTCTATAGTGCGTCGTCCGGTCAACTGGCCATTTGACAATGAACGGATGAGAGAACCTGGATAGCCGAGTATTCCGGCTAAATGTTCTAACGTTAGGGACCAGACGACGGATACGCTCACGGCTCGTTTGACGCATATACTCCTCGTTAGATTTTGCGAAGGATTTGTCTCTCAAAAACACCCAACATGATCGGCGCCATAAAGAAGCACAGTTAGAATATACGTATTGTACAGTGTTATTTTAGTTCAGTGTTTTTTAGTTTTAGTTTATATTGTTTCTGTTGTTCGAGATCGTTGATTTATTTCTATTTCTTTGCAGAAATATATATTTTCCAAAAAAGCTTCACGAATTGTGTTTGCTTTGATTGCAGGCAATGTTTCGGAAGCTGTTACAGTTCTTCATCGTTACCCATTTGCAATGATTTCTGCAGCAATTTTTGGTATAATAAGTGTCCCAACTCTAGGCGAGTGAACGAGAACTACTGTTTAGTAGCGCATATCCCCAAAAAATCAAGCAGTAGAGCAAACACGTGCATTGCAAAGCAACAGCTCAACAAGCAGTGAAGATAGCATTTGGTGGTGGTTTTTTTGAAAGAGCGAGATTAAGTGCTCACATTTTGAAAGAAAAGGAAAAAGAGTGGGGGAGATAATCTCATTTGTTGCAACTTCGTGTAACATAATACGGAACTTCGTCTAACAAAAAGCAGTTCAAGAACTTCGACACAACAGAGCCGAATGATCTTTGAATTGTTGTTATTTCGCACATTTTTCAGCCTCTCTCTCTCGAAAAAATCAACCTTATACAATGTTAACTCAACTATTTTTTATGTAAATTTGACCTTATATAACGTTATTTTGACTTTGTAATCAAATATTTACCATGAAAAAATTAACCAGACACATGGTTAAAAAAATCGTTGTACTTTTGGCTCGGTGTAGTTGGGCGAACACGCCCGGTCACAGAGCAAAGAGTTTTAAGTTTCTGGAAGAATACCCCAGCAACATAGCATGACGCTGTGTCAGTGATAATGAAGATCGCTGTCGATGACAGGTCCTGAGATAAGCTGGCAAAAATTGTCGTCAGTGTCTAGTTGCATCTTTGGCTCAATGGTTACGTCAATAGATCAAGGTGTGGTAGGTAGTGTCTATGACGATCACACAGAAGTACCCAGGTACGAAACCGGGTAAGAACATCAAACATTTTTCAGCGGCTGCTTTCACCTCGTTTATCCTGGCGACGAGTAAGAGAGAGTAATCTCTAAGCCCTGTAAAAGTACTCTAGAATAGAATTAGCCATACGGAGCCGGCTTCAAACAATAGGCCGCAGTCAGTGAGTATACAAATTGTATCGTACAAAGCTCATTGAATCAAAAGAAGTGGCCCGTCTGTTCCTTCATGGAATGTTAAGAGAAATAAATAAGTCATATATTTGGAATGTAAATGATGTCTCCGCAATGTTAAATTATAACGCGTTGTTCTTACGTACAGCACTCCATTTTTAATAATCTTACTGAACCACCCTTTAGAATTGCCGAAGAGCAGCCAGAGCCTGTTCAATAGCTGGCAGTGAATCCTGATGTTACAATGTTCACCAAATTCTTTTGCCCAGAAATCTCTCAACCAAAATCAACGCATTGAACTATTTTTTTCTATCCGAGTGTGTCCACTTTACTAAACAATACACTTTTTTTCCCCATCCAGGTTAAACAGTTCATTTGTCTCTGCTCTTGTTGTCGTCCAAAACTAACCAAAACATTCACCTATCATGGCTGGATGTGTAAAAGTGTACATGCACTGGGACTGAGTGTGTGATTACAGAGAAACTCGCCTTACCGGCACTGCCGCTTTTACAGATGGCCATAAAGTCGTGCCATATAAATATTGTCTGTCTTGTTTTGAACGATGATGTTAGTTGTTGCCTTTAATTTTGCATGTGCCAGTGCCAGTGCCATACAACAAACACACAAGCAACGACCGGAGGAAAACGGGATATGTGAATACTGGGATTCACAAAGCCGGATGGCAGGCAAATATCCATACATACACCGAAGGGAGAAATGTTTGATTTATGTAAATTCTTGTTTGTTTTTTGTTTTCTTTGCACCACATCTCCTCTGTTATCTTCCAGGTTGGCTAATACTTGAACTGACAGCCATCCCCCATCACCGCCCACATGAGGAACGTCAGGAGCAGAGCACAAACAAAAAAAAACACACGAGTCATCGGCATCATCGGTTTGAACTCAACTCGAATACCTACAACAGGTGTCATGCAATGGTGTAGGATTTCCTGATTTTGAATAACCAAACGCCAGAAAAAAAAAAGCACCGAACAGACGAGAAACAGCGGAGAATCTTCCACAGTGAAAGGGTGTAAAGTGTGAAATGATGATTCAATTTTGTATACGATATTTCAATGAATTGGGAGCGATTTTCATTTCGAAAAAATTGAAATCCTCTCAACTGCCCTCTATGATATTTTATATATTATGAGAATAAAATAATTACTTATATAAGCACTTTTTAATGCTTAATTAAATGAATTCTAAGCCCTTATCTTCATGTCATGTCTTCTTCTAATTGCTCCTTTCACCGGCGTCTCGGCCTAACCTGACTGCGCCTATGCTGGTGTTGTTCAACGACTTTTTGTCTGCAGCGTTTGCATTTATTAGGCCGATGTGGGGCAAAAAGTTTTTCGAAAAGTGACCAAGCCATTTTGCAGAACACAAAAAATGCTGTGCATGAATGTAAAATCGCAATTTTCCGGCGTTATTTTTATTTATTTGTATTCTGCTCAACTCTCGGTGTCAGCCACTAGATCCTTTCGATCTAAAAATCGGTAACCAAGTTCCATGTGTATGTGTTCCATTTGTTCGCTCTGTTCCCTAATAACATAAAGGTAACTTTTTTTTTTTTTTTATTTAATTACTCTCTCGAAATCATCGCCCCAAAAATATATCGCCTTAATGTCGGCCACCCTTTCAAGTGCAGATGAATGTATGAAACGAGTAAAACCCATAAACGAGGAAAAATCTTTAGTTTCCTTTTATTTGCATGTTATATATGATTTTCATGACTCTGCATGTTTTATGCTATAGACAGACGACTCACAGGCCACACACTTGCACATGCTGGGCACATCCTTGTATCGGGCTAAGCCAACTACTCAGGTCTGATCGGGAGAAAGAAAGAGACAGAGGGAGATAGATTGTTTAGATTTATGTAAATACGTTTTTTTCTTCTTTTTAAACATATTATGTCCACAGGGTGTAATTTTTAAGCAGAAACTTTCAGCAGAAAAGAAAATATGAGGTGATAAACATCAGAAAACAGATTTACACTCACACTCACACGAACATGCGACTAAAGACGCCACAAACTCGGGCCATCTTTGGAACTGCAACATTTCCGCTCCTAGCAAAACCGTGAAAAATATTTAATAATGTTTGAAACAATAATCCTTAAATTTTTCATTTTTATTACACACGCACACACGAACATTCAATTTAGCAGTAATAAATGTATTTTCGTATATATGTGTGTGTGTGTGTTGGTTAGTTCTTGCCACAGAATATATCGTTGTGTTGATGTTTTTTATTTAGTCGTGTTTCAAAAGTAAAAATATTACTTGCTTTTGATATGGAGAATAACGATAAACATTGACATTGAATGATGTGGTTTGGCCGTGTTTCTTTCAGCCTTGTCAACAGTTGGTATGAAACATGTTCGCCAGCTGATGTTTTGTGAAAATAAAGGTTGATGATTGGTGTATAGACATATTGCATATTTTTTTGGGATATTTCAAGGTTTTATAGGGTACCATATACTTTTTTCGATACCTGTAGATGCTATTTCGTCCTAAGAGATCCAACAGACATTGCCCTGGTTTGGTCAAGTTGTCCATTAAAGGGACACAAAGAGAACACCTCCTGCATCATAAATAACGAGTTGAATAATTAAATTGTCATTTGTTTCACTCTATGTCTGTCTGTCGTTCGAAATTAATATTTTCGAATTAATTGCGTATCACACTGTTTTAAAATACATATGTGTATGTGTGTGTGTGTGTGTGTGTTGTCAACTGATGGCCGACCTTGATTTAAGCTCACCGTCGTCTACTCGCTCCTTTTGATTTTGAAAAATGTTATTTCTTCTTAAATAAATACCATCTAAACCAAATGTTCGTTTATTAAAAATCACACCAAACAAGAGTGCATGTGTGCTTTAATTAAATACCAAATTCTAATTAAAATTCTTCTTCTTCTGTTGCCATATCGAATACGTTCACATGTACACATGTATGTGGTATGTGTGTGTGTAACTCCCCCGGAACACAATACTGGAGTATTGAACCATCGAAGGCAGTCATTACGCCTGAGCAGAAACTCAAATACAAACATAAAACCAAAACCAAAGCCAAGAAACCGAAGACATTCACTTTCCATTTGTCTGGCGTAGCTGTGTGTGGTGCACAACTGGAAACTTCATGGTCAATAATGAAAGCTTAAAACCAGAAACTATAAACACAAACTGTTACCGAAACAACAACGAAAACAAAACCATTTGAAAATCAACGACAAGGACCAAATAACCGAGTGCTACGACAGGAACCATGTCATGACTTGCAACGCAAACTAGCTACCACATCCAACACGCTGGCTTGGTCAATATTTTCCCATTATGTGCGAACAGTGGGAGAGGCGGTCAGCAAATGTGGAAACAGAAATTCAGTCGTTTATCTCATATCTCAAAGGCCACAAGAGAGCTTATAGATGTTTTTAGCATAAGCAATTGAAGAAAATTTCAAGTTTGCAAAACTATTAAAAATAATAGATCTTCCACATTAAACACTTTCTGCTTGGCTTCTGATTTTTTGAAGATCTAGAAAACTTTAAACGACCACACTGAACATCGACCGGCCGCGAACAAGGTTTCCTTATCAGCCGCCCAATTGCTGCCGACAAGCAACTCGCAGATCTTGCTCGTATGTTGCAAATTTGTGATAATGGAGAGAATGACCTCTCCATGATGATCCCATAATGGTCTTGGGATAAACTATTGTTGGAATTCTTTCGCCGTCGACTGACACATCATATTTGAGTCTTGCCGTCCACGCCCAGTTGGTATAGAGTGCGCCCCATGACTTCGTGGCGGATAACTTTATGTGTCTCATTGTGTAGAAGTCGACATGAGCTTTTAAATAACCATTTAGTTTTCCGCAAATGTTATCTATCTATTGACCCGTTGCCAGGATTTAGCGATTGTGGTTGTGGAGTTCTGGAGAGGTAGAAGTTCAGGATTGGCAATCGAACTCCACCTTAGGCCTGCGAAAAGTTCAGTGCTACAAAGATGATTCTCTTACAATGGGAGATGCGAACGTTTGTTACGAAGTCCATGCCGATGAACAGCAACAGGGTGGTGTTCGGAGATTGGGAAGGAGTAATGCCTCAAGTGTTTTCGCTTCTGGAAACAATTGGGCCATTGGCATATAAGTCTCACCTATGCAAGAGTCTTCAACAGTGGGACCACCCTGGCCATGTTTTATATCATTAGATACCCGGAAGAAGACCAGTGGTCAGGTACACAACACCCGGATCTCCCAACTGCTTCAGCAAGCACATGGAAACTCCTCCTCCTTGGATTTGCAGTGTTCGATCGCCAAATATGCTAGCTTTGCAGGCATCACTCTCGGTGGGATTCAAGAGTAACTTGTCTGTCGACCACAAGTTGCTCAATTCGGTACTAAGGTTGCAATCTTTTTAGATGACTTAGTCGCTTATTCCACTTGCATTCGTTGACCCATCTGTAGATCTCCAAATTCATTCTGGGTTCACTAGGGTTGGATGTTTTGAAATGGGTCTGTGAACTTAAGAAATAGACGCATATTGCATGGAATTGTATAGAATTAATCCGATGTCACCAACAATGTTACAATAATTTCTCGAACGATCCTGTGTAGGTAGGTTGCAGTCGACACAATCCTGAAGTCTGCTAGTTCGTGGTGAGCTTCGTCTTCTGGATCGCAGTGACACATGACGCATTGAAGTCTATCTATATATATACTAGTAAGTTGTAATGCGCCTATGGCGCCCGTTGAAATATGGAAAAACAATTTTTGTTCAAAAAAAAATTTTTGTTGAAAAAAAAATTTTTGTTGAAAAAAAAAAATTTTCTTTAAAAAAAAAATGTTGAAAAAAAAAATTTTTCTTTAAAAAAAAAATGTTGTTGAAAAAAAAAATTATGTAAAAAAAAAAATTTGAAAAAAAAAATTTTGTTGAAAAAAAAAATTTTTGTAAAAAAAAAATTGTAAACAAAAAATTTTTGGTAAAAAAAAAATTTTTGGTAAAAAAAAAATAATTTTTTTTATTATTATTATTTATAGAATAGAATTATAGCATGCCTATTTAAATTCCTACGTACTGCGCGCAGAGAATATGACAGAGTCAGTGTATCAGTGAATCAGTGTCGAGGGTAAATATATATTAAGATAAATGGATGTGTGTATGTATGTAACGTATGGACTCGAAAACGGCTAGACCGATTTTGATGAAATTTTCAGGGAATCTTCCGAATAACCCCGCGAGTAACATAGGCATTGTTTGGATTTATCTACATTTAGGGGGTGAAAATGGCAAAAGGGATAAAAACTCCCCTTTCCTATATAAATATGTGTAATACAACACTAATGTTTGCTTAGGGCCAGCAACGCGGACCGGGTCAGCTAGTGACTCATGCATTTGGCGATTTCGCCGATCATGTTTGACGGCTGGTATACTGAGCACCAATGAGAACCAATAAAAGTCATCGTGCAGTACCGCTCTAACGATGAAAAAATCTATGAACACAAAACATCCGAGTGCTGAGGTGAAAGCCCTAAGTCGGAAGAATCCGAGTCAAGTTGTGCCGCAAGTCAAGTCGCACACTCTCAACTACGGCAGCGATATTAAGGCTACGTGATCTCAACGAAGTCTTTCAACTTACACCACGGGAGATCTGGAGCCACTAAAACTTTTGTCATAGCCTGACCATCGGGCGACTGCCCCTCGGGTTGTGTCTCGGTATGCATTTGCCTTCGCCACCGTATGCTACGATCCGGTAGTGGCAGAGCTATTAGGGAGATCTTAACACCTAACACAATATGAACATTAGGAAATCCTTCAGATTACCGGATGAATATGGCGTCTTCAAGCAGAAATTCTAGCAACATTGCCGGTTGCGTAGGAAATTTCCGTCTACAGTAAGGCAGCATTGAAGGCTCTAAAAAGCCATCGTCAAGGACAGTTAATGAATGCAGGCAAGACCCAAAGCCTAATTGTAAGGGACTACAACGTAGGCTTATGCTGGGTGCCAGGCCACTGTTACATTGAAGGGAATGAAATCGCGGATGAGTTGGCTCGAATGGGCTCAGCTGATCGGATAGATCGGTTAGACCAACAATCAGTTACTTCCTCAAAAGGCAGAAGGATCATATCCTTAGTAGAACACTTACTTACCGGGACACGAAAGTGGTTTGCAATATATTGAAGGCCTCGTGGTCCAAGTTAAATATAGCGAGAACAAGTGCACTGATGGGACTGCATAGAAGAAGTCTCACAATTGCAATAGGAGTCATTACAGATGGGCTAACAGATCTCCAGACTTCTGCGAGGATGAAGAGGAATTGGAGACAATAGAACACATTCTTTGTCATTATCCAAGTCTGCAACGCCATAGAATACAATTTCTAGGGGATAGATTTTTATGCTGAACTAGGGGACATCTCAAGGATAAGTGTTGGCAAAATAATAATATTTATGAGGGACATTGGATGGATGAACGACAGGGGATGCGGGTACCCAATAGACTAAAGAGACAGCGGACTTAACACAAAACCGTACTCCAGTGACTCTCGCATAATCTTTACTTGACTTTTTATAACTCTACTTTCTTCAACTACAAGGGATTCACAATGGACCCTATGGCTCTCAGAGTGAAGGTGCATCCTCGGACGTACCACCCTTCCTAACCTAACTTCACCCAAACTATGGGGATTCCGTGTTCTTTGCCACCATTTGATTCAAAATGAATATAATTATATTTATTAAAACAACATCAACCACTGTGAGCTACTGCAGTTGTTCATTTGCTGGGACTGGTCGAAATTCGTCCTGATGTGGCATTTGGTAGCTTTTGGCAGGTACGTTAAAAAGACTAACTGCCCTTGAAGAAAAAAGGCATTTTCCGTATGCAATTGTGTTGCGCTGCGTTGTGTTTGGCCGTTTATGGACAGACAAGTCAAACATTGGAACTATGTCGTCCTTAAAGTGTTTCCGAGTGAAGATCTCAAGTCATCAGCCTATTTGTTTTGGATTGGAAGTCTTGGTAACACCAAGAAGCAAATGCGTGTGTGTGTGTGTGTCTGTCCACCATTTGGTATACTACTACTGCAGCTCACTACTGTCTAAAGTAAGCAATTGTGTAATGTAGGTAGCTGCAACTGTTGTTGCAACAAGTTGCAATTGTGATCATAAAGTTTCGGAATTGTAGGTGTACGTACACGTTTGCCAGCACATGTATATGTCCACCAGCACTTGTATAGGGTGTTTTTTTATTGGGGTATAGAACTTTAAGTTGGCATCACTTTTTTAACTGGCGGCCATTTTGTCAGCTGTCAAGTGATTAATATTTAGTTTGGTTTGCCATTTCATCATGAACAGGTTGACAAAAGAACAACGCTTGCAAATCGTGCAAATTTATTTCGAAAGTAATGGTTCAGTTCGCGAAGTTCACCGCAAGCTCCGTCCGAATGAATCGATTCGCCACCGTGCACAGCAATTGGAGCTTTGTCCATCAACTTTATGGAAGAT
The DNA here is from genome assembly GCA_958296145.1 of Hydrotaea cyrtoneurina. Taxonomy (NCBI): domain Eukaryota; kingdom Metazoa; phylum Arthropoda; class Insecta; order Diptera; family Muscidae; genus Hydrotaea; species Hydrotaea cyrtoneurina. Next base: position 18,965,948 of record OY282516.1, read on the forward strand.
TTTGCGCAAAGATCTTGGCTTGCGACCTTACAAGATCCAGCTTGTGCAAGAATTAAAGCCGCGAGATCATGCAATGCGTCTTGATTTTGGTGTATGGGCCGAAAATGAGATTCATCTCGATGCTGATTTTCATCACAAAATTTTGTTCAGTGAAATTGGACCTGTAGAATTGGCTTTATTCGGGCCAGCTGCGGCGGCCACATGCCCGAAATCATATTTAAACATTAATGGCATAAAATTATCCTTCCAATAAAGCCAAATTGATGGACATTAAAACGATTTTCTTGTGTTTTATTTCAATTCGAAGTTCTATACCTCAATAAAAAACACCCTTTATATGTCTGTCTGTTGGCCTGGTATTGCCGTTATTTCTCTATGGACGAGTTGAAGGTGCCCATTTGAACTTTCACTTGGCCCATGAGTTTCTATGTGTATTTAACAAGTGGCACAGATCAATGTAACCACTGCTGGAAATTAGTGGTCACCTTTAATAAGGACTCTAAGCTCTGAATGTAGGGGACATGAATGAGTTGCAACGTTGGAAAACATTTTTAATTAGGTTTTTGTTGTTCAGGAAACTTATGGTCAGGTTTGGGTAATAATGTACTAATTGTTTTCACAATTGTCGGCAATTGGAGACGTCCCCCCCCCCATGAAATGCATTGCTATTGAGTTCTTATTTAATAGAGCACATTTTGTTGTGCCTGCGATCCTGGAGGGTAATTTGAAATTAACATTAAAAGCGGTGACAAATTTCATTCAAATACAAAATAACATGCGTCTATAAGAGCAACAGTATCCCATCTGTCGCGCAAGAAGTGTATGTGAAATATGGAAGCCCCAACTATTTTTTTGGACGTCTGTGGTGTGCTAGGTAGTGGGAACGACTTTTAGTCAGCAAACGCAGACATCTTCCGTCTCAAGCCGGACAATGGCAGATGCGGTATTCGATTGCCTTCACTTTCTTTTCATCGTTGCAAGTTCTACCTGTTACCAGTGATGACCGCATTGACGTTTATCAGATGGAATTTTGTGAGATTAATTGCGTTGCGCACATTCATAGCAGGCCAGTTGTTTGTGGTTTTCACGCAGGTTGGTCCCATTATGGTGTTCGGTTGTCTCCTGCATCAGGAGTCCTGATGTTCTTCATCGTTGGAACATAATTCGATTCTTCAGAGGGAATCTTAGCAGTTTAATCGCGTTCTCATCCATATCAGACCTGATTTTTATGGTTTCCAATTAGGTTGGTTTCTTTCTCTGCCTGTCTTTCGCAATGAGACTAAGTTTCAGCGATATCAGCTGTTTACGGTCAGGGAGAGAGATACAAATACACTGACTTGAATTCAGGGTAGCGCCAGCTGTCGCAAATGCATCAGGAACCCATATAAGGATAAACGAGATGAATGTCTCCTCATCTATAGTCAACTCCTCTTGGCAGTTTTACCTTTCCCCACCTACAGGATGCCTATTTCAGAGAACATGAAAATGTTTTGGGTGACCTACTGATTTTTAAAATCTAGGTAACTTTTTGGCTTGTGAATACATGAATTTTGAAAAAAAAATTTGGTGTTCTGAAATCGTCTTCGCATAAGCTACAAAATTGGGTGGGTGTCTGCGTGAAGATCTGCAAAGATCACTTTGAAGCTTCTGCCATACATGAACTCTGTTGATAAACTGAATCCTGCTGACTTTTGCTGTCACAACTTAAGTTAGTTGACTTTCTGGGCAAATCCTCTACAACGTCAGCACAATCCATACCAATACAGACCGTTTAATTATTCAGACATAGACTATGTCACCGACGCTCAATGCATGGCTACAGCAAAGTGAAAACAATTAAGAGGGTGCCTCACTCACTTTCTTTATTGTTTTGTCATGTTTCGCAAGTTCATCCAAAGCAAACGGTAAAGTAGTGATGTGTCCTTGACCTATGTCGCCGATCCAAGATCACCAGATTAGTTTTCTCTCGGTAAATCTTAAAAGACATAGTTTATTCAAACGACCCATTGACAATAGCAGCATCCGGAGGATTTTCCACACCTTCAAGGTTTTTATTACATTTAATACAAATGAAATTTAACTTATTGCCGAACCCTTTATTGAAAAGAAGATTAGGCCGAAACGAGGCAGCCACCACGCCAGCTTCACACAAGTTTGTGTGCGTCTAGGGTTGCCAGATGCAGAATGCATAATAACCCGAAACAAATAATTCCCCAAAATTAAAAAATTGTGAGTTTTTCCAATCACCCAAATTATTTCGAATCACCCGGTATTTCGGTAGCTGTTACTTTTGAAGCTTTTATTCTTTGACATTTGACAAGTAGAAAATACGTCATTACTAAAAATACCGTGTTACACACATTCTGTCCTATGAACCAAATTTACTTTTTCGGAAAGGGGATAAAAATTAAAAATACACGTGTACCGGCGATTTTCATGTACACGTCAGAATTTTTTTTTTTAAGTTTGAAGTATGAATCTCGTAGTGGCCTGTGTGAAAGCCTTTGGACCGATTTTTAACCCTTTTTCAGTGATCCAATCGAGCAGACTCTTGGAAATATCTGTATCACGTAAAATTTTTTAAAAACAATTTTTATAAATTCTCAGATTTTCCCCAATTTTTATTATTTTTAAAAAAAAAATATTTTTTTCACTTTTCTTAGCATAACTTGAAGAGACTCCAAATTTTTAAACTATTTAAGCGTTACGAAAAAAAAAATGTTTTTTGACTGAAACCTTAAAAAAAACGATAGCCATTTAAAAAAAAAACAAATTAGAAAAATCTGAGAATTGATAAAAATCTATTTTTTAAAAAATTTGACGTGATACAGACATTTCCACGAGTCTGCCTGCCAAAAATCAGCTCGATTGGATCACTGAAAAAGGGTTAAAAATCGGTCCAAAGGCTTTCACACAGGCTAATACGAGCTTCATACTTCAAACTTAAAAAAAAAATTCTGAAGTGTACATGAAAATTACCGATACACGTGTATTTTTATTTTTTCCCCTCTTTCCGAATATGTGCATTTGGTTCATAGGACAGAAAAAAATCTATTTTTTGTAACACGGTGAAATGAAACGATACACGTTTCAACAACGCATTGAAATTATTGAAATTCACTACAAAAATAATTAAAATATTGCAGTTAGCAAAACTAAAGCATTTTCGGGTCGTGGTGGAAAAATTCGTTATGGAAAATTTCATGAAAAGAATATGGTGCTGTAAGCGTGGTCGTGGTGGCCATTTGGCTGATGTTGTTTTTCATTATTATTATTATGAAATAAACTTTCCAATCATTTGTCTCAAAAAATGCAATTTTTCTTTGAATACCAAAATAAAACCACTTGTTGGAGAACTGTCTTGGAGGTCTTTTTTTTGGCCTGCGTCCAGGTTACCGCTATTCTAGCATATATTTATGATATGGTTTGGGTCTCATAATGCATTGAAATCGTTTTTCTTTCTTCTTATGATGTCTTCACCATATTTGGCCACAGCGTTCCAACTTTCCACATCGGTTGTCAGTTTGTTAATCAAGTTGTCTATGGGGTTTGTGACTAGAGTTCTCTCCAGGTCTTCGCGATATTCGCTCCAGCGAATGCCGTTGAAAAAAGTATACTCTGCGTCATCTACAGCATGTTCTTTTTCATATATTCGATGGGGTGTGACACACTCTCCCAGTCTGTGTAGGTACTTTCTAACGTATCCATGTCCTGACAACATTTGGGTTATGTAATAATTTACTTCGCCATTTCGTCTTTTTATCCATTTCTGTCTGTCAGGGTCGTTGTTCCACAGAGTCTGCCTATTTTTTTTTTTTTTTTTGGTTTTTTGCATACGCTCCTGCGCATGAAGGTCCATAAGAATTACCATGGTAATTGTAGTCTATTTGGAGTGGATAACGATAATTCAGATTTTCCAAAAATTTTCCATAAATCACTCAATTCAAGTTCCAAACGGCTACAGCTTTGTGGATGCCCCCGAGGTTAAGGTACTCTAGTGTACAAACATGAAATGTTGAGTATGAATTACATTTTCAAATTTAAATACAAGGCTGTTGTCATCGGGGCCATTTATGGCTTCAATTAACAAAACGCATAATGTAGTACACATTCTCATGGCAAATCCTATCTGCATTCATGGTGTCCTTTCTGTTCATTTCAAATCGATGTCCTTTAGTAATTTGTTTATTTCTCTGTAGTACATGTGTTGGTATGTATGTGTGTGTGTGTGTGTATCATTTCAGGTGTATCGTGTATGCATGTCAACATATCTCCATGGACTGTAATGTCATTTTGTTGTTTTCTCCAAACAATACATATTAATAATTTTATGAACATGTGTAAATAATTCCATAACACATACTTGGCACGCACACACACATACATACAAGTATGCCAGGACACATACTGGCAGTTATAACTTGACTTCCAACAATAAAACTGATTTCAATTTTTCAAAAGTTTCGCAAAATTTTACATTAATTTGTATTTAAAGTGACTGAGAACACTTGATGATAACAAACACTTTGCAAAAGTAGATAGAAAGCAATTCATTTGTATTTATCTAGAAAGTCATATGCATTTTGACTTTCGAGAACTTGTGCGAGGGCCACATCAAAAGACATCGTATTATTTTGCAGAGCCAGGACCAACTCCACGGTGTAATGATTGCATGTCAGCTGTAGTTATTTTTCCATTCAGAGCGAAATGGAACGTAGGTGGTCTTCTATCTAGCTTCGACGTGAAAGTCTTCATGGATCGCGGAGTTGGCTCGGGAATATGTTCAACAGAAGCCAACATTGAACACTACTCATATCGTCCCCAACGTTTTCCAGTCAGAAGTTTATGCCGTAAATGAAGCCTGCTTGCTATTACTTCATCAACACATTACAGGATGCATCTGTATCTGCTTTGACAGCCACTCGGCCTTACTCTTTATAAAATCATGTGCGAGCTCCCTGATTTTAGTGAACGATACAGGTTTTGGTTTTGGCAAGACTAAGTCTCTCTAAGTCAGTGGTAATCTTAGTGTGTATACCTGGCCACAAAAATGCCTACGAGAATATATGGGCTGATGAACTGGCCAGGGTATGATCTACCTGCCTTGGACACGGCAAAGTATACGTGGCCGTAACACTAGGATCTATTAAGAGGAGCGTCATCCAGCACTATCTGTGGCAAGCCAACACCAGATGTAGAGCTTTGGGATTCATGTCGAATCTTAAGGAAAACCTTGGTCTACAACGGAAAGATTATATCTGGACTGACATTCGTACTCACAGGACACTGGCTGATCGGCAACCACACAGTACGCCAAAAGCTGCGGCGATGCAGACGAAGATGAGACGGTGGAAAACTTTCTCTGCGGATGCGCTGCTCTGGTAAACTGGCGGATTAATTCACTTCCTTCATAGTTCCTAAAGGACATCACCGACATATCGACCTGAGAAGCCTGACAGCAGGCGGTTTCAGAGAGGTGTCCAGGCCAACCAGCCAATGGACCGACGCGTTTGCCCCGAGTGAACTCGTCAGTTGTGTATTTCAACTGATGGTCATCGCTCTCAGCCAACCTAACCACTTTTCCATTCTCCAAAATCTCATCCATCTCTTGCAGCTTCTCTCCATGGTCGATTTTAATAAACTTCTATTGCTGGACCTCCAAATGATCGTCAAACACAAAATGTTCGATATAATTTTCCATGTGTAGGACAATAAATCTATTTGCTGTTATTTGTAGTTGCTCAACATAATATAATTTTACAAAGAATACATTAATATACAGCATGGGTGTGTGTGTGTGAATAAGTGCATTAGATAAACATGTGAGTGTATGCGGTCTTGGACACATACATGGCTGTGTATGGGTAAATGCGGGTGAATGGATGTGTGTGATTTGTCGCCTGACATGTAAAATTCGATTAGAAATGTCAAGAATTTTGTCGTCTTCCCCTACTTAAATGTTATTTACGATAAATATTTTAGAAAAATGTCGAAAATCTCAAGAACACAAACAGTCAGGATTGCGACCGACTTCAGAGCTATGTAGAATTTAGATACTGTCGCCCCCATACGAGTGTGTCACCATGTGTATGGGTGAATGTCTGCAGAGAATTTGGAATTATATGTGTGATAGGATATTTAATTAAATTAATTAAATTGTTTAGCAGCATTTGATTGGCCCAGATGTTATTCCACACGAGCGTTATTGCATTTAGGCATAAATGACTTTTATGAAATGATTCCTAAAGTTTTAGTGTGGATCATATTTAAATAACTCGCAAGACCAATGGACATCCCCACAGAAGAAAGGTGTGAAGTCTAGGACACTACACTTCAAATGCCAATGAAATCAATAAATGGCATAAAAATATGGGATTGTGGATCCGAGGACAATAAATAATGTTTTAGTTGTGCGATGTGACTAGAAATTTCGCCTATATCCGGAGATAATGTGGAAATTGTTTCGTTGGGCTGGCAGTGTGAGAAATTTGGAGTAACTCATACCTCTGATCAGAGGTCCGTCTCTCCCACACACACTCTGGCTGTTTCGTTGCAAGATTGAAAAAGAAATTAATGCCAACCAACGAGTATGAGGAGAACTGGCTAATTTTCCATGATAAATAAACTTGATGCTCTGGTTTTTTACCATATCCCAACAGTTGAGACTTTTGCTTTTTTCTCTCTGTTTTTTTTTTATTTTTCTCCAACTAACTGCAAAATTGCTGTGGTCACCAAAAAGATATCGCTAGGGAATTAAACCAGGCATTGACTAACAAAAACAAAAAGATGCTTCTCATCCAGAACTCAGCTAAAGCAAGAGTAGAGTTTGCAGAAAAGTAAAGTTCTGGGAATTTATCATCAATAGAACCGTTCAGAAATAGATGTACGTACTTGAATATTGAAATATATTTCTTGCGAAATCGAAGGCGAAAGAGAATGCGAAAGCGAATACTGAAATATAAAATTCAATGAATGTTTCCAACATGTATTTTGCAAAACCGAATATTCAAAATGAATAATTCGAATAATTCGCAAGCGATCTTCGTAACATCCCTAGAACGTACTTGTACAGTTACTGCAGGTTTCCATAAACCAAATTTGTTCGTTCGTTACAAATTGTCAAAAATTAAGGCACAATAAAATGCATTTTTTTATCCGTAATAAGAGCTTCTGATACTGTGATTGTGTTCCATATGTCGATATCTAACATATATCTTAAAATCAGTGTTGAATAATGTCTAAAAAACAATTTCAAAACGCTTCCAGTATTGACGATTTGTGGAAACAGGCAGTTTATCCGAAGGTGTACGGTGGCGTATGAGCAATGTTCGGGCAATTAAATATAACTAATACGGCTAGAGGTTCATTTGTAGTTAGGTGGAAAACATTTACTGCCTGTGTCACAAGGCCGAACTGTTGCTTTCGATCGACTAATACTCGAGAAACAGCTGACTTTGATCTCACCAACAACCAGCAAAACGACAAGTCGATCGAAATTGAAATCGATCAAATACGTAATTAAATACATAAAAATTTTGATATCACTATGTGACTTTTCTGTCATATAGAGATTCACAAATGTCAAAATCAGTCATAAAAAAAAAATTGAAATAAAAACTGCTGAAAGCAAATGGTAAGGAGAAATATTGAATTTATGTATGCTAGCGTAAAGAAGTCAACTTTCAGTTAGATACAGACATTTGTAGACTATGTGGAGAAAAATCCACAGTTCGCAAAGTGCAGCAGCAGTTTTTGGTTCCATCAGATAGTACCTGCAGGAACAGGTAAAGGGTGGCGCAAAAGTAATCCTCCTATCAGAAAATGCTATAAATTTTGCGATTGGCCAATAATGTCAGTGGCAACTCTGGTGGCGGCCATTTACATGACATCATATTCTTGACTTGATGTAAAAAAAAATTAAAAGACCAAATAAAAATAATCCACAAGAAGAATCAAAGTTTTTCATTTTTTTTAAATTACAGCCAAAAAACATCGGAAGTTTACTTTTGCGCCACCTGTTACTATAGGGCCCCCAATATGTCTGACATTTGAATTGAAAAAAGGACTTTATATTTTCTTTTGGAGGGGAAAAAATACATTTTGACAAAAACAAATTACTGAAAACCATCACGGCAGATGAGAAACTGGCGATGATCTCTATAGTTTCAATAGGTTGTCCAGATTGACCGAATTTAGTTTTCAAGTTTGTACCTGAGACAATTGAAAGCTACTTTCTGGCCTTTGCCGATTCACCGCCCAGGAGTAGTAAAACAGTAGCGGTGGTCACGCTGATCTGGCTACAACACATCTACCACAGCCAACACCAGGATCAAATCACTTATCGACAGAAACAGAAACGGAAACGACGACACATTCAAGGGAGCGACGATGAACGGCCTCTGACTTCTTCAGGAAAATAAAAGAAAACACATTTTGCTTTGTTTACATGATGTCGAATTGTACTTTTTTTTTCCAGCTGATGATGTTCCAGAGGCTCTATGAAAAATACGGTCATTTTGGCCTTTATTGTGCCAAATCTGGGAGAGACAAATGTTGGGCAAAATATTGTAATTCTTTTAAAATATGCTGTGTATTTTATTTAGAAAAATCTTTATAAACTATTTTTATAGTTTCATTGTAAAGTCCCTCCAGTCGGACTATGATTTCACCGCAATACGGCAAACCCTTCTACCGTCACTACATCGGTAACAAACGAATACATGCTAAGGATTGTTTTTTTTTTTTGTGAGAGATTTTGTTTTTTCCCCCTGGTTTCTTTTTCGTGAATTTCGGCTTTCGCTATATTCATATTCATAACACAGAAAAATTAAACGAGATTTTCATTTTCAAAACAGAACACAGAAACACCAGCAATTGGGAGAATGAGTCAATATCGACCAAATGGTATGGATACAGAGGTAAATCCGTATAAATGTCATATGAGAATATAGAGTGGTTTGCGAACATTGTACACTTTTGTCTGAGAACTACTGGTGCAACGATCATATTGTCGTTGCAATGACATTCCGCCGGGAATCGTATTGATACATTGAGTTCTCATAATACTTTGGTTTGTGGAGATTTTGTGACAAATATGTAAATTGTTTCTTTGACCAAGGATGCTATGGAATAGTGACAAAGGATGTGTTGACTTTTATCTAAGACATCATTAGACGGATACCAATACCAATTAGTGATAGTAATTGTTGATATGTTGAGTTTTGGGGATATTCTCTAGGGAAGCCAACCAGCAACACTACTACCGTCTCCCGAATGGCTCTAGTGTCTTTCAGGCAGAAGTTATTGCCAGGAAGAAGGAAGCCTGCATGCTATTAATGAGTCTACACATTTCAGGACGCATCTGTATTTGCGTTGACAGCCAAGCAGTCTTACTCTCTGTAAAATCCTGGGTGACCTCCTTGGCTATGGTGAAGAAATGCAAGGAGGTACTGGCAATACTTAGTCTCTTGTCAGCGGTAACTTTAGTGTGGCTACCTGGCCACAGGAATTTCTACGGGAACGAACGGGCTGTCGAACTAGCAAGGACAGGATCTACCAACTCTAGGCTCGACACAGTACACGAATCCCTACCAATAAGGTCCATAAAAAGGAACGTTTTTCAACACTATATGTCACAGGCCAACTCCGGATGGAGAGTTCTAGATTCATGTCGAATCTCAAGGAAATCATGGTCTGAATAAAATCAGAGAAGATCTAGATCTGTCATCAAAAAAATTTAATTTTAAATGTTAAAAATAGCCAAACCGTTGTCATTGCATTGTGCTCCTTTGGCAGTCGGCATAGCTGATTTCTGGGGTGGAGGGGGCTAAAATTTTACCAAACACCCCCCAGCACCCCTTTTCCTACACCAATGCCTGGCAGACAAAATAATTATATTCGATCAATTCGCAGCAAGTTGAGAAATCAAGATCAGAACCACCAAACTTTTGAGACAATGTTTTTATTCAATCGGCCAGAAGTCGGTTGTTTTTCTGTTTTAAATATTTTTGTATTCTGTAAATATTTTGTTGCAGTTGAGCGCTTATTTCCATAATTTTTTGGCCAAAGCGAATGAAGTGCGATTGGGATGAAAGTTAATATTGTAGGAAAAAAAATTCAGCTGTGTCTCGAATTTTCAAAAGTTATTGAGACAAAAATAATTATTTCAATTTTTGGAAAAATAGCACAATTTTTTTTTTTGGTACAAAATGTACGGCTCTATAAAAAATTCTCCAAATGCAAAATTTCCCCAAAACAAAAATGAAAAATTTCTCATTAGAAGAATTCCCCAAAAATGCCAACAGGAGAATTGTTCCAAAAAATTCTGAAAAATCCCCGAAATAATTTATGAAAAATTCCGCAATTTTCATTGGCCCCACAATTAAGGCGCTCAAGCGGGATGGTCGGGATGGCGCCCCCTCTCCTTTCATATTCCACCACAATATCAATAGTACCGAGTCCGTAAAATAGCTCAAGCTCAGACATTTAACTAATTCTTTTAAAGACCAAAAATCTTCGTGATTTTGGTGTTTGGAGTAGACCATGGGAAACCTATTTAAGTTTTTAGTTTATACACCACAGCAAGGAAATCAGCATGCAGACTTGTACAAGAAGTCAAACTGTTGAAGGACATGAGAGGCAGCAAATGTGACTCCTCTATTCAACCTAACCTCACATCATTACTAAAAATATATTCCCTGACTGTCAAGATCAGACATTTAACTATTTTTTTTAAAGACCAAAAATCTTCGTGATTTTGGTGTTTGGAGTAGACCTTTGGAAACCTATTTAATTTTTCAGTTTATACACCACAGCAGGGAAAAAAACGAATTTTCTCAAATCGTCGCCCAATCGCGGTTACGTGAGTCATTCATCGTTCGCCTATTTTCTTCGACCTCCAGGACACCTGGCCGATGATCAAATGAGTATGAATGACAGAGGTTGCAAAGGAGTAGATCGGATTCACAGTCTGACCCTACAGGTCGTCAATGAAAACATGAAATAGAGGAGGAGAGAGGACAGAACCTTGTGGCACTCCTGCGGTCAACCTATGCTCGTTGAATGAGACAGCATTCCACCAGACCCCTAGTTATTTTGCACAGTCCGCAAATGTAATTTCACTATCTCCAAGGATATTGGTTCCATGGATGAGATCTTGTATCTTGTATCAGAAAGAAGAGAAACAGTTCTGTCTGGTTGAGATCTATGCCAAGACCATTAATGGACGTCTGGGGAAGTAACAAATTTGGCCATTTCTTTTTACACCAAAAAGCCCATGATATGTTGTATTGAAGATTTATTTTGTGATCACGCTGAACAAACAAATAATTAGTTAAATTAAATAAAAAAATTTCCCTTTTCATGAACATTCAATATTTTAAATGTAGAGACTTTGCTATCGCCCAGGAGTCCCTAGAGCACACAGGAAAATAACTCCAATGGACATATATACCGATGATTTTCCACAAAGTAGCCACGACGCAAAAGTGCAAGAAGCTGTGCCTGGTAGGACCGCCAAAAAAGCATTTTTCATCGTCGCTTTTCACCTCGGGACTTTACTGGAGAACATTTAGCCGGAATACTCGGCTATCCAGGGTCTCTCATCCGTTCATTGTCAAATGGCCGGTTGACCGGACGACGCACTATAGAGAAAATTCGTTCTTCAGCCGGACTGTTCGTTTGTGGAATAATCTTCCTGCAAGTGTTTTTCCTGCCTGCTATGACATTACCAAATTCAAGGCCAACGTCAACAAACACTACTCCCTCTTTCCTCCTTCCAATACCCTTATTTCCCATCGCTAACACAGTGCATTGCATTTATAGGGGGCATCCCCTGAGTGTTAGTCAAAAAAAAAAAAAAAAAAAAAAAATGTATATCTTAAACAGCTCAATGGTTGGAGAAAAGTTCTCCGTTCTGTTCATTCCGGTAATATCAAGGTGAAATATGTTTGTCATATCATACTGTTCCACTCAACCGCATCTGTGTCTCCGTTATCATGGGAGCTGGTCTCTTAATGAGATAGCACAGTCGATGACTGGAAGGTGACAGAGTTTCTTAATGTTATTCAATCGAATTATTCGATTGTGATTCTGGCCTCCATACACGTTTATTGACTTTCCTTATTTTCATTAAGGGTCAACCAACTTTCATAAATCATTGGACTCTTATCATGTTTACTTTCCGTTTTTTTTTCTAATATCTTTGGAATATCTTCTACCCCAAATGAACTTTCTAAAATTGCCTTCTAGTCACCCGCACACATAATTGCACTGCCGTCATTGCCCAAGTCCACAGTCTCATCGTAGGATATACATATCCCTACTCAACCTAGAGAATTAACCTCAATGAAATAAAATCCTTGCATTTATCAAAGTAATAACGCACGATATTATATTCATGTTCCCGAGGCCTTAATGTCGCAAGACATGACTCTTATGACATCAATATTTGTTTGGGCTTAGTCAAGGTATCCAATTGTTTATTGCCACACATCAAACGTTTGCCAGTGTTTAAGAGATATTCCCTTTATTAGTTTGACTCTTCATAATCTCTCTGACCACCGGGCACAATAACGTGCACACAACTGCAAATATGCCTTTGAACAACAATTCAAATATGTGGCCATGTGCCTGTGAGGAACTGGACCCACTGAAGCAGCGGTGTGCATGTTCGAAACATTTACGTTTGGCAAAACTAACATGAATACCTCTCTAGAATCTGCATCTAACAACAACATGTTCGAGCATGATTACAACACACTTTTACAAATGCACACAACCAAAGCCAAACGTACACTCACACATGCATATGTTGTGTGAAGACAAGTAAACATTTACAAGCATCCTTAATACAGAGTAATGGTCGTTGTTTTGGGTGTGTCAGCTCATAATTTCATTAAAAATCTTGTGCTCCCGTTAGGCTGCATTACCACCAATATTACCTTTAGTCCGAGCAGGACGCAGGCATCTATGTAACTGAACTCTGGCAATTGCTAAACAACATCTTGTGATTAATATTTTTTTGGCAAATTTTCAAGTAAACCATGTATAAATACCAAGCAACTACGATAGATCAGGGTCCTGCAAGACATGACAAACTAAGGAACTACTCGTAATTGTCATTTTCATTCAAACTAAGGAACTACTCGTAATTGTCATTTTCATCTTAATATATATTTACCCTCGACACTGATTCACTGATTCACTGATACACTGATACACTGATACACTGATACACTGATACACTGATACACTGATTCACTGATACACTGATACACTGATTCACTGACTCTGTCACGCAGTACGTAGGAATTTAAATAGGCATTCTATAATAATTCTATAAATAATAATAATAAAAAAAATAATATTTTTTTTTTGTACAGAAATTGTGTTTTCCCCAAATTTTTTTTTTACCAAATTTTTTTTACAATTTTTTTTTTCCAAAATTTTTTTTTTCCCCAAATTTTTTTTTTTCAACAAACATTTTTTTTCCAACAAAATATTTTTTTTTTTCACAAAAATTATTTTTTTCAACAACATTTTTTTTTTTTCAAAAAATTTTTTTTTTCAACAAAAATTTTTTTTTCAGCTAAAATTTTTTTCCGCAAATTTTTTTTTTCCAATTTTATTCTTTTCCGTAATTTTTTTTTACAAAATAGTTTTCTCAAAATATTTTTTACAAAATTTTTAAAATTAAGTAACAAATACTTTCTCAAGCAAATTAACGGGCGCCATAGGCGCATTACAACTTACTAGTTATAAAATATTGTATGAAAAGTTGTGTTCAAGCAGTTTCCATCTCGTAAGTAAGAGAGTTATCCCTTAGCATTGTAAAACATCTGAAGAAAATTCTTAGACGCTCGGAAACATCCGATATGAACTTTATAAATTGTTCCCTTCAAAACTAGGACCAACTGGTGACCACTTCAAAGTTTACCGCGACGAGTGTCAAAATTAAATCGCTTCGAAACCGAAAATTTTGGGGAAAAAATATTTTCTCTAAAGGGTTTTCCCAACTAGAGGTGCTATTTTGAATCACCCGGTATTTCGGTAGCTATCACTTTTGAAGCTTTTATTCTTGGACATTTGACAAGTATTTAGAAACTACGCCATTACTGAATTGATAAAATCTGAGAATTGATAAAAATCTATTTTTTAAAAAATTTGATGTGATACAAACATTTCCACGAGTCTGCCTGCCAAAAATCAGCTCGATTGGATCACTGAAAAAGGGTTAAAAATCAGTCCAAACGCTTTCACACAGGCCACTACGAGCTTTATACTTCAAACTTAAAAAAAAAAAAATTCTGACGTGTACATGAAATTCACCGATACACGTGTATTTTTATTTTTTCCCCTCTTTCCGAATATGTGCATTTGGTTCATAGGACAGAAAAAAATCTATTTTTTGTAACACGGTGTTATTGAAATTCACACCAAAGATGGTGAAAATCTTGGAGTCACAGTTCGCAAAACTAAAGCATTTTTGGATCGTCGTGAAGCACCTTGTCAGACTGCAATACAGAAATTGGTGGACAAACTCGAGCTGTTGTAACAAGTAAGTGATGTAATACCCGTGAATGTTGCTCAAGAACAACTGAGAAAATTTGCTGTTGTAGCCCAAAGTGTTGAAGAAAACACAGGTGTATTCATTACTCCTCGTTCATTGGAATTGGACATTCCACAAACGTCATTACACTGGATTTTGCATAAAGACTTTGATCGTAAGGCTTAAAAAGTCAGTTAACCCCACAGCTCAAGCCGGCCGATCATCAACAACAACGCGTCGTGTCTTTGCTGATTGGGTCCCTGAAATGCATGAAAATGATCCGGAATTCCATCGAACAATCATCTTGACTGATGAGGACCATTTCCACCTCGGTGGCTATGTCAACAATCAAAATTGTCGCATCTGGGACTCGGAAAACCCATGAGTTATTGTTGAGAAGGCTCTCCATCCTCAGCGTGTTACTGTTTGGAGGTGCTTATGGCCCCACAGGGTCCGTTCTTTCTTTCTTTTTCGAAAATGATGTTGGATCCACAGTCACGGTGTATGGATTGCTCAATCGAGAGATGATTAATGAGTTTTTATGGGCATGGTTCAATGATATTGCTCTCGAAATCGTTTACATTCAACAAGACGGCGCACAGTGGTCGGAACTGTATGGAGTTAGCGGCCAAAACTACTTCCACTGTAGGTATCAGCGTGAAACTTTGGTCACGGCTTTATAAATATGTCAGAACTATTTACTGATAAAATGGGAGTGGTTGATGACTCATAACCCCCCCTCCTACCGTACCCAGGCACCCACATTTACCCCACGTCAGCAAAAACTTGAGAAAATTTACGAAACTTGTTTTTAATTCATATGTTAACAACTTGTTTACAAGATTAAAATTAAAAATAGTGATAAATTTCATATAAAACAAAATGTAATACAAAAGGGTAAGGAGGGTTGCCTAAAAGTATAACGATAAATACTCTTTGAAATAATAAAAATAAGAATTAAAAAACATTGCGTATTCATTTTTTTATAGAAGTTTTAAAATTGTTGATATTTAGTCTGTTTTTTAGTAACAACACCCCTTAAACGAAAATCGACTTCAAATTAATCTAGCAATTCAAAAACAGATTTTAATAAAATTGATTTGTCCTTGCATGGTAACTTTCGTTATCCCGTTATAAAAGGATCCGAAGTTAAAAGTAAACGGTTAAACAAATCAGTATTTGTTGAAATGCGTGAAATTTTACGCGTGTGCTGGAGTAGAAATGTGTAGCCCTCATTTTTAATATAGCTTTTCACGGCATCCTTCACTTTTATAGCTTTTTCAGCATTTGTACCTCTTTCTGAGCACCAAATATCAAAAATGTGTGAGCGCGGAATTTTGCAATTATAAACTGTGCCTATTGCAGAAACAATTTATAACAAGGATCAAATTAAGAAAAAATTAAATTAAAATTGGGTAAAAAACAAAAAATAAACACATTTCCTTACATGCATAACAATAACAGAGCAACGCGAACATAAATTAACAAACACCACACAAAAATTCATATTTGGACATAAAAACAACGAGGCTGGTTGGGTCTGAGGGGGATAACACAAAGACGGGCAAAAATGTGCAGCTGATATTACCAATTTTAGAATCTTGAGATATTACCTAGTAAACCAAAAAAAATCCCATTGGAGACTTCAGGGGGGAACACAACTAAAACTCTAGTTAAAATTTACATATATGGACAAACGAACACTAATAATGACACTGGAAAAAAATTAATTCTATAACAAATTTACAACAAGCTTAACACATTGTTATTATTTTAAAATATAGTAAATACCATTTGATTCAATATTCATTTCGATTTATTTCAATAGAAGTTTCTTTTCTTTTGTTTTAATTAATTTGAAGTTGCACTTAATTTTCCACTTTTTCACACTGCAAAAACCAGCTGCTTACTTACTATCTCTTTTGAAGCTGTTCTTAAAGGGTACAGATGGAATAAAACAGAAATAACTATAAATTTTAAAACCTTGTTTTGTTAAGAAACCGTGATGCCACACTTGGTGACAAATTTCTGACTTTTATTTTTTTATTTTTGGCCAATGGGATCGACCACTGTGCGCTTGACGATGTTGTTTCTGTTGTTGTTGTTGTGGCGGCTCTGTCTTTATGGCTGGGAATACACACGCACACACACCCTCAGACACCCACACATTTAAGATTTTTATTCACTTTTTTGCTTTTTTTATTATTAAAATTAAAACATTTTGCGTTAATTTTGTGGCAGAAGTTATTCTTTGTTTACTTTCGTATGATCCACCCGAGACATCGCTGAAGTCAAAAGTATTGGTGTATTTTTTTTTAACATTTTTAAATTTTCAGAAAATTACGAAAAAACGTAAATAGAGACGAGATCGGCGTGTAGCGATATGTAGTTTGTACGCCGCGGCGGTACGTGCCACACAAGCAACGAAGCCATTGGTATTTTACGGGAATGTTTCCGGACCGTGTTATCTCTCAAAGAGGTGATAACAATTGGTCACCGAGATCTTATAATTTAACACCTTGTGACTTGTTCCTTTAGGGTGAAAGATAAGGTCTACGCCAACAGCCCAGCCCAGTCGATTCAAGACCTCAAAGATAGAATTCGTAAGGCTATCGAGGACATAGCACAGCCACTTTGCGATTTGGTTATGGACAATTTCATGAAAAGGATATGGTCCTGTAAGCCTGGTCATGGTGGCCATTTGGCTGATGTAAAACTTCTCTAGAAAATCATTAGCCGTTCGGAGCCGGCTTTAGGTCCCGGTCAGTGAGTATACAAATTATATCGTACACATCTCACTGTTTCGCGAGAAGTACCCCGCCAGATCCTTCATGGAATGTTAATGGCAATAAGTAAGTTATTTCATGAAAATCAATTTTTTTTTTAACAAATATAGGAATAGGGACAACAATTTTGTCGCGCATGGTTCCATGTGTCGCAGTATCCGTTTGAAGCCACTTCATACTTCAAACAGGTTCACAACATCAGCTTGGCGAGCTTTTGGCATTTGTTCATACCCAAGGTAGGCAACTGTGGGGCCTCGTATCACAGCCACTGGAGGGGCTAATAATGCAGATCAACTCAAGTACATTGACTATATCTGTCTGTATCTATATTTTTATTGAGCTAGATCTAGCCGAACCGAAGTTCCAGAATAATTTCCCAATTATCCCCTTTTTATTTGATTGAGTTCTCATAAAATGATAATGACGTCACAAAATTGAACAGGTTAAATTTAGTTTCAGCCCTGTTGACGCTCCGCAGTATATTTACACATATCTATCTATGTCGATACATGTTTTATATTGTTCAATCTGACCACCCCACCCCCTTCCAAATGATATGCTTATTCCGATTATTTATTGCATTTCCATTGTGTTCTTTTCCCCCGGTATCACGGTGCCATGGATTTTGCAATATTGAATTGTGTAACACCTCTGTTGGAGTGTTGTTTTATTTTTTTTTTTCTTTTTTTTTCACTCTCACAATTTCCTCTTTAGCACCTGAATTATTGATATGACAGGTTAAACATTGCAAATGCTGCCAGTGACTTCTTGTACATAATAATACCGACAACAACCAATGTAACAAAAGCAACAATAAAGAGTGACAAAAAAAACTTGTGAGGCGTGGTATTGAGCAGAAGTTTTTGAGGGCTGGAAATACAAAAGGAATTCTTTCTGACAGACCGTATCGAAAATGGCCAAAATTGCAATTGCAACAAAGATACGTCTCAGAGAATTTCCCCACTGAGCTATATTTCGAGATGTACGTAAAAGAGCGCATGAAAAGACTGCGATCCGGCTGGAGGGGTCATGTCTGTTGAAATAAATAATTACAACTACCACTGAAGAAGCAGTCAGGTAAGTCCGGGACTCCGGTAGAAGAACCAAGCGCCAATGCAGACAGACGGATATAAAAAGACAATCAAAAAAAAAAAGTATCACTTAACACAGTAGATAAATGTGGCGAATCTTTGAAAATATTTAATATATTTTTTTTCCATTTCCGCACCACCCCTCGCATGTTTGCGAAAAACACACTAGCATTATTTCAAATTCAATACAAAATCAAATATCGAGCTCATACATCGTAGGAAGGGAAGCGATTGCCTGTAGTCACCTACTCGTATGGAAAAACGTATCTGCCGCTCTCTCCCGCTACGAAACTATTGTATTGTGGCAACCAGCGGCAGGCAAGACGGGCACGACAGCTTTATAGTAAAGTATAGTAAAGTAATTTGAGTCAAATCCCCCGAGAACTTATACGATTTCACGATTGAATTATTGTCGTCGGTATCTCGAGTTCACCTCACTCCTCACTCACCACCCACGTCCCCAACTACCCAGACACACACACACCGATACTGGTGTTGTTTTTTTTTTTCATGTGTACAGAATTAAGTTGCACAGACATCGTATGGGCGATAGAGAGAGAAAGAGAGGGAAAGTGTGTGGAGTGTCTTCATATGGCAACAACGGCAAAGAGCACATCAAAAAGAAACAGCTAAAAGTAAAGTTTATTTAGAAATCCACACACAAAGATCTTTTGGTTTATAAACGTGTACGTGTGCGAGTGTAGTGCATATGTATGCACGCATACATGTACTTCTACATACACACACATCCCTGTTCGCGTAGTTGTATCGTCAACTTGGTCTTTTTGTGTTTGTTTTTGCTACATATGCTCGTATGTATTTGTTCTTGAAGCGATTCGATGATTTCGGGATTCTTTTATGTTCTCCCATTTCAGGTATGAAAAAGGAAATTAGTAAAAGTTGAAGGTAATGTCAGACTTTATCTTGAGACTTATAATTTATGGTCTCTTCACATAAACAACACACACACAGACACACGCTTATACTTACGACGATGTATTAATACGCGAGGGGTTTGGACAATGTGTGTGTGTATGTATTAGAACGTCTATATTTGAAATTCTATTAAATGCGGAATATTACATTAGGTTCAATCAAGGTTATGGTACGTCTCACGAGATAATCAAAATAATCAGAGTGATCTCTGGGGAAATGTTGGAACACACGAAGAGTGCTTTAACATAACGAAACTCCTTTTGGATGCGACATATGTACATTAATGCAATTGGGGTATTCAAGTGCTGGTGTACTGCAATACCCAGGATAGTGACTATCCAGAATTTCGTTATTAACAATTTCATTATTGTTCATTTGTGTCATGTGCTTAACAACCCCTTCACTTAACTTTAAAGTAACATGTCCCTAAGTGTACAAAAAAAATTATTTTCATTATTTTCTTTTTTGTATATAAGTTATAAGTTAAACTTTTAAAATTTCTCCCCATAGAATGGACTTTTTTTGTTTTATCATAGTTATACTGTTTGAGTTTTTCCTTATCATCCTCTTGGTATCTACAAACTGCACTCACACATCCTCCATACATTTCAGTGCAATGAAGAGAGTACAGTACAGTACAAAAAGCGGAAACTAAAGAAAAAAATAACGCATGTTTTCATGACACTTAAAATTACAAAGAAAATCCGCCAATGCTACTCAACACTAACAAAGTTTTTTCTATTTGTTTGTTCGCGTATTCTGAAGGTTTTTCTTTTCCGCCTGAAGATGAACTGTAAAGAAAAACACAAGAAAATTACAATGGAACATTTGCATTTACGAGTATGTGTTCATATTTTAACTGGTGGGTTGAGGGTTGGAAAAACAATATTACAACCGGTTATCTCTTGATAGTGTTTAACTTAAGGCGAAAGTTTTGCCTATGTGGATAGATCCGTCGATGTGTGTGTGTGAGTGGGAGTTCCCTTAAACTTCAATGTTTACTTTAAAGATCACATATATACAGACACTTGGGAGACAATGTGATTTTGCCAGATATCGTCCAGCAGCCGATAGATGGAAATGCAGGGCCCTTAACTGCAAAAAGGAGGACAGCTGGCAAGTTTATTCTTCCTGGCGAGGCCTATCAAATATGAATACATATATCTCGGCAAAAGTAGTCTCTGATTTTTACGTGAACTATTCTCGTTTTGTTCTAGCTACATTTAGATTGAAGATCATCCTTTTATGATTGTAATGGAAAAGGCCGGGGACAACCTCCACTTTTCCACTCAGTCTCACATCTATAACCATCTGCCTGTCCATAGTCTGAAACTTTGGCATATTACCCCTGTTGCAGATTCCTAGGTCGATATTTGTTATGAAATCAAAAACTGACTTACCTTTCTTATGGATGTCTCTGCTTCCCCATTGAAAATGATGTGCAGCGGCGTCACAGCCCAGTACCAGCTCCAAAATCATCATTTTGGCGAACTCAGAGACTCTTTGCACACACGGGCCAAGGTGGATCGGCAACCTCTTAAGGTAAGTAATCTAAGGGCAATAGTAACTTAGATTTTTCAAGTATCTTAGTGCTTGCAACCGCGATGTCACCGGACCTAAAAATTATAAGACATGATTAGATTAAGCTAAGATTTAGCTACAATGCAGATTATTTGCATCCCCGGAAGCTGTGGAATGGTAAAACCTCTTCCTCTCCCTAAAAGTTCTCGTCTAAGGATCTCGCTGACCCATCCATTTGAGAAAGATCAGCGACTACCTCTTATCATATCGGGCACTTCATCCGTGGGTATGGACTTTCCAGAATTAACGCCTTTCGACGATCTGGAAATGTCTATGCCAGACATCTGCCCTAATCTGTCTACAGGCGCATTATCTTTTGGATTCATAACCGGTGAATCCGTGGCCTGCTGTTCTCTTGAGATCCAGTTGGAAGACCTTCGCTAAGCGTTGCGGGACTTATTTCTATCTACGAGTCACCTGAGTCCGGAGAAGATAATAAATAAGGCACTCTAAAAATAAGTTCCAACTATTTTTTTTTGTTTTATTCTTTTTAGCAGTTATTCTTTTATTTTATGTGTATATTTTAGTATTCCTTTTAAAGAAGGATTTGCCACTGTCCAATTCACATTGATTCCATGGCACATTTCATCATTTGGAATGTATACTCGCAGGGATCCTCGATCAGGTCATGTTTGGCCTTGCAATCGATTGCCTTGGCCTTATCGGCATCATCAATATGGTCATCATCCTCCAATCTCTGCATATTCAATTTCCCCTCATCATCCAGATAGCCCATTTTGTCCACCAAACAATGTGAGAAACATTTGAATTTTTCATCGATGCCTGTTTCGTCTATGGATTCGCCCGGCTGCAGGGCTTCAAGTTCATCGGCTGTAATGTTATGAAGCTCCAGGCATTCATCGCGAATGGCTATATAGTCTTCATCTTCGGCTGAAGCCTAAAAGAGGGACGAATTTTTTTAGTCTCAACACACCTTGGAAATATTTTTCATTTTACCTTTGCGACTATAAGTACAAATGCAATAAAACACACGGAATTCATTAACAGTTTCATGATGACAATTTGTTGTCGTATCACTTTGAAATAACTGAATTTTGTTCTAAATTGCAATTTAGTTTTATATGAAATGTATGAAAGGTGAAATGCATTGTGTGGATTTTAATATGATTTCCATTTTAGATAAAATGTGTTATTCGTGATCGCAAGTAATTAACCTGAATGGAATATGTCAACAAATGAAGAGATTTCAATGGCATGCTAATTAAAATATTCTCGCACTGTATGCCGCCCAGTAACCAATGTCGATCGAAAACGATCACATTACGTTTATGGGGGATTTTCGCGGGGGAATTGAAGGCATGTTTTGACCGCCACGGAAGACGGACAATACTCGGTAAAGAACATGTAGGAAAATACTACGTTGGTGTGACAACAGTCGATGTGGGTTTTCAATCCTCGGAAAGTGGCTGGATTTTGAACGGTCGCATAATTGGCCGATTTTCCATTGACGATGTTGTTTTCAACACCAGATATCCGATGTCAATTTCAAATATCAAAAAGACTTGCTTCATTTAATATTAAAATAATTTTTAAATCATTGTTTAGAAAATATTAAGGGTTGCACGATCATTGGCAACAATTTTGAGGGGTTCCACAACAACAATTTTGGGAACCACAGCCATAGAGGCATGATAATCAATTGTTTGTGGCCGCAGATTGTAAACATGGATGATTTTTGGCTTCAGCATAATGGTGCGTCGATATTTCGCCAATAACTTAATCAGCTGTCTCGGCGTTGTCCGCTGGCCATCTCGGAGCTGCGATATGGCGCCGTTAGATTTTTTTTTTAAGACGAATCTCAAGCTATTTATTCGTAGAAACCGCCTGAATGCACTAATGCAAACAGAACTGCGGCAGACACATGCATAAAATCGGATTCCATAAATAATGGGACTACTTCGATCATTTAGTTCAATAGTGTCACAACTCAATACCCGTTTTTTTAAGGAGTGCCGTTAAAAATATTCAATTGCATCTAAAATAGTGTCCTGATACATATACATAATACACACAGAAGAAGAGTGAACTTAAATCAGAGATTCACAGCTTCTTCTTGGGCAAACGAGCGATTTGATCCTTTGACTAAACCTAGCCACAACAAATACTTTTGAACGAGTACATAATTTGTGATGAGTATACAAATTGTGGAAATTGTTTTTCTTATCGTTAGGATATTTTAAAAAAAAAATCAATTTTGTTAAACATGAAAACGATTATGTTAAAATAAATTTTAAAAAATGTATGTATGATTTCTAAAGATGGCGAAATGTTACGATTTTATGGGGCGTAACAGAAGGGGCCCTTACTAAAATGTGAACAAAAGCAAAGATCCTCCATTGATTTTAATGTTCTACGCCTCATTTTAATTGTAAGATATGTGGCTTTATGAATAAATTTTTTCCATACTTCATGAGTTTAAAAAAACTGTTTGCCTAAAAAATTTGGTTAAAAGTTCGTAGCTGTCGTTTATTTGTAAACAGTTTCTTTTGAAATTTACTTAAGTTGGCTCAACAACCTGTTGTTGGTCTTGGCCTGCTTAATAAATGATTTCCAAGAATTTCGTTCTTCTGCTTGGCTTCTCCAATTCGTGATACCAAGGATTGTTATGTCTTCTTCCACTTGGTCCCTCCACAGGAGTCAACTCTCCTTCTGGTACCTCCCATACAAATGAAGATGCTAGATGCTTCAAACGGAAAGGCACATACTATTGTCGAGATTATACAGAAAATAGTTCACATGAAATTGGTCAGAGACGTCGCTAAACGAATATGAGAAGTTATTGGAAAAATTGTTATACAGGGCCTTTTTTTTTTGAAAATTCTATAAAAAAAAAAACTAATGGATATTTTCTCAAATTTCTTTTTTTATTTGAAAGTACAATTCTTCCGGTTAATAACGGAAAATAATTTCATTCAAATGACTGCCTCGGCCATGCAGTAGCCAAACGACATCAGCTCTGCGGCTGATAATGCGATCTTCAAAAACAGGGCGTAAAACATCGAGTGTAGCTTCGGCTGTGTGCACGTAGCGCAGTCCTATTGAAACCAAATGTTGCCAATATCCTCCTCTTCAATTTGTGTAAACAAAAATTCGTTCAAAATGGCCCGATAACGAAAATAACGAAATAAGCACTAGTTGAAAAAAAAAGTTAGATGGCGGACCCTTTAAATCGTTTAGGTGACAGAAACGAAAGGCTCTCAAAGACCTTCTATGAAACCTTTTTGGGGATCTACAGAACATGCTGGCTGCATTCCATACTCACTTAAAATGGACGTAAGTAAGGAAGTAAGCGATTCCGCCATCACTTCTGTTTATACGGCTGGAAATAAATGCCTTCTAGAAGATCTACATATTATTCAATAATTATTTCGACGTCTGTAAAGGAAGTAAACTATATATTAACAAATGAACAGAGAGCTCGATTTTAAACTAGTTTTAAATTTAATTTGCCAATTATTCTTCTGATTATTTTAGTATGTAAGTATACAATTGATCTGAAATAAATATTACTCAAAACGACATACCATCAAAATCATTTCTCTGTGGTCGTTTTCACGAAAATGTCGTCGACCTTACGGGTAATCTCTTAGCCCTGTAAAACTTCTCTCTTCGGGGCCATCTTTGAACAGTAGCTCCTCCTCAGTAAGTTGAAAAAAGTGACAACGTGCGCAGCTCACTGATTTCATAGGGCAGACCCTTTTGCCCTTTATTTGGCACGTACATATTTACAGCAGTCATTTAAAGTCACTTCTGGCATAACACGTCTGATACATTTGATTAAATTCACTATTTGTATTTATTCAATTTGTTCATGATTATTTTGTTGTCTGATCTTTCAATAGATTTCCACCGATAACATAATTGACATATTGTCATATTTCATGTCAACTGTGCATATTTTGTAGAAAATTATATCAATTTGCAATTTGAGAATGATAACACTGTGCTGCAAAATATTTTTGGCTATACGACTTAATACTGCTGTCCTGTGGGAGTACCAGGACAAGGGGCCTAAAATTGAACCGTATTTTGAGAGAAAGCGTCTGAATGAAATTTCCCTTAATAGTTCATGCCGAAACAGATGGGGAGTTTCTCTTAAATTCCTGAGTTGTGCACGATATAGTTTTCTATACTCACTGACCTGGACCTATTAATAAAAGCCGCCTTTAGGAGAGACGTTTTACATGACTTAGGGATTACTTTTTTTTAATGACCGCTGAAAAATTATTTTAAATTTTCTAGCCAGCATGCGAACCTAATTTTATTATGTCATTCATTTTTTGTTGCAAAACTCTATTTATGTCGTATAATTTGAATGTGTCTGTTACCAAAGTCGTTCTGGATCTTATCAGTGATTTGAATGCTGCTTTTCTACACTTGATCGGTTGTTGGTTTGTCGTGTACACTGGTCCCTAAACGTAGACCTAGATGCATAACATAAGAGGATTTTGATGGCTTAATTTAGAAAGGGCGTAACTCGCATTTTCGTAACTCCACAGGAGAAGGTAAAAACTTTATAACATTTTAAAATCTTCAGACATAAAAAAATGTTAAAGGCAATCTATATAAATAAAAATGGATTTCGATTTTGGTTACGCCCTTTTGCCAAAGGGCAATAAATCCGGTATTTTTGATCACAAAGCCCTGAATTTGGGATGTGTGAGATGTGTATTTGACAATGGTCTACTAAAATATGTAGAAAACGGGATTTTGAAAAAATCGAGTTACGCCCTTTCTATATTAAGCCATCAATTTAGTCTTTTCTTAAAACTTTCCTGAAAAAAATCGGTGTCCATTTCGAGTTTCTCTTAGGTCCAAACAGAGAAGCATTATGGATGCGGTGGTGCGCCCTCAACTGGACC
Organism: Hydrotaea cyrtoneurina; assembly: GCA_958296145.1. Taxonomy (NCBI): domain Eukaryota; kingdom Metazoa; phylum Arthropoda; class Insecta; order Diptera; family Muscidae; genus Hydrotaea; species Hydrotaea cyrtoneurina. The sequence goes on from OY282516.1 coordinate 18,991,773, forward strand.
TTGAAAACAACAAATGCATCATGTATGTGCCACAGTCTGGAATAGTGAGTTGTTGAGGTCGATGGGGAGTCGATGATTCGGTAATGGATCGGATCTGTCGGCAACGACAGCCACAATCACGGCAGTGGGCACCTCATGATGTCGGTGACTAATATGCCAGTCCCATGAACTTTTTCCACAGACTTGCGTCGATGCGGTGTTTGCCTGATATCGCCCAAATTTCGTTGCCAAACTGACTTTCTGTGCACATTTCAAATGAAAAAGTTTTCCCAGTCTAAGAATTGGAAAAAAAAACATTCAACCAATTGATGTATCACCCGCTACAATCTCAATTAGAATTTATCGGATAATTCGGAATTTATATTCAGATAAACGGGATCAGGCTCCAGACCTTGTGGAGGCTACAAATATAAAAGTTTAATGTGACTTTAAAGAACAGAAAAAACCCAAGCCATATGTTGCCCAGTGTAATTTAACCGATATTTTAACAGCTTGTTTCATTATATTTCGTCTGTTTGCCTACCATAATGGCAGCTGCAGCTGCAACGCTAACAAATTGAAATTAATTAAATCAAAAATATTGATGTCATCTCTGTAGTGCACACACACATATATATATATATATATTTATGGGTATGTGGACATGAAATTACATTACATTTTATCACCAATCAGGTATATTTTCAAAATAAACAATAACAGTGTGCAAAAACGAACGAGGGTCGTGCCAATAGGCGAGCATGGCAACTACTGGCCAGTGACTCGATGTAGTCATTGATGGAGAAGATGAAGGGGCTGAAATGAAGTCGATCAGCAACTTGGGAAAACTTAAGACTTCTTGAAATATATGAATTTCGATAAGCGCCCCGGTAGGCGAGTTGGTAGCGTGCTTGCCTATCAGCGTGGGGGTTGTGGCATCGATTCCCACCAGAGGCTTTGGTCTGTCGCTGCACAAAACTCTAGCCATATGGTCGGTGTCACCTGGTTTACCCTTGGACCCAAAATGAGAATATGAATTTACTTTGTAAAATTCGAGTTGTAATCTCCCTGATGAGATCACATAACTCATTTTGGTAAAATCGTTGAGGACTTGATGCATTTTCCTCATATTCACTGACATCATCTGTGTCGCAGTGGGTTATTTCATCCTCCGAAAGATTAAATGAGGATAGGGGAACATCATAGGAATGAGGAATGGACCGCCGAGAAGTGTCTAAATCAAGATATGTCAACTTGCTGCGTATTTTACTATCGATGTCTCTGATATTCACTAGACCGACATAACAGTCGTCATACTGTTGCTGGTCTCTGCAAACCATAGGCACACCAAATTTCAGACTCCACTTTTTCCCAATTGGTCCACTGACGTAGATGTTCATCTTGATTGCCAAAATGGATTCCAAAATATGCATTGTACGCTTTCTTCACAAATTTAGTTCTGATTTGTCGTGTACTCACCACATAATTAAAAAAATATTAGGGTAAATTAAATATTTCTGTAACTGAAAAACTAGAGATGCTAGGGAAACATGGTTTTAAGTTTTGAAATCTGCGTTAAAAGTGCAAATAAAATCAGCTGCAGAATTCTGGGCGCCAACAATTGAATTGGTTTTCCGTCCTCAATATCGATGCGTGTAGACTAATAGTTAATTTTAAACATTTTTAAACAATAGAGATTATTATTTCATATTTTTGGTGTTGCATCGGCCACGTTGAAACTTTGTATTTGCCGGTAGTTTGCTTCATTGTGTTACCAATTGTTGAGTCTTCGAAGAATCTGTATGCAGCTCAGTTATGAATTTACGAAAAGGCCCATCACATCTCTGTAAAATCTAACATTCTTCGGCATTACGAGATATCCCGCCAATGGGTGTCCATCTCAGGAGCTAAGAGAAACCAAAACAAAAGTCCTGTGGGAAGCAGGATGGGAGAGAATATGAAAGCAGATGACAACGTTTGAAAAACTTGTACTGTGATCGCCATACCAACTATAGAGGAGTGGGTTGGCAACTCAGTCCTGGAATAGGATCACATTTCTATTTTAAAGCACAGCTCGAAAATGGAGACTAGTAGGGGCTCGGGAGTTTTCTCAGAAAACTCCGAGAATAGAGACATCATACAGATTATCCATTTTGTTTTTGTTTATAGTGTGATCTAATCTTTTTATTGACCAACTGGTGCTTAGAAACCCCGAATTTTTCACATAAAAACTGTTATTGACACCTCTATAACCTTTTCAAAAAAACGGATGAGCAGCTATGGAATGAAAAAAAAAATGATTTTTTTGGACACCCTAGTGGGTATAGCTCCGGGGGATAAGAGCCTGCAGCAATGCCGTCGCTATGCCACTGTGCGGGTCCACAGAAATGTCAACTCAGTTACCCTGGGGAGCAGGTTCCCAGACAAACATGACTTGCTCAATAAAATGCATTGAATGTACCAAATGATGCTAAGCTCCTGTTTCTGCTATCCTTCGGCAATCCTCTACTGATCATACACTTTCCCTCTTAACAAAGGTATCACAATTAGCCAGCTTCTGGCATCCGAATGCACCATTTCTCTCAAATATATTTCACCTTTATCAAGTATGATTCTCTATAATCTGGAGCATGGCAAAGTATTTCATACTTAAAGTCCCTGATCAAAGTCTCCGCCCTGTCATTCCTTTAATTAAAATTGTAATCAATTTATGCTTGATTGGAAAAAAACTGCACTCATTTATGTGTTTCTTGCCTTTTTATTTTCCGTTTGCATACCAGTGACCAACACATACGATATAACTAAACCATGAATGTTCACACACAATTTTTTTTTTTTTTTCAAACCATAAAAGGTTACTGGAAAAAGCGCCAAATGGAATTTACGGTTTTTGTAAATTACTTTAAAATATCTGTAATAAAAATGTCATTTTGCATAACATGTAGCAGGATTTATAGACACGCACACACATAGCTCTGCATTGCAGTGGCATCTGATGCTCCATATATAAATTAAATGTTTTGTTTTTTTAGTTTGATTTCGTTTTTATAGTTTATAAAAAATGGTCTCGCACATAAATGAGAACTATAGATGAAAAAAAATATTCAAAATAAAAGTCTGTGGTAGACTGAATTCCAGTTTTTGTTTTTGTGTCTACAGATATTGCAATATAAAGGACCTGTTATCCTAGGCCAGTCTCATCATTTGATAACCGTATGCGCAGGATCTCCAGTGTTGTTGGGGTAAAGAAATCGTTCACTCAACAAAAATCCACCAAACAATATATGGAAAATAACCTAATGCAAAATCGCCCAAATATTGTGAAAAATATCCCAAACAAAGAACACTTTTCATTTGAAAAATGACCCAAAAACAAAAATACCTAAAAATTATGAAAAACTCCCCAATTTTGTTTCAGATTTTTTTAAAGAATTCTTTTTTTGTTTACACTATTTTTTTTTTTTGATGCAGCGAGTTTCTTAGCACACTTTAAAAAAGAAAAACAATTGTTGTCTCCCACTGTGTTTATAGAACAATGAAATGCTTTATTCAAAATTGTCTAAATGTTTGAAAATATCACATTTTTGCGTTCTACTAAAGTCACAATAGAAACGCTTTCCGGTGAAAAGATATTCCCAGTGACATTTAACAAATTTTGCTGTCCCAGAAAAAAAAAACAACAAACACTTGTCATCATACAGCCCCCTTTTTTTTTTTTTTTTTTTTTGGTTTTTATTGTTCTTTGGCCGCACTTTGGAGCGCTGTTGTGAACAGCCGGTCTGGCCCATCAGGCACATGTATACGCACGCACATCAGCCTATCACGCGACTCTATTCACACGCAAATATCTGTAGCTCGCAGACTTGCAGACATCGTTTGCTTCCAAGGTTTGTCGTGTTGTGTTGTGTTTTTGTCCAGTACGATGCTTCGATGTTTGGTCACAATTCATAACAATTTGGACGATATAAATTGCACATCCTCAGCCATGGAGCTTGGCGGGTCGCGACTTTATGTAATGGACTTGAGAGGTTTTCATCACCCGTAGTGCAACCGCTTGTATGTATGTGATTTGATTTTTTCCTCGTATGTGAGGGTTTTTTTTTTGGATTGGATTGGCCCGAGGGGGGGGATAGTATAGTTTTTGTTTGCACAGTGTACGTGCATGCATTTGAAATGTAAAAGGCTGTCTGATGCAAACATCTGTAGTTCGTTGCCTACGAGTATTCGTATCATTGGATAGTTAAGGGGGTTAATTGTGGATTTTGGTATTTAAATCAGTTTTACACATATATCCATGTGTTTAGTAACTATGAATGGTGAATTAAATTAGTTCTCAAATTGCATAATTCGGTAAACAAACTTTGGGCACTTCCATTAGAGTTGGACACAATGTTGAACAATCGACAATCGACAATCTTCCGATGTATATCATGGTGAAATTAGCTACACATGGTAATGATTCAGAATGCAAAACGTCCGTTTGATATCACTGTAAACTCTTTACAATGACATCAAAATGGTACGCAGGTCTCAATGGTTAACATTTTTTTATCTTATCTGATATCCACTTATCGTAGACAAATTGACTGTAAAGCCAACAACACGACTCTACTGCTACATGTAGTGTGTATTATTTTAGCTTACTATCGTCTCCTTATTTTAAAAGTGCTGTTAATTTATTTAGATAAAATTATACATTGTTATTTGTTTTACCGCCCTGTTGCAGCTCTCGCGGCCTAATCATCATTTGCACATACTTAAATGAATATGTCATACCACGGAAATCTGCCCAGTACATGCCTTTTTTGGTATCTGACGTGCCGTTGTTGAAATATTGACCATTAAAATTGCTGAAAAGTGAACATTTACGGCAAGCAAATATATTTATACATAATCATATTACCTGAAAGAACAAGTGGCATACCACCAAGCTCCACGTCTTAGATGAGCGCAATTGCCACTACTATCTGCGTCATTGTCCTGATCTCTGGTTGTAAACTTAGAACCCTCGTTGTACCTAAGCGAATCGCCAGCTGTGCCCGAACTGACACCCACTTTCTGCAAAGTGTATTTCGTTGATTCATCTCCAATACTAAATGAATCGTATTTGGCATATTTCACAACGTTATCAAAATCCATTAGTTCTATGCGAAGTTCGACGGGGGCCAGAGTCGTGGTGAGGGCGTGCAGTTTATCCAGGCCAATCCAATAGTTTCCATCCAAGTCACCAAATCCGCGTTTATAGTCCAACCAATAGCGGTAAAAGTTCACGGAATCATTGACACGCCTCTGTATGACGGTCCAGCCACCACCATCGGTGGTGTCATTGCATGGCACGATAAATGAATGCGGACCCAATAGACGATTCTGAATGCGACAGGTTTTTTGAACACATTTTGCACAACTGGTTGGTAAGTCCACATCGGAGCTAGCAAGAGAAAAGCGTGTAATATTTGAAAATTGTTGTTAATACATATGCCGGTCTATTAACTTTTATTTATGTTAATCAAGATTAGAAGTCGCAAGACAACAGTGCCGCTTTGTTGCCATACATATCAAATGACCCCAACCGGAGTCCATGAAATATGTGTGTGTGTATGTGAGCCCCCAATTTCAGCATAACCATAGAAGTTCACTCATATAGAGAGTTTTCAATTACCGGACATTTTTCAACGACGTCTTCCCGGAAATTCCCGGAACTTGATTTTATTTATAAACCGTTTTTTTCCAAAAAAAAAAAAAAAAAAAAAAAGAAAAACCTTACATTTTATTATCATTTTTTATCAAAAACTTTAACATAAATAATTCAGGCATGTTAGAAATCTATATAAATAAACATGAGTTAACGCATATATGTTACCGAATAACTCAAAAACGCCTGAACCTATTTGGCTAATATCTTTATTGTGATATTAGTAGTTTCTAGAACAAATTAGATTTTAAACCAAAACCCATCGGATAAGCGCAACAAATCAAAAAATTCAAAAGATGATTTTTTTATATTATTTTCCTATTGAATTTCATTTCTTAATGCCGTTTCACGGAGAAAAATGGGAAAGTCGCAGTGGAAAACTTCGAAAATTATCAAAAGAAATCAAGTTGAACAAATGGCGAATAAACGTTTTGGAAGATTCGAAGTTCGACTAACAGTAGCGTATTTGTATCGAAAATTTGCCAATTGTTTTCACCTATTCACGTGATAACACGGTCCGGAAACTTTTCCAGTAAAAAAAAACAATGTATTTTTTTCTACTGGCGTTGTTCCAACTTGTCAAATGTCAAAGAATAAAAGCTTCAAAAGTGACAGCTATCGAAATACCGGGTGATTCAAAATAACACCTATGGTTGGAAAACCCTTTATATTAAGCCAAATATTCTCATAAGGGACATGTAGAGCAGCAGAACCTCAAATCCGAAATGGAGTTTTGTATGTGGACTGTAGGCATGCAAGAATCGTTGATCATCGAACTGAGTTCATCGATCGGCAATCTGGAAAGCCTCAACGAATTCGGGACGGATAGACGAGAACGACTCAGCAAGTGAATCTGGTGTATCAGAGCTTACTCCTCTGATCAACAGCCACAAAATATTATAATACCCCGTCAAATAGTATTGACTAGGGTTGTATCAAAAAGAACAAATTATAAGTGACGAAAAAACAAGCCTACATGAATTTGCCATTCACGAAATTGATGCAGGATATTTGAAAGAAAATGGGCCACACTCTCAATGCTTTGAAGTTTGTAATTACCCATAGCATTTGAGGGCTCAAAGGAAAAAAAGGCAAAAAAAAAAAAAATTAAGAATGCCCCAAAATAAATGAAGAAATCCCCCCCAAAAGCCCATTATGAAAATGTACCCAAATTTTTACCAAAAAATTACTATTATTATGAAAAATTAATTCTTACTTAAAAATTATGAAAATCTAATTTTTTATTTTTTTTTAATAAAAATTGTGTATGATTTTTTTTTTTTTTTTTTGAGCAATTCTTAATTTTTTTGTGATTTTTCATTTCATCAACAAATTGTCATCAGTGTACAAAAGTGTCAAAGGATATTCACATGCTATGGTATACAGGAAATGTAAAAATCCATGAATTAAAAAGAAGCTAACTAAAGGCCATTGATTTGGGCGAGACTGTGTTTCACAAATAATAACAAATTGATGCTGTAACATTGCACTACTTACCACACAAGTTTGCTATCCATATTTCGAATACACATCAGTGGATGTTCTAAAAAATAAAAACGTGGAGATTATACATGTACTGTGGCATTTGCTGTATATAGAGCCCACCTTTACCGATCCTGTTTAACATTAACTGGTCGTCCTTTATTAGATCCGTCAGCGGCTGTGTGGAACATTTATTCACTATTTTTTCTAGAGTTGATTGCATGTCTCGCAACGTGTTTAGGGTCACACTCATATCGAAGGATTCACCACGATTTTCTTCTTTGTCTACATCCGGCATAGGGCTCAGATTAGTTTCAACTTCGGCTGGTATTGCTGGGGCAGAAATGTTTGAGATTATCGAAGACAACTGCTCATTCACTTTTGTCCAACGGTCTTCAATGCCTTCCAATTTGCTTTCGATGTTTATATTATGGTACTGCTGTTTCATCATCTTCAGTTCGAGCAATTCTAGGCGCAATTTCAGGTTCGCATTTTCTAATTGTAAATTATGAAATTGCTGTTCATACTTGGGATCCGCTAACCATGTTGACCAATCTGTGCCATTCTTGGTGTGTAGCAGACAGATGCAAAAATTCAACAAACCATTGGTGAACATATGTTCATTTACTTACGAATGGTTCGCCATTTATTGAGCTCAATAAATAACACATAATTGAAAACCCCACAAAAGTCCTCCAATTATTCATTTTTCCGTTAGACATTAATTGCGAATGCTAGTTCGCGAGTACAAAATACCGACTGTTCTGAGTTTAGATTCAATACTAAAGTTTATTAATCGAATTTCTCCAGAATTCATTTTAGAAACATACATACATATGTACATAAGTTAGATTAGAAAATGCCATAGAAAACACTTACTGAACGTTGTGTGTGTGCTCCTTGCTTGGGTCTGTTCAGCCGTCCACTCATGCTAGCATCTCCGCCCACTTGACTTCATCACCCATTCCAAATATTATCAGCATGTGGAGTGATGTCATTAGATCTGGCTTGACTTGGGACTTCAATTATAATACTTTTACGTCGTAGGCAACCAAATCGGACTGCAATCATTGCTGTATGCTGAGCCTGTTAATACCGGGTTTGCCATTAAGGACATAACAACTTTCTAATATAATAAACACACAAAATATTTAAGATATAGAGTTCAAATTTATTTCAGGGTGTTGTGTGAATGCTATTTTTTAAGAATGAAATTCGATTTTGGTCATATTGATTTGATGATTTTTTTGATGAAATTCTGGATTTTTTTTCGTGAAACTTTGTCAGAGACCAATCGGAGAAGTGTCGGCGTTTCAAATGATCAAGTGGCTTTAGTTCTTGATTGAGTTTGATCTTATATGAATGAAGGCCATGATATTTTTCCCAAATACGCCACAGTGTGAGTTAAGAGATGCCCAATTACTGAGAATGACATGGCATCGACTGATTTGACTCATTTTGATACGGATGCACTTACGGCTGCAATATTTTCATCGCTTCGAGCAGTATGGCATGTCTTGGGTGCCGAAATATCCAAAAGTGAAAATACGGATTCAAATTTATTCACTATATCCATGCACAGCCTGTCGGCCGGGACGATTTTCACTGGGTAAGCGCTCTTAAAGTTGTCACCACCGACTCCGAATTTCGCTAGTAATTTTTAATAATTTCAACACGTTGCCCGTAAGTGAACGTTGTCATGAGGTAAATGTTGACCTCGACTAACGTTTTGATACTCTAAAGATCATTAAAACTATTTGAGGGTGCTTTGACGAATTTGACGAAATTGTTATGTCCCTATTGGAAAACCCGCTGTGTATCTCCACGAAATCTGAATTATGTGAAGCCATCGTGGGGACTTTAACGTTGAGCTTAATGAACGTAAAACCGCAGACTCGTCGTTAATAACGTCAGGCGGACGATCAATTTTATCCATTCTAGATGTCTCGGTCTCCATGGTCTCCCTTTCACTATAGTGGGCATACGTGCTAGGTCGATGTAGCCAATACAAAACCATAGAATCAGCGTATCAGCCATACGGTCCGGTCTGGACAATTTGCAGGTTACAGTCAAGTTTATTTGAAATACGAAAAACCCACTCTATGACCTGTTCATGCAATTTCTTTAGGAAACAACAACAGAACATCAAAATTGATAAGAAATGTTGGCCTCATGTAAAGTATTCGAAACGCTCATGCTTTCTAAGAGCTCATAATTACCAAACAAAGAAAATAAATGATAAGAAATATTTAAAATATTTTGTTGTTTTTTTTTCAGAAATTCTTATCAGAATCACTATTCACTATTCAAGAAAGCGCTGGAAATTCATTTATACTTGTAGTTCATCTCAAACAGTTCGGTTCTATACAGTTTGCGCAAACGAAATGTACTCTTTGCGATTCATATCCTGCCTTTGGTTTATTTTGGGTGTATTGGATGCAATAAATGCGGACCCACAGCGACGGGTATGTCAGAGTGGTATTCGGTAATAAACATTGAAAAGTCAAGAAATATCTCTGTAGACAATGTGGCGTATGGAGGACACAGCTGTCATGTGTGATGAAGTCTACCGGCAACTCGATAATGTAAAATCGGAAAATGAACTTATGACATTGCGCTTGGAAATTGTGGATTTGAATGTGAACAAACAACAACAGCAGTTGACGACAATCGAAAGACATTTGCATGGCATTGAAGCGTATTTGGAAAAACTAGACCGCAAATTGGATTCACTTTCCCGACAAGACCACGCCCAATTAATGGCAAATACTATGTATGACAGTCCAACCGAAACAGAGGACCAGAAGCGGCAATATATTGCCGAGAAGATACGATTCTTGAGTGAAAAACGTAACACCAAAGAAAGGCAACTTTCTACGGAAGATTTTGACCAGAAATCGAAATACGATCGTGTAGATGGGGATGGGGATGGTCAAGAAAACGTAACTAGCATGGAAAGTATTCAATCAAATCTCGCCCAGATTCTATCCAAGGAAGAGGATTTAATTACACATATCTTTGAAAAAGGTAATAAATTTTTGTTAGGCAATTACTATTTCGGTCTCGGGGTGACTGTGTTTTTTTTTTTTTTTTTTTTTGTATTTATAGAAGAACCCAAGATGTGCATGCAAAGTGAGGACAAAGTGCTATTGTGGTAAGGCTAAGATTGTCAGGTTGGAAAATTAACAATTTATAAAACGTATGAAATATTTATTTTGATCAGGGCTCAACAGCACTGAGCGGGTTGTTCAAAATCCGGTTAAATCGTTTCGAAGTTCCGTTCGGATGAGATCAGTTTTTATACTTTCACCAAATTCAAACATCGACTCTTCCGATTCAGTTCTAATTTAATACGATATTTATTGGTCCATAACTGACATTTTATATCTACCTACATATAGCCTCAACTATAAGCGATGTAGACGTAGTCAGGAGGCAGGACTCGGATCGGTGAAAGGTAGCATGTCTGGATCAAGCCAAAACCACCTTTCGCCATTTATTTAAATCCTAAAAGGGAAGCCGTACTGATTGAAAATGCGTGGCTCATTTGTATAGCAGATAATTGTTAAATTACTCTCCATGCTTTCCGCGCTATCGGAGAAACAAATTTAGGGTTAACCCTACATTTTCTTTTTGTGAAATTCATCTACTCTCAGTTTTGTTTCAGAAAATGTAAATTTTTTTTATGGTAACTTGGCTAAAAAAAAGTAACTTCTTAGTCAAAATTCGCAAAAAAAAATCGTTTTCTTTTTTAAATTTTCAAATTCAGTTCTGAGTAAAGATATTGTTCTGATGTCATCAGCGGTTTTTTCATAATTCTGTTTCCAAACTAACTATGTTTACGTGACCAAAATTGAAATCAAAAGAGTTTAGTTATGCAAAATTGTGTTCACCAACTTCTGTATTGCGGTCAGACAAGGTCCTTTACGACGACCCCAGAAATGCTTTAGTTTTGCGAACTGTGACTGCAAGATTTTCACCATTTTTGTAGTGAATTTTAATAATTTCAATGCGCTGTAAAAGCGTGTAACGTTCCATTTTTAAAAATTGCGTATTTGGGGTGAATTTGGTTATTTTTCAAATTACATCTGGCATTGTTTGATATAAATGAAATTTCATTAAGATTTACCCAAATATGTTGTCTGATAGATTGCCCCAAATGGGGCTAGCCAGAGTTGCGCAGTGACGTTCTCTGAAAAGGCTTTAGTAGACACCCATAAAAAGTTCCCCTATTATTTCGTATGCATCTATGACATCAGTTACAATTTCGTTTCGCATTTCATATTTCAAGTGCCAATATAACTCTGCCAACCAGCTGCCTGAGTTCGAATTCCGTAAATTGTTTCAACCACAAATGTCGCATTCAAAATCGCCTGCATGGCCCCTCATCATTTCTGGTGCCATGTGAAGATACGGCCGAAGGTGGCGGTTGGACCGTCATACAGAGGCGTATGAATGATTCCGTTGGATTTTCACGCAATTGGACTGAATATAAAAATGGCTTTGGCAACTTGAATGGAAGTTATTGGATTGGCCTGGATAAACTGTATGCCCTCACCACAACACTGGCACCGGTTGAACTACTTATTCAGCTGCAGGACTACGATAATGTTACGAAACACGCCAAATATGATTCATTTGCCATCGGCGATGAAGGCACTCAGTATGTACTGCAGAGTATTGGAACTTACTCTGGCACTGCCGGTGACTCATTTGGAGCACACAGGGGTAACAAATTTTCGGCCATGGATCGAGATAATGATAGTAGTGACACACTGCATTGTGGCTTAAAGAACAAGAGCGGTTGGTGGTATTCTGACTGCTACTACTGGTACGATATGGAGTTCATTACGATAATTGTAATTTAAATTTGTAAATTAATTTCTTTTAGCAATTTGAATGGTCTTTATTTGAAGGAGGGCGAACATCGTATTGAGGGCGGCGCAAGCGGCATTAACTGGAATGACTTTCATGGCTACGACTATTCAATGAAATTTGTTCAGATGTCAATAAGACCTAAAAAGAAGTAATTTAAAGGAGTTAAATTTTGAATAAAACAAATGAGAAAGTTGCAGTCGAGTTAACCTATTAAATATGGGCTGATCCGTAAGGTGCCGTTGTCCCCATGGAAACAGTTCAATAATTATTACTTGATTTTTAAAAATTAAATGGAATGGTAAATTTTTAGGGAAGACCGAGTCAACCTACAAAGTTGTAATGCAAATATTGCGGAGTACTGAATTTTTTGAAAAACTTCTGTCTAAGGGTGAAAAAGTTCTTTTCCCTTCAAATAGGTTCATGAACCGGGCTCCAGATAATGATATTATGTGGAACATATTAATGTTGCTGTGCCGACTCAGGAAAGGGGATTAAAATGGCATTGTTTGATTTCATATTTACTAAGATTAAAACCACAGGAATTTCAAAGAATATTTCCAATATTTGTGAGCCCAGTATACATCCCTTTACTCCGATCGTTTCTTGTGTGTATGACACTCAAAACAAGACAGACAAAGTATATATATGGCACGACTTTGTTGCCATCTACCGAGTCCGCCAAATAACGTTTTCTTTTTTTTTTGAAAATTCTATAAAAAAAAACTACTGAAAATAGAATCCTTTAATTTCAAATTACCATTTCGGGATAGGAACTGGCCAACAAACCTATCAAAATTGAAATCCGCAAACGCAAATGGAATTGGATTGGACACACTTTGCGCAAACAACCCAACGATATTGCCCAACAAGCCATAGAATGGAAGCCGCAAGGAAGCCGACGTATCACACACTCAGTCCCAGTGCATGGATATTTTTGCACAAGACATAAAGCGTTTAGAATCGTTAAAGCCGGTTCCGAATAGCCAATGCTTTTACACGACTTAGGAATTGCTCTCTCGAAGAGAAAATGTATGGCTTTACCGCCAGCTGCTGGTACTACGGATTCAAGACAACCAGACAACCTCTGTTGATCTCCAGTACAACTGAAATCTAAAAGGGGTCTCATACAGATATTTGGTTAACACTCATCGCACATAACTTACAACACGCATTTACCGTAGGGTGGGGTGAAATAAAAGAAAATCACACGAAACGATATGTATTTTGCAAACCCTAATGAGGAACAAGTGGACAAATAGTAAGTTCGGCCGGGCCGAATCTTATATACCCTCCATCATGGATCCTTAAAAAGTCAATAAATAAGAAAACTATGAAGAAAGTGAGTGCTTTGAAAGTGTTGTCAGGGGCCGGTTTTTGGGCCGCTGGTAACCCTATGGTCCCAGGAATCCGATCACAAATTTTATCCAAATCATGAAAATAGCCGCATATTTGGATTCGTGAGAAAATTTCGTTGCATTTCGATACCCAAATGTCCATGTTTGTCAGGGGCCGCAGGTGACCCGATGGTCCCAGGAACCCGATCCGAAATTTTATCTAAATCATGAAAATGGGCGCATATTTGGATTCGTGAGAAAATTTCGTTGCACTTCGATACCCATATGCGCATGTTTATCATGGGCCCTTTTTTGGGCCCCAAGGGTCCACGGAACCCATGAGCACGCCCATTTTTGGGATTTTTTTCCCCATCTATAAATTATATAAACTTATCAGATGTATGAGAATCAGATGTAGTGAACAAAAATATTTGAAAAATTTGATTATGGCCGGGATATATTTAGTCCAGTAAAGGGGAACTTTTTCCCCTTTGGTCCGATATTGCCCATTCTCGAACTTAACCTGCTTATGGGCTTATGCTAAAAAACATCTTCCTACAAAATTTCAGCTTCTTAGCGTTGGTCGTTCGTTTTTAAAGCATTTTAGAGGCGTTCATTGGATGTGCATGTACAATAGGGTGTTGTGAAAATACACTCTTTTTTAATTTGAAAATTACACTGGAAAAGAGATGTAGTTTGGGATCCGTAATAAAGGAAAACGAAATTGTAAAAAATTATTAGAGGGTTTTATTGAATGTAAATGTACAATAGAGTAGAGCGAAAACATACTCTTCTTTAATTTGAAAATTGCACACTGGAAAAGAGATGTAGTTTGGGATCCTTCCCCTTTGGAATTTGAAAATTTTCGCTATTTTGGTATTGATTTGACATTTTTTTCATTTAGTAATTTTTCTGCTCACTAAACGTTCACAATTTTAATACCAACCAAGACAACCAACGGAAAAATTAAAAAAAAAAAAAATTATGCTCGACAAAAAAAAAAAATAAAACAACCCAAATAGTCGCTTCTTCAAAAACTATGTTAACACTAAAAACGATACCACAGCTACTCATATAAGTCGATCATCCTCTTCTTTGACTTAAATATTTTTTTATTTTGGTTACTTGGACTTGGAAATTTTGAATAAGTTAATTCATTAATAATCAAATTTCAAAGGCGTGACTCGACCCCCAAGATGTCCTCCTTATTTTTACGAATGCGAAATATTTAAATTAAAACAAAAATATGTGTTCGCTCCACCCTATTACTGTACACGCATCTCCAGCAAAAAGCCTGAAGTCCACCCAGACCGCTGCGGTGACCACTTGCAGTTTGCCAGTGTCATTGCAATTGCTTTGTGTTACAAAGGCATCAGTAGGTACAGTGCATGGATGGGTGGCCGATAGTTGGCCAATAGTAAGTATAGTCATCGTCCAGTCAAGGTACCAACAGGCCGGCCCTCTCCAACTGCAGAAACATATTTGACTTTTAGCATTCATTTATTCATTTATTCATTCATTTACTCATTGTTTATTTGTGGCCTTAAATTTATCTTGGGTGCTGCTGTTTTGGCTTTGTTTGTTTGTTTGTTTGTCGGACTGTCAGTCGGTACGATTATGTGTAACAATGTTCCATGCAATCCAACAAGCGCACACACGTAACTCATGGGGGACTAAGAGCAAAGGGGGGCGGTATACTAAGGTTAATTTCAAATGTGTCGTACGATGAATGTGGCTGCTGTAGCCGAGAGTGTTGACTAAGTTCTGAAACATTGACCTCTACAACACAGCAATTGACTGAACCATCATGATGGGAATTTTGCACAAATACCTGGACATATTTGCTAACAAAGTCCAATGATCTTCCGATCAGTTATCAGTTTGTACTACGAAATGGATTTAAATAAGAAAACTGTTTCATCTGGGTATCGAAATACCTGCACATGGTCGTCGAGATGCCAATGCATCCACCGTCAGTGACAGTTTCGAGCACTGGCATTATGGATCCAATTTTCTTTGGAAGTTCGGCTGAAAACGCTGTTTCGCGAACGGCGAGAGGCGTGATAACCCAGTTAAGCCGTGTAAAATCATTAGCCATTCGGAGCCGGCTTAGAACATTAGGCCACATTCAGTGAGTACAAAATGTATTCTACACCATATAAATTGTGTACTCACTGAATCGAGAAAAGTTATCTGTCTGTTCATTCATGAAATGTGATCAATAAGTGACCAATTATTATGGTCATGATTCAGATGGTTGGACTGTCATACAAGAAACACAGCCTCGTATGCTCTGAGGAACAGCAACAAACTTTTCTTAAGCTGCCGACTCCATCTGGAGTATCTCTAAGACACATTAAACTCCAGACAGATTTGTTGTCGATTCGGAGCCGGTTTTAAGCAGACGAACCTCGACAAATTTTAAACACTGAAAAATGGCGATTTTAATTATTTTCAGCATTTTTTTTCCATTTACCACAAGTTCGTCTTTTAATAAAATTACTTCATCAATAAAATCCCTCAAATAATCCTTAGTGCAAGTCGGCTTAGTCTTCCCCAAGTATATGCCTACAGCAAAAGGTTGGAGTTTCTCTCCTACGTTTACGATTCTGCAAAGAATTGGCCACAATTGGATCCGCGAGCTTTTGAATAGTGGAATTCCGTCAATGTTTACATCCAATACGACCTCATCATAGTTTTGCAACACGTTTCCAACTTTTTTTAACTGCGTTTCAATTCCAATGTGGCAGTAGCTTTCCAGGGGAGACGTTTCTAACTAAAAACCTGTGTTCTTTTACCCAACAAAGTTTCTCTGGAGAGTGGAACGTCTAGTCCTTCTTCCTTTAATATTGATAACTAGTAAGTTGTAATGCGCCTATGGCGCCCGTTAATTTGCTTGAGAAAGTATTTGTTACTTAATTTTAAAAATTTTGTAAAAAATATTTTGAGAAAACTATTTTGTAAAAAAAAATTTCGAAAAAAAATAAAATTGGGAAAAAAAAAATTTGTGGGAAAAAATTTTTTGCCGAAAAAAAAATTTTTGTTGAAAAAAAAAATTTTTGTTGAAAAAAAAAATTTGTTGAAAAAAAAAAATTTTGTGAAAAAAAAAAATTTTATTGAAAAAAAAAATTTAGTGGAAAAAAAAATTTGTTGAAAAAAAAAATTTGTAAAATAAAAAATTTTTGTAAAAAAAAAATGTTTGGAAAAAAAAAAATTTTGGTAAAAAAAAATTTGGGGAAACACAATTTCTGTACAAAAAAAAAATATTATTTTTTTTATTATTATTATTTATAGAATTATTATAGAATGCCTATTTAAATTCCTACGTACTGCGTGACAGAGTCAGTGAATCAGGGAATCAGTGTATCAGTGAATCAGTGTCGAGGGTAAATATATATTAAGATAACTTTTGCACCAGTTTTTAAGTTTATCGCGTAACGTCAATTTCGGAACTATAAAATCATATTGCAACTGCTCCACAAAGTCCTCACTATTTTTTACAATTTCAACCTCACATTCCACACTTCTTTTTTATATAATGCTGATTGGTTTTTAACCCATCTTTTATAGTTTCTTTTACCCATTTTTTTTTTCTATACAATAATTTTAATCACCTTTTTTCACAGATTAGAACACAAATTAGTTTATAAAACACGTCTTTTTTGGAAAAAAAATATCTCAGACAATAAAAAAAGAAACAATTGTCAAACGAAAAAAAAAAAAAATACTTTTGACTACAAAATCTGAAACAAAAAAACTATTGACTCGTTTGTTGACAATGTCACCAGAAATACTCTAGAACTATTGTCTCTAATATTTCTGTACTCACACATAAAAGAAAAGCTATTGATATTTTTACTAGTTCATTTGTCACCAGAAAAAGAGTAGTGACTTAGAGACATACTTATGGTTCTAGGCTGAATACAGGGTTTGTTTAGAAACACATACAAACTCCAAACAGGCAAATTACTTGTGTGTGAAATTTAAGAAAGACAGATTTTGCAGTGTGTACAGTAAGGTGGAGTGAAAATATTTCTTTAGTATTCAATTTGAAGTATTCAAGGTTGTATATTCAATAAGTTGCAAGAAAACTGTTCATATTGTACGAGGACACGTTTCGTTTTGCAGAAGTCCTTCGCTATAGAACCAAAGGATTTTTTTTTGTCACTCACAGACGTATTATTTTTGCGATGATATAAAAGACAATCATGGTATCGAACTCTAGCAGGCGGTTTTGTAATCACGAACTGGTCCAATTTATCAGTGACGAATCCGCCAATGTTAAAATCCACGATACCAGGCCATACTAATGATATTGTCAAATGTAATTATATTATTTTTCTTAAATACTTTTTAGTTTTGATATGTCGCTTTGCATTGGAATATGACAATTTTAGGGTATATTTAAGTCGGAATAAAACTTTCTCACTTTTCTCTTCTCTAAAATATCTTCAATAACCCGCTTTATCATACCACTATTGTCTGAAGTTCTGTACTCGTCCGGAACGAATGGCTCAGCATGGATCGGCATTAACTTAAACTATTACTTTGCCTGCAGTGATGACAGCACGATACATTGCCCATGCAACATCAACTGTGCCACTCTTGCTTGCTGCAGTCTGCACGCCACCACCACTGCTATAGCTGCCACTCGGTGTGTGGATATGTGCGTGCATTACGAACCTTTTGTTTGCAAGGACTATTCCAACGTACTTACGTACACCACCACCACCACCATCATCATCATCATCATCATCATGATGCAGAGATTTTTGCAAAATTGGTACAATGAAAAAATTTGTTGTTGTTGACACTTTGCACTGGCAAAGAGTTATTGGAATTTATGTATTCAAACAAAAACGTGCAACTCCTTTCGCTCTGGAACGCCAACCACTCCGCCCTGGACAGAGTCATATGGAGGGCACATGTGTATCGCAAGGAACAAACATATTTATATTCCTTTGAAGTGCGGATTTATTGGTACCGTGGCAGGGTGGAGTTTGGTATTCAAGATATGAACGTTGGCTGGACTGTCACATTCATTCGCTTGCCAGTCCTTGGGGTACAATTGGGAGCATGTGGGTGCATTGATGATCAGGCAGATAGGCATATATGGATTAATCCGTAATTGTAAATACATACATATGTATATAAAAAACTATATTTCGAATGTTAGTTTATTTCGAATGAACTATTGCCAGAAATGCTTCCATTCCTCTGACATTTAAGAATACCTGCAGGCCATAAGATCCAGTAAATTCAACACTTTAGTTGTTTAATACAATTTATGAAAGTTTGTAAATTTCTGACAATTCTATTCATCCGATCAAAATATTTCATTATTGTGGGAAATCATAAATAACCGTGGCCCATTTTAATTCAAGCCGCAGTTGAGACGACTTTAAGATAACATAATGACTAGACTGCATTATCTCGCACGAAGAGGTGGAGGCGTCTGTTTCAGAAGCTGTGGTGGCGGCTTCACCACTTTACAAGTAAGAGGGCAATCTCTAAGCCATGTAAAACTTCGCTAGAAAAATATTAGCCGTTCGGAACCGGCTTTAAACAGTAGGTCCCGGTCAGTGAGTATACAAATTATATCGTACACAGTAGGGCGGAGTGAAAACATGCTTTTTTTTTAATTTGAAAAAGTTAACCTCGGAAAGAGATGTAGTCTGGGGTCCTAATGAGGGGAAAAATAAAGAAAAAAATTTTAAAAAATTTTTAGGGGTCGCGCCACTCCCTCGAAATTTGGAAATTATCGCTATTTTAGAAAAATCCTAAAAATTAACGACTTAACTTATTCGAAATTTAAAAGTTTGAGCTTGTTCAGTGCCCAAACAAAAGTATTTGAGGCAAATATGAGGATAATCGACTAATATTTGTAGCTTTGGTGGCGATTTCATTGTTCAGTCAATTTTCTGAAGAAGGGACGATTTGACTTATTTTACTTTTTGAAATTTTTGAACAATGAGAAAATTTTTTTAAATTTTTTCATGCCCTTATTTCATTGTTTACGCTATTGCAAACATTTATTGACATACAACTTTTTAGGATTTTTCTAAAATCAACGCCAAAATAGCGATAATTTCCAAATTTCGAGGGAGTGGCGCGACCCCTAAAATTTTTTTAAAATTTTTTTCTTTATTTTTCCCCTCATTAGGACCCCAGACTACATCTCTTTCCGAGGTTAACTTTTTTTTTTGAATTTCACTCCACCCTAGTACACAGTTCACTGATTCGAGAGAAGTTCCCCCTCTGTTCCTTCATGGAATGTCAAGGGAAATAAGTAAGTGGAATTGTTTTACTCTTTTACCGCTGAGTGTCATTTTTGTGGGATTTTGTTTCGATAGATATTGTGAGACATTTGCTTTTTGATCAATGAATAGAAATTTCAAGAATTTCAGAAAGAGAATACTCAAACAAAACCTCAAAAAGACTTAAATGACATCAGATCACTAATACTTTAAAATGGTGATATCATACAAGCGGCTTCTTTTGAAGGACAAGATAAACTTAGGAGAAAGTCGAAGTCTCTGACCATGCCCACTTCTCGATTGCGGATACTTTGGAATGTGAAACGTTTCTTTTTGTACTGCGGATACATGTAAGTCGATTTACCCGAACTAAACTTGTTTTCCCCTAAAATGTTCTACTGATTTCTTGCATTCTAAGACATTTTCCTTTATACAATTCCGTGTATCCACCATTGACTGGCATTCACAACAAATACCAAAAACATTTTCTATAAAATACAAAATTTCGACTGATATCTAAAGTTCACATAATCCTCAATTCGATTCTGCAATCAATCCCATTTCATTTGTTTGGTTTTTTTTTTTCGGCATTTATTTAAATCCTTAAAGATCGAAATAAATCAGAGTATCTGAGGAAAAATCCATTAAAATTCAAATCACATTTCTCTGTTCTTTTTGTTATGAACGTTGTCAGTGCGAGTGGTAAAACACAGACACACACACACACACAAGAAATATTCAGAAAATTCTATAAATAGTAAACAAGTATCATGGTCTGGTCTGTCGATTACAATTTGGTAAAATGTTTTAACGTATCGACAGCAATAACCCCGCCAACACCAACGAAATACAGCCAATGTGTGTGAATGTGAAGGTATGTATGTGTGTGAGGGCGCGTGTGTGTGAGAGAGTTATAACAGCATTTGTCTCTCATATGCCAATATAAAATGTATGCAAACAATTTCTGTTTCGGTTTCGGTCCCCCCCCAGCACTATTTGAATGAAAAGAAACAATGAAATGAATGCGAAAGAAATGCCGAGCATCACGAACACAAATATTCTTGATCTGCGCATTGACACATATCATTTATGAATATATAATACAAATTTTTATATATATATATATATATATTACAACAACACCAACTATATGGGCAGCTACTTTGGCATCGTTTCACTGTGAGAGTGCACGTACCATAAGCAGAAACACACATGCCAGTCATACCAAATGTCCTGTCTTTACGTGTGTGTGTGTGTGTGACTTTGAAGGCAACAGAATACGGATGTTTGGAGCATGTGAACGAAACAAAAGTCAGGATAAGCCGAACAATGTTTTCAAGCCATATGCGTGCTTAACAACAATAAAGGAGTCTCCTTTGTTTACTACGAATATTATTCTACAAAATATCAGAATTGTGAGCGAACTCGAATTGCATTCGAATTAAATAAAAATATATTAATACTTACACCCTGTATTTGATAACTATGAACAATAATACGATTTGCATTTGTACACATACAATTTTCTTAATCGGTAACAGTCACAATTTAATTTGAGAAAAATCAATTGAATTTTGAAGAAAACGCTTTCAGCGTTTTAGTCTTTCAGAATAAGTCTTCATGGTTAGACATACCAAACCAATGAATCTTTCAACAATTGCACTCAAATTAGTTGGTTATGACAATCAACAATTATTTAGACAAGTCGATAACAACAATTGTTTATCACAACTAATATTTACTATGAATTATTAATAACTTAGTCAATTACGAAATATGGATTTTGGAAAACAAGGATGTTTTTGTGGATACTTAGTAGATGTGGTTTTCAAATAATAAATGGTTTTTTATGTGGTTTTTTAAATAAAATAAATTGCAGTGTTTTCTCACAAAATAATGTACGGGGTTCTCCAATAAGAGGTGTTATTTTGGTATTCAAAAAAATGTGACATTTTTTTGACATAAATGATGGGATGTTTATTTCACAATAAAGAGAAAGCTATGCCGTTAATAATGCAAAGCAACATCAGACAAATGGCCACGCTTGCAGGACCATATCCTTTTCATGAAACTTTCCATAACCAAATCGCAAAGTGGCTGCCCTATGTCCTCGATAGCCTCACGAATTCAATCTTTGAGGTCTTGACCCGACGCTGGGCTATTGACGTCGCCAGTTGTCAAGTTCCAAGCTCTCGGTGGCCAACTGTGATCACCTGTCATCACTTTTCCCGTAAAAGAGCAATGGTTTCGTTGCTTATATCCTGTTGAATGTATACTAGGGTGGAGTGAAATTCAAAAAAAAAAAGTTAACCTCGGAAAGAGATGTAGTCTGGGGTCCTAATGAGGGGAAAAATAAAGAAAAAAATTTTAAAAAATTTTTAGGGGTCGCGCCACTCCCTCGAAATTTGGAAATTATCGCTATTTTAGCGTTGATTTTAGAAAAATCCTAAAAAGTTGTATGTCAATAAATGTTTGCAATAGCGTAAACAATGAAATAAGGGCATGAAAAAATTTAAAAAAAATTTTCTCATTGTTCAAAAATTGCAAAAAGTAAAATAAGTCAAATCGCCCCTTCTTCAGAAAATTGACTGAACAATGAAATCGCCACCAAAGCTACAAATATTAGTCGATTATCCTCATATTTGCCTCAAATACTTTTGTTTGGGCACTGAACAACCTCAAACTTTTAAATTTCGAATAAGTTAAGTCGTTAATTTTTAGGATTTTTCTAAAATAGCGATAATTTCCAAATTTCGAGGGAGTGGCGCGACCCCTAAACATTTTTTAAAATTTTTTTCTTTATTTTTCCCCTCATTAGGGCCCCAGACTACATCTCTTTCCGAGGTTAACTTTTTCAAATTAAAAAAAAAGCATGTTTTCACTCCACCCTAATGTATACATTGTCCAGATCAATATTATCCAACTGCGACCATGAAAAATCATTAATTATCTCTCAATAGTGCAATCAATTCACAGTAACTGTTGATCCAACCTCATTTTCGAAAAAGAAAGAAAGAACTGACTCTGTCGGGCCATAAGCACCTCCAAACAGTCACACGCTGCGGATGGAGAGGCTTCTCAACAATACTCTTTGTTTTTCCGAGCCCCAGATGCGATAATTTTGCTTGTTGACGTAGCCACCGAGATAGAAATGGGCCTTATCAGTCATAATGATTTTTCAATGGAATTCCGGATCATTTTCAAGCATTTCAAGGACCTAATCAGCAAAGACACGACGCGTTGTTGATGATCGGTCAGCTTGAGTTCTTGTGTTAACTGAACTTTATAAGCCTTAAGACTCAACGTTTGTGGAATGCCCAATTCCAAAGAACGACGAGGAACGGACAAACCTGGGTTTTCTTCAACAATTTGGGCTACAGCAGAAATATTCTCAGTTGTTCTTGGTCGACGTGCACGGGTTCTATTCTTCACATCACTAACTTGTCCCAACCGCTCGAATGTTTCCATCAATTTCTGTATTGCGGTCCGACAAGGTCCTTTACGACGACCCCAAAAATTCTTTAGTTTTGCAAGATCTTCACCATTTTTGTAGTGAATTTCAATAATTTCAATGCGTTGTTGAACCACGTATCATTCCATTTTAGGTCATGGCGTAGTTTCTACTTGACAAATGTCAAAGAATAAAAGCTTCAAAAGTGACAGCTGCCGAAATACCGGGTGATTCAAAATAACACCTCTTTACTTTATTTTTGTTAATTTTTTCGCATACCTTGGATTGATGCACTTGTCTACAACAAAAAAAGTTTTTGTCTGAAATACATTTTAAACAAAGTACATACTTAAAAATGAAAGAAGAAGAATCAAAAAGAAACTGAAAACAACTCATGTTGTCATAGTCAAAGAAATGTTTAGAAAGTTTCGAATATGATTGATTTTATTATTTGTAACAGACTTTTCAGTTGCAATACATTGTGTCTCCATCTCGTGCATCAACGTTGCTAGATTATTTTACTCTAACATTTCTCCCCGCTGTTCTTTAACGAATCCGATCAACTCATTTTTAATCTTAGAAGGCCATTTTCCAAACATTTTCTTTAGGTGAACCCATACATTTTAGATGGGAGTCATATCTGGGCTTTGACTTTTCTATAGTTTTGTAATAGCCAGAGCTTGCACAAATGGGATTTGTATACCAGATCAGGACAATGATATAATCTACCTTTTCACTACCTCGAATTTATCGAAGTTTTTGCCACTGGCTCTCAGTTACACTTTTGAAATATCAGGGTTCAACTCCTTGGTCTTGAAGCCTTATTACTTGAACCCCTTTTGCTTGATATAAAGCTTTGCAAACTTCACAACTTTCTATAGTTCAGAATTTAACAAAAATATTCCAATTGGTTGTGAAATAAATGCTTATTTTTCAGTATTTTTCCATTTCCCAACAGTTTATTGGCCAACCATGACCATGATTTTCACATTTCTCACTGTCTGCCTGCAATGCTTCAATTAAATGCCTCCTTTATCCACCTGCCTTACTGACATACATAAGTAGAAAGGACTGTTTAGTTTTTTGTTATTGTTGTCAAGCTTCTAATCTATCCACCTTAACATAACACTGTCGTTAGTGTAGGCCTTTTATTTTATTATTATAACCAGCCCTTAAATACCATAACATTTACTACGGTCACATGGACGCCGGACAACACAATCTGTCCAGGATATAAAATTTACAGCTTATTACCTTTAATAAGCCATAGAACCCTCCGTAAAACTGAGCTCTACACCGATGTCCATATGTGAAGATTAACATATCTATGTCTATGTCCTTTTTGTCATGCACGCCATTTGGCAGACTGTCGGCCTGCCGAAAGTGTAACGGAAAAGGGACACCAATAAATCCCCAACAAAGAAAATTCAGATTATAAAAAAAAGGATTTTTCAATTAAAATGAAAATGACATCAGATTTACAGTAGCACACATTCCTACCTATGTATCTTCCTACTTTCCTCTCTAACTCTAAAGGATCACAGGGAAAAACCGTATGGTAATAAATACCTAAGGAATGAGACAGTAACTGTGTCTGGTATGGTTTGGAACAGAAATATGTGGGATTATAAACATAGAGAAGGGATTAAAGGGATTAGGGCAAGGGGTGGTGCAGCAAGTCAAACCATAACCGAAACAAATGTAAACAGTTAAAGTGATGGAAGTCAAGAGACTAAACTGGCCAAACATATGAGTGACATTAAGCGTCCTTGAAAGGGAACGAATTAATGTCAGTCAGTGTCAATTAGCCAGAAGTCCAGTACCGATTAAATATTAAATATCATACATAAGAGAACAATTCCATGAAACAGTCATGGTCAGACGTGTAATGAAATATTTAGATGTAGATTACATAAACCTTTATTTATTAATTAATTACAACACAAGGTAAATCTATATTCTAATTTTGAGTCCAAGGGTAAATCGGATGACAGACCATAGCCAAACATGCTTAAGACCGATTCAGAACCTTGATCGCATTTTTCACATGTTTGGCGGTAGATATTGTTTTGAAATACATGTTGACACTTTTTTAATTTTCCCCATTTTGGTGCCTGTTTTTACTTACTGCAATTGCTGTTGTCAATCACGGAACAATTTCCAAACATTTCCTTTCAACTTCTCACATTTTATGATTATTTTAAAACATTTGCCCACATCCCCTATATATTACCCGTCTTGAACCATTTTTGTAGACTTTTCTGTATCCTAAAACTTGTTGGTCTCCCCAATTTATTTTTCATTTATATATTTCACCAGTTTTGGACCCATTTTTTGTGCCCTTTTTCCATTCATTCCTGTCGATTAATTATTTATTCACACATTTTTATTTTTCCCCTTTGTACCTTTTTTATCCCGTTTAGTTACGTGAATGCCCATTTTTCGTGCCTTCCCCAAGAATTATCCACTTGTTGCCAAACAGTTTTTTATTTTTCCCCTTTTTGTTCCTTTTTAGTCTTATTTTGTTAATACAATCCACTTGTTGTTGCCAAAATTTGGTTTCATCTACTTTTAATTCTCCCCTTATTTTTAACCCATATTGGTACATTTTGGATCCATTTTCCTTCGATGTCTAACGCATTTCCACCAGTTCTAGATAATTTCTCATTTATATTATACCAGTTTTGGGCCCGTTTTAGTTACATTTTTCAGTAATTCCATTTTTTTGGGCCCATTTCTGTCCATTACAATTGTTTTCACACATTTTTGTTTTTTCCCGTTTGGCCACTTTTTCGTCCCGTCTCTAACTATTGTCCGTAGTTTTTTTTCGCAAAAATTTGTGTCAATTTTCAAGTATTTCGCCCTTTTTTTTGTCCCTTTTTTATACCGTATTGGCCCCTTTTTCGTTCCATCTCTGACTTATTTCCAACTGTTGTTGTCAATCGTAGTCTTGGACCAATTTTCCAAAAAAAAACCATAAATCAATATAATCAATATAACAAAAGGTGTTATTTTGAATCACCCGTTATTGCAGTAGCTGTCACTTTCAAAGCTTTCATTACTTGAGATTGACATTTTACTTTGACATTTTTGCATGTTTTGAAGAGTTTTGGGGACACATTTTACCAATTTCCCCCCATTTTTATCACCTACCAATCCGAATTTCCAAAAATCAGTTCCTAGCGGATGACTAGGATGCAAGGGCTACATACTCCCAAAATTTCATGATTCTACGTTCAGCCGTTCGGTCAGGACAGTGATGAATCAGATAGTCAGTCAGTCACGCAAGTGTGACTTCTTTAAATAGTTGAACGGTTCGTCAGATGCCCGCCGTCTGGTCCCTAACGAAGGAACATTCAGACGCTATCCAGGGACTCTTATCCGTTTATTGTCAAAGGGAGAAAATTCGTTCTTCAGCCGTACTGTTCTCATGTGGAATAATCTTCCAGCAAGTTTTTTTCCTGCCTGCTACAACAGTATCAAATTCAAGGGCAACGTTAACAAACACTACTCCCTCTTTCCTGGCTCCAATACCCTTAATTTCTATCGCTTAGACTGATATCCGCACTCACCAACCAACATACTACTGCTCAAACTGGTGGTACGGAATTAAGTTTATCTGCGACAAGAAACGTGTGAGTTTGAGAACTTTTTCTCAAAAACATTGATACGCACGATAATAGATGAATAAACGAATTTCTTCTCAGAATCTAAAGATTATTTTCATTAACCCATTCTTAGCCAGGATGCCCGATGGCACCGAGAAAAGGATTTCACAGGACCCTTTTTTATAAAATATAAAACTTTTTTCATGTCTTGGTCATGAATGGATTAAGCAAATTTTTCCAAAATCCCAAATTTTTTTGGAAAGTCAAGTCATGTTGTATATGTTCAGATACTGGGTTCTTCTGGTACAAAAAAAAAACTTATCTGTGGCGACATTCATACGAACTACACGACTAAGGAGATTTACGTAAATTTCTAGAATTTATTACGTTCGGATGTTTCTTTTCCATATGCGAAAATTTCAAATATCGATCATCATTATTCTTTGCAAAATACCATCAAATTCAGGTCCTGTGGCCATTTCCACGTTTACCCCTTAACATTTCTTATGAGCTCACTCTGGATTCCAAATTATGTTTACGTTTTTTTTAGGAGGATTAAAGCCAAAAATAATCTACCTAATCGGACTGTGTACATATAGTAATCGGCTTAAAGCGTAAAATAATTCTCTTAACTTGTTGGTTTGTTTTTTGTCTATTACTCTTTTCCGTTGAATTTATGCATTTTATGGGTTTTGCTTTAAATATTTTATTCATTAAGCCAATTTTTTGTTCGTGTGTGCTGCCTCCTCCGTCATTTCTGCAATGCCGTGCCGTCCGTGTTGGCAAACAGTGTGTGAATGACAATTAAGTGCCACATTTAAATATGATGAATTCGTTCGTTTTGGTTTAGTTTTCATCACTGTTAGAAATGGGTTTTTGTGCAGGTTTCTGTGTTGTAGATGAGTGTGTGCAATTGATGGCTCTGCATAAAACTAATGCCAACAAATGCTAAAATTGGTTAAAAACAGATTTACATTGTATTGTTTTGAATTTTTTCCATGTTATAGGAACTTTTGGGATTGTGTATTTTTTTTTTTGTTTGTTTTTTGGTAAAGACAAAAAATATTTTGTAATGAAAATACAATGAAATGTTGTTAATCAAAGAGTCACCCTATATAGGCCACAAGGGCGTACAATTTGTAAAGTGGCAATTGGTAAAATGACAGTTGGCCCTTCCTGGAATATCAATAGTGGGATATCAGCCATTGTAGACATTACACTAATTCAGGGTTCATGCTTCAATTGAGGCCTTGATGGTATTTTAGCAGCAGCATATGATATTCGACAGGAGACATATTATGATATGTTTCTATAGGCACTAAGATATCTCGACTATTATCCATCCATTCGTAGTCTGAATGTCGAATGGTATAGTTTGACTTCAAGAGAAAATCGTAAGTAGCCGAATGCTATCTGAGGACCTTTTTTCCCCACTACTGCAAAACTGCCTCCAAAAGTGTCTATTGGTCTTCCTAGCTGGATTCTGAAACCATTGAGAGAGGATTTATATATTAAACTGTTTCCGTGTGACTCACCTGAATTTTTGCATTCCAACATTTGGGTTTAGCTTTGCCCTTCGTGATAGTTTTCATGTAGGATTTATCCGTAGCTTCACTACACTCTATCCATTCGAACGATCAAATTTCAACAGAACGTCCTCATATACCACGAATTGTCTCTTGATTTGTGGCGTCGTTGGTTTCAAGGTGGAAATAATACCCAAATTAAATAATCCTTAATAAAAAAAATTCCCAAATCAATTGCAAAAAATCATTCATATATTTTGGGGTTAAACCCCCTAAATGAACTAAACACCAGAAGAAAAAATTAAATAATTCCCCAGAAAAAATCATTGGGGCTTAGGTGTTATTTTGGTATTCGCAGAAAAATGGTATTTTTTTGAGATAAATGATCGGATGTTTATTTCATAATAAAGAGAAAGGTATGCGGTCAATAATGAAAAACAACATCAGCCAAATGGCCACCACGACCACGCTTACAGGACCATATCTTTTTCATGAAATTGTCCATAACCAAATCGCAAAGTGGCTGCCCTATGTCCTCGATAGCCTCACGAATTCTATCTTTCACGTGGCCCCAAAAGAAGAAGTCGCAAGGTGTTAAATCACAAGATCTAGGTTGTTAATTGTAATCACCTCTTCGAGGGATAAGAACGGTCGGGAAATTTTTCCCGTAAAAGAGCAATGGATTAATTGCTTGTGTGGCACGTAGTGCCGTCTTGTTGAATGTAAAGAACTCCGATCATAAAAAATCATTAATCATCTCTCGATAGCGCAATCCATTCACCGTAACTGTGGATCCAAGGTGGACCATAATCCACCCACCAAACAGTCACATGGTGAGGATGGAGAGGCTTCTCAACAATAACTCTTGGGTTTTCCCAGCCCCAGATGCGACAATTTTGCATGTTGACGTAGCCACCGAAGTGGAAATGGGCCTCATCAGTCAAGATGATTTTCCGATGGAATTCCGGATCATTTTCATGCATTTCAAGGACCCAATCAGTAAAGACACGACGCGTTGTTGATGATTGGCCGGCTTGAGTTCTTGTGTTAACTGAACTTTATAAGCCTTAACATCCAAGTCTTTATGCAAAATCCGGTGTAATGACGCTGTTGGAATGCCCAATTCCAGTGAACGACGAGGAATGAACAAACCTGGGTTTTCTTCTACACTTTGCGCTACAGCAGCAATACTATCAGTTGTTCTTGAGCGACGTTTACGGGTTTTATTCTTCACATCACTATCATGTCCCAACAGTTCAAATGTTTCCACCAATTTCTGTATTGCGGGCCGACAAGGTGCTTCACGACGACACAAAAATTCTTTAGTTTTGCGAACCACTTTTGTAGTGAATTTTAATAAATTCAATTCATTGTCGTTACATTTTTATACCCTCACCCTACAGGTAGGAGGATATATATCATTTGATACGGCTCAAAAGTGTAACACCTAGAAATATTCACTTTAGAACCCAAGTCTCTTTGAACCAAATTCGATTCATGACTTTCTAAATCGTTTGAGCCATGTCCGTCTGTCCGTCCGTCCGTCCGTCCGTCCGTCCGTCCGTCTGTCCGTCTGACTGTCTGTCTGTCTGTCCTGCTGGTACGCACGATAACTTTCGAAAGAGTTAAACAATCGCTCTGAAATTTGGCATGGGTTAATATTTTCCCAAAACTGCTTATGGGATTGCATATGGGCTATATGGCCACACCCTTTCGGGTACCTCCCATACAAATCTACTATTTCGCCCACTTTAGTAATCGTGTAATAATATCAATACGCCCACACCCATCTTGGCCAAATTACGTATTTGGTAAAAGTACAACTGGATAAAGTTTCGGACAAAAACTTGGAAGTCTGGCAACTCCCCTTCTGGTACCTCCCATACAAATGTACCATATCGCCTACATTAGAAATCGTGTATCAATATCAATATGCCCAACGCGATCCTGCCCAAATTTTGTACTTAGTAAACCTATAGCTAGACAAAGTTTTGGACAAAAACTTGGAAGTCTGGCAACTCCCCTTCTGGTACCTCCCATACAAATATACCATCCCGCCCCTTATAAACCGTGTAATTTTGAACCGTGTAAATTTGAATTTTTTCCTCCTCAATCTACAAACATTGTCATCTCTCCCATTTATTTTTTTTTCTGTCAGCGGTATAGACCTTCACAACTCTCCTCAGAGGAATTGCAGCCACAAAGCTGGCACGCATAGGCTATGATCTTGGCTTCAGTGAGCTTTAGTTCCTTTCTTTTCAGTTTTTCGTGGATTTTCGTGGATTCCGTATGTGTAGCCTTAAAATTCGGCCTGGCTGAAACATTTTTAATCGCTTTCTGTTTGAATCAACCCCTCCATATCGCTTTGTTTTCATTATTACTGTAATAAAATATATTTTCTGTTTATTTTGTAAACAGAAAAAAAAAAAAAAAATTGTTTTTATTATCCCATTTAATCTGTTATGGCTTAAAACAATAAAATGCATACAATATTGTAGTCGTATACATAAAGCATTGTTTGAGCGGTAACTTTTGTTGAAAATATAGATATTTTGTGTATGTGTTTGTTTTTAATGCATGCATTTTCATTTTTTTTGTTTTTTTTTTGAGAGCTTTTGTTTAGGAAAAAATATGCATTGACAAATGAAATGTGTTTCAAAACAATAATCGTCATTTAGCCCATGGAAAATGTGAAAATAATTATTGCATTTTTTTTTGTTGTAAGCAAAAACAAAACTTTAAATGGGCGTATTGGTGATGTCTAGGGAAATTGAGTGATTTTTTTCAATAATATGTGAAATTGTATTCGATTTTGCCAGGATAGCCGATTTTTTAACAAATGACGAATAAAGTGGACGTAATGTTTTAGTCTCTTAAACCAGCGAAGCTGATCTCTTAGACCTTCAGCTTGAGCGATGACATAAGAGTCGCGGCTAATGTGATGAAAACGTGGCACAAGATTCCCCAGATCGTGGGACACCATGGACAGTTGATCACCTTGCCAACCTTGCCAGGGGAGGGATTCCGCTTGAGCGATGGCGCAAAACCCACGGCTAATTTGCTGGAGACAACAGATTCCATAATGCAACGCAAGGCTGTTACCAAAGTACTCACCAAAACATTGAAATAACGTATAACGGTTTGTCCAATTTGTTATTTTTTTCGTTTCGTATCCAATGTTATTTTGACAGCTCCCTCACGCTCGAAATCTTGACAGAAATCCATGGTGCCAAATTCAACGGTTTACCCATGAACAATATTGGAAAACACCGACAAACTTATAACCAGAGTCAATGCTGAATAGGACAATCAGAGCGTTTATTCAAAAGAAGTTTTTGTCGAAATGAGACACCCACAGAGCCTGCTGTCAAAATAAATTCGGGAGACTGATGGACAACACTCATTGTCCCCGTCGTCTTACGGTGCACACGGACAGGAGTTTGCGATTCAGAACATCGACTCGCCAGCAGCCTCATGCGAATTTGAGCTAAACGTATGGCTGAAATACAGGGTTCTCCAATAAGAGGTGTTATTTTGGTATTAAAAAAAATGTCGTTTTTTAAAGTAAATAATCGGATGTTTATTTCACAATAGAGAGAAAGATATGCCGTTAATAATGAACAACAACATCAACCAAATGCCCAACACGTTGTTCGTCAAGTTCGTCTGGCCCACTTTCACTTATATAAAGATTTGGACATTTAAAAGCCAAATAACTGATCTCATTTCGGTAACATTTGAAGGGGTACACTATCCCCCCATCGCATGTCTTTCGCACACCAATCTTCTCGAACAGTTCAAGCGTCAGTGCGTTATCCCTTATCTGTACAGACACAATGGGCTGTGACCAAACACTTTTCCTCACGTTTACTACTTTCTGATGGACTTCTTATGGCCGTATTATGTCCCCTAAGTATGTATGTACATCTGAAGATATGCCAACACTAAAATGCATGAATTCAAATTACTTGCATGTAGTACATGTAGCGGCATTGGTGTCTCCATAAGGGTGCCATAAAAGTGCTAGTAAATGTTGGAATAAGTACTTGAAACGGAGCACTCGCAGTGACTCTGTAGCTCTGCAGTAATTCCAGGCGGAGAGCAGAGGCAAAGAGTCCTTAAATTTTATGGTCCTATCGCTGGCTCGAGTATCCGGGTTGCTGTTGGTTTCGTCCGTTTTTTTTCCCCATCGCAACACACACATAAATATCAAGGACCAGTTAATTGTAGTATCGTAGGTTGTCGTTGTTCCAACTTTTACATTTAATGATACTAAATAAGTCCTTTGGCAGACGATTCCTTTGCTAAGACGTTGCTGCATTTCGGTGGGGGTGTAGTGTGTGTCCTCCAGTCGATTGCCAATATTCGAGGATTTTTTGTACTTTGTTACGCTTCGCTGGTTGTTGTTTAATTAAATGATAGTGTGTTGTTATTTAAAATACATAAACACAATTTTGAACACGCCCAAAACAGAATGTTTTAAGGTTTTTTTTTTAAAGTATTTCTATGAAATGAAAAGCTATCGAAGATCTGAGGACAATCGCTATTGACTGCTGTTATTATGTTGAGACTTTTTCCCATAGGAAAAGTGTCTCAGTAACTGAGACTTTTTCCCATAGGAAAAGTGTCTCAGTAACTGAGACTTTTTCCCATAGGAAAAGTGTCTCAGTAACTGAGACTTTTTCCCATAGGAAAAGTGTCTCAGTAACTGAGACTTTTTCCCATATGAAAAGTGTCTCAGTAACTGAGACTTTTTCCCATAGGAAAAGTGTCTCAGTAACTGAGACTTTTTCCCATAGGAAAAGTGTCTCAGTAACTGAGACTTTTTCCCATAGGAAAAGTGTCTCAGTAACTGAGACTTTTTCCCATAGGAAAAGTGTCTCAGTAACTGAGACTTTTTCCCATAGGAAAAGTGTCTCAGTAACTGAGACTTTTTCCCATAGGAAAAGTGTCTCAGTAACTGAGACTTTTTCCCATAGGAAAAGTGTCTCAGTAACTGAGACTTTTTCCCATAGGAAAAGTGTCTCAGTAACTGAGACTTTTTCCCATAGGAAAAGTGTCTCAGTAACTGAGACTTTTTCCCATAGGAAAAGTGTCTCAGTAACTGAGACTTTTTCCCATAGGAAAAGTGTCTCAGTAACTGAGACTTTTTCCCATAGGAAAAGTGTCTCAGTAACTGAGACTTTTTCCCATAGGAAAAGTGTCTCAGTAACTGAGACTTTTTCCCATAGGAAAAGAGTCTCAGTAACTGAGACACTTTTCCCATAGGAAAAGTGTCTCAGTAACTGAGACATTTTCCCATAGGAAAAGTGTCTCAGTTACTTTCTATGGGAAAAACTGTCTGGGTGCTTTTAATACTCCAACAAGAATTTTCATTGAGTGTGTGTATTTTTTTTTTTTTTTTTTGATTCTTTTGTTTGAAATCGATTTACACAATTTGAATTTACACCCTCTGTTCGGGCAGTTGAATTGCATCAATGTAATTGTTTCGTTTTCTTTGTGGGTTAAGTTTATTACGACGATGGTGTGTGTTTGTGACACATACAAATTCATACGAGTGTACCCTGCAAACAATTGGACGATTAATAGACGAGAAATGTGACACGATTAATCTCGATCGAAGATTTATCGCGATGTATCTGCGTTGATTGAAATACTAATTACTTGGTTGGAAGAATACGCAATACATTCGCGATTCTATTTAGTGTGATCGCTTGGCCAGAAGAATACGCGATGCACTCGCGATTCTTTGTCGGAAATCTTTTTAAGAAGAAAAATAACAAACTAGCCTAAATGCATTATGTGCACAGTTTTGTTTCAAAAGTTCTTATAGTTTATCGTTGTAAGTTTAAAAAATAAAAAGCAAAAAATGAAATTCTTTTATAAAAATTCAATTACAAAACGAAGTTTGTCTCTTACTTATTTTTGTAATTATATTTTTGGACAACATTTTCGTTTTATTTATTAAACTGGGAAAGATAAACCAATCGTCTACAAGGTATTCTCGAATATTCAATTCGCCAATGAATCGGCTGCGTGATTCGTCTTGAAGATTCGCTAGCGATTCATTTAGGCGAATCGCTTCGCACCGGACAGCAACACATGTAAAATTCCAGATGATTCAGCCGTAATCCAAAATGTTTGCAGGGATGTGTATATATGTGTGTGTGTGTATAAGGAAACCACGAACCACATTTCCACAAAATCATTGAATGGTTTGTCGATGTGTATACAGAGGACGCCGGCTACGATGACAACGGCGACCACGACAACACAGTCAAGATGCGACTGCGACACTGGCTAACATTACGTTCATGTGGTTTTGTACTTGAGGTTCGAGTATTTCACAAAAGTCTTCTGTATGTGCAATTTAAAATGTCCAGTACTTATATATGTATGTGTGTCTGAATATACTGTCGGACAGTTCGACAATTACATTCGTTGGATAGAATGGGCATGAAGTGTGAACAAGTTAATTAAATATTTCGCATTACACGCCACTTCAAACGGCAGTAAATATCTTAAACACTATCTGCGGTCAACTCTAAGGATGTGGAAAGAAAAGGGACATTCGTAGATACGTGCATTTGTGTATTTGTGTACATGTGAATTTATGTTTTGGATAATAAAGCCGGAAAAGGTGAAACGGTCGAGAAATCTATTTTACTTTACCGTGTGATAAAAAAAATCGATACATACTACGGTTTTATCGAATATGAAGCTGCCTTCGACAACTTCTGAGCGATAAGGGAGATGTTTTTGAAATCCTGTCTGCATATGAGATTCCCATAGGGTGGAAGAAACGGTCTCTGTAACTTATTGTCCCAAACAAATTTTGCAGGCCACATATATATGTTTGCAGCAGGTCCCAAAACTTATTGTGATTGTGTGCAAATATAATATGTTTACACACAAACTAATGTATGATTGGGCCATCTCCAAACATAATCCAAAAATATTCCAAATAGTCGTATTTTTAACATATTTTTTATCCGTATACGAAACATAAACGCCAGATTGTGAGTATGAATGTCCCTCTCGCACATTCACTACTACCGGAGGTAACTGACTGGGTGACAGATTGTCGTGCAACCTATTCACCATTCTGATCAAGAAAAAATCGAAAATGATGAGGGTGGCACAGTGAACATTAATGTCCACCACCTCGTCACATGTGTAGATGTCGTTGACATCGTTGAAAAGCCAGAAGGGTAGCCAGCTGTAACTAGTGTTTTTTCAGCAATCAACTACGATGAGTCTGATGGGATACGAAGACAAGACAAAACTTATGCTAGCAACTGTCCGACAGAAGGTCATCAATTGCAGTGGCAAGGCCGGCAGTTGCAAAGACTACGTTCAGAGTCAGAGTGCTTCAGATTTTGTTCGACCGACAATCCGAAAGCATTTTAAAGTTGTTTTGTCTTTAATCCTTCTGTCGACAAAGTACCTTTGGAACCCAACAGAAAGCCATTAACTCTATTTACATTAAGCGGTATTAAACGTCATTGTCATTATGTTTGCTTTGTTTCTGGCACACACACACACACACTCACTCAAGGCTACTCGCAAGCAAAGAAGGTAACGCCATCAACGTCACATACGGGAGAAAAACTCCAAACCTAACGCAAAATGCTCGTTTCGGTTTTATCATTATCATTGCAGCTCCCCAAGTAAGCACCAACACCGAATGGAACAAGGACCAAAAGTAACAAAAAAAAAACGAATTTCCACCCCCCCCCCCCTTCCCCTCACCCACTCTAACACACTGTGTGTCAAATAATTTCTTATTTATGTGTGAAGAGAACGAAAGCTTTCGGTGACAAATTGCTTTGTTTTATGGCAACGGTCGCCAGCAATTTTTCTGGCTTTATTTGCCGCAACTATTGACACTAAGGCCACTAAATGTTTAGAGTTTTCCTTTTTCTTAAACATGTCTTAACCCTTTTGATTTTCCCAGGAAAATAAGAAAAAAAAACGATGTTTATACGAAGACATTTTTAATATTTTAGAAATAATTTTAAAAAATCTTTCGCATGATTTTTGGTCAAATGTCAAAGAATTTTATTCGAAATATCGTTAAAGTTCTCTAAAAACTGACACAGATTGGATTTGAAAACCGTGAACATCTGTGGTGTACTTTGACATTGGAGGGGGAACCCACACTCTCACAGTCATGCAGCAAGGGATCTGATCAATGGGGTCAATCTGTAGTATCATGCCTGGCGAGTGATTGTGTAGACCTTAGTTATTTATTTTCTTTAACATGAAGGAGCAGACGGGGAACTTCTACCGAATCAGTGATTTGTGATGATATATTTAAAGCCGGCTTCGAACGGCTAACTCGTATCTAGAGAAGTTTTATATGGCTTAGGAAGTACTCTCTTAATCGTAAAGTCCTTAACATTTACGAGGGTGGTCTTATCCGCTTTCGTACCTTGGTTCTTCTGTATGATACCACACCAGCGCCTTCACATATTTCTTTTTATTAAGTTCCGAAAATACGATTACAAAAACTATCTCAAAACTATTCTGTTGAATTTTTTTTCATTAACTTTGCACCAACAAAAAATAAGTTCATATTCTGTCTGTGAACTATCGATTATTTGTCTTTCCCTTTCTTTTCTATTTGGGTTCTATTTGGTTTTTGTTCTCAAAGTGAAAACAAAAAGATATTTATCTCATATTTCCTTAGACGTTGAAGATTTCGTTTGTTTTTTTTTTTTCTTTAATTTTTCACATCTTATCTTGCAGACAGCGTAATTTTACGTTCTCCACTAATTGAAAAGAAAGGGCTGCATGGCACACAAGGCCAGAAATATATCGTGGTGTGGGAAAAATGGCTGGAACTTTTTTAATTAGGAGTCAAATTGTTTCCATTCTTGAGAAAGAAAATAAAGTGAAAGAAAGGGGAAAAAATACCATATAAAATAAAATGATTGACGACAAACACTGTTTCCAAGGGGAGTATAAGAGTGGAATGGACGGTTTGATAGGGCTAAGTAAGGTAAGGTTCCCTCGATATTTTGAGGGGAACCATGTCTCAATATTCAGTTAAAAAAAATTATTTTAATTTTTTTTTTTTTTTTTGGTAAACTTCAAATTCATAGACAAAAATTGGAAACTTAGAGAAATGCAAGGTTTTCCAAAAAGATGTGTTATTTTGGTATTCAAAGAAAAATGGCATTTTTTGAGAGATGATGTTTATTTCGTAATAACAGAGATGTTTATTTCATAATAAAGAGAAAGGAATGCCGTTAATAATGAAAAAAAAACATCAGTCAAATGGCCACCACGACCACACTTACAGGACCATATCCTTTTCATGAAATTTTCCAAAATCAAATCGCAAAATGGCTGCCCGATAGCCTCACGAATTCTATCTTTGAATCCACGCTAGTGTAGACTTTATCTTTCACGTGGCCCGAAAGGAAGAAGTCGCAAGGTGTTAAATCACAAGATCTCGGTGGCCCATTATGATCACCTCTTGGTTATGCAAACACTCGCTTTTTTGGATCGTTGTTCTCATAGCATATCACACTTAAAATATTTAACCATATTAATTTTGTATTTCATTTACTAGCAAAATAAATATTTTAAAAAGATTGGTCGCCTGCTTCGTTTCAAATCTATAATTGCCCTTCCATTATCTGTCAACCAGCCACAAGAAACCAGCTAATCTGAAAATAACTCGTATCCCTTTCAATGTGAACGGCTTGTAAACAACTGTTTCCGTGTACGAGTATCACTTTCGTATGATCGAACAAAATTATTTGTCGCTTCTTGTGTTTAATTTCATTTCATTGCGGGCTTTCGAAATCTAAACACACCCGAAACAAAAAAGCAAAACATTTGCTGTTAGTGACGACGAGTGTATCATTTAATCGTAATTTTGAATTGTTACTTTAATAATTCAACGCCCACGAGCAACGAGTGCGAACAGCAATGTTTCATTAGTCATGTGATGGTGGTGATGGCGATGGCGATACATTTGAGACCGGGCGAATGCAAAAACAAAAACTTGTATATAATTTTGTAACTTTGTTTTGAAATTCATATTTCATTTTATAATCATTGATAAAATGAAACAAAAATGCATTGTTATCTCTCATTAAAAATGTACATATGTCGGTATGAATGCGTGACCAACAACTCACTCGAATGAATTCACATTCAGGCACAATTTAAAAGGCCTTCCAAAGAGAGGTATTGGTATTGGGAAACCTTCACTGACTGTCACGCAAACAAAAAGGCTTGCTTGAACTTGTGAAAGGCTTTTCTCAGTAAATGAGTTTCCAAACAATCGTAGAATAAGTGTAAAGCTGGACAATGTTACCCCCAAACCATGTACGCATTTTCAAAGATTGTTCTACGAATAAAAATGAATTCCGTCTCATGAATAGAGAAACTTAATAGTTTGCAATATCGTTTGAAAATCTCATACTGGCCTTTAATTGCAGGGCCCTGTTAACACCGCCCCTGTGTACAAGTATTCCAGCACACATACCTCCATATCTGTTTCAAATATTATATAATTTGCATTTATGATTTTTAACCTACTAATAAAGCAAATTGCGCCAAATGGAAAATCTGAAAATGTATGAATGTTTCTGTGTTGAAAGTACTGAGGAGAAAAAATTCAATTTTGAACTGATT
The DNA here is from genome assembly GCA_958296145.1 of Hydrotaea cyrtoneurina. Classification (NCBI taxonomy): domain Eukaryota; kingdom Metazoa; phylum Arthropoda; class Insecta; order Diptera; family Muscidae; genus Hydrotaea; species Hydrotaea cyrtoneurina. The sequence goes on from OY282516.1 coordinate 19,030,633, forward strand.
TTGAAAAGTTTTGCTATTTAGTGATAATGAGATTTCTGTAAGATTACTGAAGCTTTGCACTATCCACTCCACTACAATACTAGGATCTCAACCAAAGATTGGATAACATGAACAGGGTGTTTGCAATTAGGGAGTGCTCTCATTGAATTTCGATGGGAACATTTCGCTAGACACCTACTGATTCAGAGCCTTTCCCGGCACATAGGCCTGTCATCTCGTTTTCCATTGTGTCATTGTGACAAGGGGCGCAGTTAAATGTTGGTTTATCCTATTACTTACTTACTTACTTAGGTTGGCTCTACAACCTGTTGTTGGTCTTGGCCTGATTAATAAGTGATTTTCAAGCACTTCGGCCCTGTGCTTGGCTTCTCCCGAACGTGATACCAAACATCTTCTTCCACTTGGTCCATTCACCGGAGTCTCGGTCATCCCTGGTAATTGTAGTCCAACACCTTTCTGGCTGGAGCGTTTGTATTCATTCGGCCGACATGAGCCAGCCAGCACCATTGCGCTTAACTACGTTCATGGCGGGATACAGCATATACAGCTCACTATTCCTTCGACGTTATGTTCTTGAATTGTTTGTTAAGCCCGAAAGAACATCTATTTGCCAGCACGATTCTTCGCTTTATTTTGATGCTGATATCACTCTTTCTATTAATGGCGGAGCCAAGGTATATAAAGTCTTCCACTAACTCGACGTTGCCAATCTTTACTATGTCGCCTGTTTTTCGTCGCGACGATTGCCTGGCCTTTGCAAGCATAAGTTTTGTCTTGTCCTCGTTCAGCATCAGACCCGTCCGTCGCCGATTCCTTCTCGATTCTAGAAAAAGGGCGCTCTGTCCTACCGGCAATGTCAATGTCGTCAGCATTCGTATGCGAGGAGAGTGTGGCCCTTGGTTGTCTGAGTGCCAGTTGTATTAACTGCTGAATTTTCGAATATCTTCTCCATCAGGATGTTGAAGAAGTTACCCGAAAAGCTGTCGCCCTGTCTGAGACCTCTTGTAGAAGTGAATGGCCCGGAGAGGTCACTCCCTACGTTTACTGAGGACCTAGTATCACTCAAATAGAGTTTCTCTTATCGGAGTATCGATGAAAAGATAGGGGGACATAGATGTGGGGGACATTCCACACCATCGTCTATGATTGGTCGCGGGTTACTATCTTCGGAGAAATGTTCTTTCCAGACTCTCAGCATACTCGGCAGATCAGGTACCAGATTCCCATTCTCATCTCTACACGAAGTAATGCCAGATCTCGAGTCATTCGTTTGATATTTCACTAGCCGATCGAATTTTCTGGCATCGTTTCTACTCCTCACACAGTCGTCTATCCATTTCTCTCTTCTTTTTTCGGAATAGACGATTCTCTTCAACTCCCGGTATCACTCCAGTACAGCTCGCGTTGCCATAGGCTGTATCCTGCATTCTTAGCTCCAGTGGCGACTATACACTCCTCATCGTACCATTTGGGTTCCATTGTGGCCGCTTTCGGTAACCAGTTTCTTCTTTGGCGGTTTTTTCGATGGAGTCGGGTATATGTTTCCACTGAGCGGATATGTCATTGGGAGGAGGTGTCTTGGCGAGAAGCAATTGAGTAGGCATTGGCTGTCTGTTGTGAATGGAGCTTCTCGACGTCTAGCTGTCACTTAATCGAGTGCGCACCTATGCTCCCACAAGGTTCACATCCGAATTGGTGCTTGCTTTTTTCTCCGTGTCCCTACTGCCTTGTATTTTTCGCGGACATCCGCCTTTTGGAGTGTTCTTACATTCCAATTGCATAACCGTAAATCGTGGTCCTTTAAACGTTTGCGGTGGTCTCATCCTCATCCATGACTGTGTTTCTGGCCCACTACTCTCTAGATGGAACCTTATCTTCAGGATGATTACATTCTAAGATGGCCGATTTTTTCAACCGTTTGACCTCAGGAGCCTGTGTATCACTAGACCGGTTACGTCTCCATTCTTCAACCGCCTGTAAAGATTGAGATCTGATCCTAATCCATGACTGAGTTTCTGGCCCACTCCTCTCTAGATGTCACGTGGTGTCAAACTAGCCGATTTTCTTAACTGTCCTCTGAAGCCTGAGTATCACCGGACCTCTGTTGATTTCCATCATATTTTCGACTATTACCTTTCTGTATGGGAAATTCTGCTAACACTTTGAAGTCAATCGGTCTAAGAAGAATGCTTTTGCTTCTGTGCTTGGGCAGTGGCAACTTGTGCGGTGATCGTGCTAGAGTGGCCGTGAGTGTCGAGTTTTTTTTTTGTTCTGGTATGTTTCGCCGCTTCGGCTTCAAGTAGTTAGTCCCAATTTCACATGGATTGTCTCATATATGATATTGGCTGGATTTATCATTACACCCATCCAATGCATTGTGGCATATACCTATTTATGAAACAATAGCAATGTGTGTATGCATTCACAATATACATGCATATAATTATGTCTATTTATAAGCGCCCGAAGGGCTTTTTCGCGGGGTAGGAGTCCTACGCCAAATAACAAAACGCCATTTGTAATATTTCTATTTGCATATATTTATGAATAAATATATAAATCAACCAAAAACAAAACATTTAGAGAAATAAATTATTTATTAAAAACATGGACATTACTTATTATTCCGAATTATTATGAAATGCATTTCAAGTTTTAGATTCATCAAATATCAATAAAACAAATTTATTTAAATGTGAACTCGTTTAAGATAAATTTGATTCATTTCGAAAAATTACTGAAGAGCATATGTGCCAAAGAATCCATTGTTGTGGTAATTAACTTAATTAAACGCAAAACGTCGACAACATTTATGTTGTCTAGTTTTTCCATACGAAAATTTTAAATGTTCTTAGGATCATATTTCCGAATAAGGGTCTTACATTTTTTTTAAGTAGACCCACTTGGCCCCTCTTCTAGACACAAGCTCGAACTTCAGCTAGGTCTGTGCGAAATTTCAATCCAAATCCACACAAAACTGTGAAATTCAGCGGATGTGTTGTCATTTGATTGATATCGGGTGTACATAAAGTACAAAATAAGTCAGTAAATGCGATTAATTTAATTACAAAATAATTCACTGGCAAAATATAATAACAATTGCAGTTGAGCATCATTATAAGCTGGGCAATAATTAATTTTTAAATTTCTTTCGAAACCCCTTCGTAAAGTCATAAACATTTACACGATGACAGCGTAAGAACAAATACGCGTGTTTTAAAAAAAAATATTGACAAATATTTTTTTTTTTTAAATTTTCAATGAAAGAGTGTAATTTCCCGCCAATTTCCATTTCGTGACTGTTTTGCTACCCCTCTTGCTTCTCTACCCCCTTCGCTCGAACATCTAGACCGTTGACCATGGATGGGTCAAATTAGATGTGTTGCATATGAGTACTAAGTGTCGTATGAGTGTTATGGGTAAATAAGTTAATATGCATCATACGCCACATTCAGCAAACTATGAAATGTATGAGCAATAGGGTTGTAACGAAATTCGCTTCATTTTGGACATTCGCAACCGCATTCGCACTCGCAAAAAACATTATTTTATTATTCGCTCTCGCATTCGCATTCGCAAAAAACTGAAAATTTATTGATTGGATATTAGACTCCTCTAGAAACTGAACTCAATCTGAAATTATAAGGTTTGCCAAGAATTTATTCCTTATGTACCCAAATATGGAATGTTCAACTTTGAAGTTAACTTTAATATATTTTACCATGAGACTGAATTTTCTGTGAATTGAATTAAAATTTTTTGTTAAATTTTTGTTACTTTGAAATAAATTTTTGTTACTTTGAAATACATTTTTGTTACTTTGAAATAAATATTACTGGAAATAAGTACTGCATAATTGACTCTGACATTCCCAAAGATTTTCGCATTCGTTAAACGATTCCTTGTAATATTTACATTAGCTAAAAGTAATTTTTACTATTGGCTTTCGCATTCGCTTTCGCATCCGCATTCGCTAAAAAAAATGTTTACCTTTCGCATCCGCATTCGCTAAAAAAAATTTTTACTATTCGCTTTCGCTTTCGCTAAACACACATTCGTTACATCCCTAATGAGCAACACTAACAGATTGAAGGGGGGTTTTTGAGATATGACTTGATTCATACATCCTGATTCGTGTAGAAATTTTTTAAAAATGTTTCTGGCCCAAAAACGCCATTGTTGAATATAGTTTGTATTTACCAGCTCCTAGATTTCAATATTTGACCAGTGATACAAGTTTACTTAATCGGAAACCGGGTAATCACAAAACCTGTTTCATGTTTGTCTTTCACTTCTTAATTTTTTTAATTGCAAAGCTTTGCCGATCACCGTGGTGGTTGTGAGTTCAATTCTCACGAGAGGCTATGGTCTGTATCACCTGGTGTACACAAAAGTAGAAAATATGTTTACTTTGTATTGTATTAGATAAAAAATAAAATAAATCTGCCGTTTGGCAGATCTATGATGAACCAAGTGGCTTTTTTCTGAAAGATACCGAAACGTAGATTAAGAAAAATGCTTGCATTCGAGTATAACGCTCTTAATGTAACGCAATAACAAAAAAAAAACATAATCATAACAAAAAACCAAACAATTTCAAAAGAAAATGTATAAATTTGTCCACCAGTCTCCCCCGAATTTGGCCATTTCCCCCTTTGGACTACAATTTCTTGAACAGCAAAGCAAAACTTTCCAAAGTCGGAGTTTGTTGTGTCTGTGCTTGGTTAGGAAGGGTGGTACATCCGAAGACGCATCTCCACTGGGAGACCCATAGGGTCGATTGTCTATGTCTTCTTAACAATTTTCACTTACCAGCTCAGCGGCCCTCTAGAATTGTGGAACTATAGCAAATTTTTCCAAAAAAAAAAAAAAAAAAAGTCCTCAATTTTGGGTATTTCCCCTTGGTTGCAAAAGTTCATGGCATTAGGTCAATTAACAAAGATGTCATTGAAATTTATTTTTTACTTTTTCACGGAAACGCAGAATGTCATGAAGCAGTGTCAGAAATGTTTCATATTTTTTAAAAATTCCATAACAATGTTGCAAACTAATGGGTCTCAGAGAGACAATCGACAATTTTCATATCCAGCCCAGGCTGAAGACGCGGAATGTCATGAAACTGCGTAAGAAATGTTTCATAACTTTTAAAAACTCCATAACCGTGTAGGAAACTAATGGGTCTCAGAGGGACAATCGGACTTTAAAATAAAGAAAATAGAATTTCCTTTCCAGCACAGGCTGGAAATCTCCGATAGGAAGTCATGGCTGCGAGTAAACAACTTAAATTAGTATTGCGTGGTTTTCACAGATGGGTTCGAAATGGACGAAGACACGGAAGCCGGTGTCTCCATTGAAAATTAGGGTATTAGAAAGGCTTTTGGACAAGCCGTTGAATGCAGTGCCCTTCAAGCTGAAATTCTAGCGTCTATGTCGATTGTCAGGCAGCATTCATGGCATAACCAGAACTCAGGTTTTATTTAGGGCTATTGCCATATGGCCTGGGTTAGATAAACCAGGTTCAAGACTGGATAGAACAAATCTCAGAGTTATTAGAGGAGTTATCACAGGCTACTGCTTAATCAGGGCGAGGACCAGTAAATGAGTGTTGAAACATAAATAACACATATTTTTTTCTAAGTGTTTCTTGTTGCTAATCAAGTGTTTTCGGTCTGATTTGGTCGCCCACGACGTAAAAGAATTATAAGTGAAGTTCCAAATCATTCCAGATTTAATGCTAATAATGTTTGGAATGGTTTGTCAACAATGATAAAACTTTACATAGTAGGCATGTGGTTTCAACAGAATGCTGCCACATGCCACACAGCACGCCATACAATAAACTAATTCTATAAATAATATAATATCTGATCAACGTGTGTGGCCAGATATCTGCTGACTGATGAATCAGACTGTCAGACAATAAAAGTAAATCTGTACTGAATGGAAAAACAAAACGATTTTATTAAACTTCTAGTAGTGATTGTATTAAACTTCCCCGTGAAAGATACAATAAATCGTTTTTCTTTAACACACGCAACGATTTCGTCGCAGTCGACAAAAACTTTTCGTGTATTTTTAGTAACAAACAATTTCCCAAGTTTCAATTATCCGTGTAAGCCTTGGCAGGCAGGCAAATCAATGTGAGCAAAAACACGCAAACGAAAATAACGCCCACACTTGTGCTGCGTACATCCGGTTGTTTTGAGATTTCCTCCGAACTCCATTCAATTAGCTGTAGTTTTGTGATTTACAAATCCATTTTATTATCATTTCATTTGTTTTTCCCAACGTGTAACAGAGTCCTGGCGGAAAGCTATGCCGAATCTATTTTTTTTTTTTCGAACCGCACAGTCAAAGTGGAGCTGTAGCTGTGTATCGTGCCATTCATTCGGGTGTGTATGTTTACCTCTTTGTGTATGTCTACAAGCCGAGAGTTTTTGTTACCAAAAATCATTAACTTTGTCTACTTACCGCTCAATACCTTTGCATTAAAGCTTTGATGTTAACTAGTGTTTGTCTGTCTTTCGTTCAGTGTGCATGCACATTTTGTCCGTCCGTCGAGTTTTTTCGTGTTTTTCGTGTGCTTTAAAAAAAAAAGAAAATAAAATTATGCAAAACAAAAATAAACAATCAAAACTCTAAAATACACATAAGAACAAATAACATAGAAACATAATAATAAAATAAACAGTGCAATTTAGTTAAAATAAACGAAATTGAATAGAATAAAATAACAAAACAACATTTCATAACAACAACTACATCATCATCATCAGCAGCCACAACACAAAACAAAATAGAAAACAAAACATCGCGCTCTCACGTCACAACAACAATAATAACCAGCACCACGCATCAACACACCAACACATAAAAGACTACACTAAGGGCTTTTTTATGCCCCCCATACCGTCTTGTATTTGTGTTCCCCCCTCCTTTTTCCCGTTCGCATATCACAAATAGTTCTGCGTTCTTCTCGTCGCTGTTCTGTTGGTTGTTGTAGGCATAACACTGAACAACCAACAGTAACAACAGTGGCGGGAGGGGGGCAGCATTATTTGTGATTTTGCTTTGATGTTGTCTTTTGTTTGGTAGTGTCATGGTAGGTAAATACAAAATTCACTTTGCAAACATTCGCGGGCTGAGGTCGAATTATTTTGCGGTATACTCTCATATTAGTTTCCATAGGCCGGATGTCCTCGCTCTATGTGAGACCCAGGTGTGTGAGGATTCTGATCCACAGGATTTTCACATTCCTGGTTATCACACTCTCTCCTCTTTTTTTTCTCACAGAGGTCTTGTGTTATATATACGTAACGGTGTTGTGTTCCAGAGTCAGCAACATTTGAACTCACAAGATCCAGAATTTAACTCCCTCTGGGTTAAGTTCAGGATTGGATCGCACCTATTACACTTCGGGTTTCTTTATAGAAGTCCAAATTTGGAAAGGGAGGCTACCCTAAACGGCTTCGACGCCCTTTCTGACTCTATTTCAAAAGTCTTAGAAGATTATCCGGACAGTGAAATTGTGGTTGCTGGGGATTTCAATGTCCACAATAATTCTTGGCTTTCCCATTCGAGCCATACATCTCCGGAGGGCCAGTACGCTGAGCTTTTTGCCGCGCACAATGACTTGGCGCAATTAGTGAATGAACCAACACACATTCCGCGTGTTGAAGGGCAACAACAAAATATTCTTGACCTTTTTTTAACCTCCCACCCTGAAAAGTACGAGGTTAACATCCTTGCACCTCTTGGCAACTCAGATCATTGCACTATTTCAGCATCCTTTTCGTTCTCCGATCTTCGAGCCACTTCAAAACCAGTCACGAAGCGGACAATGTATATATACGAAAAGGCACGTTGGGCCGAGCTCAACAATTTTTACCAGCAATTTAACTGGAAACTATGTTTCCTAGACAGTAATGTCGATGCTGCTGCTGAAATGGTTGAGAAAATAATTCTTCTCGGTATAAACACATTTATTCCATCGAAGTCTACTTCGATTAAATCTTCAAAGAATTGTTGGTTTAATCAGGCATGCAAAGAAGCTGTCAGATCTAAAGAGGAAGCGTTCAGAAATTGGCGTTTAAATAAAAATGCCAATACTGAGCTGTTACGCAAACAGGCAAGATCATCGTGTGCCAGGGTACTTAGGCGCGAAAAACTTCTTCACGAACAGCGTCTTCGTGCTAAAGTTCTTTCTACTCCCAGGGGAAGTAAGAGCTTTTGGGCATTTGTTAAAAGAGTAAGGGACAATTCTTCATCTTCTATCCCAACTCTCGTTAACGATGACCAGATATTCACTGACCCGGTTGACAAAGCTAACCTTCTGGCTGAAATATTTGCAAAGAATTCATCTTTGCCAGACAGCAGTCAACCACTCCCCGTAATCGAAAACGTATCTACTTCGATGCCTCAGATATTTTTTCGAACACGTGGCGTTAAAAGGGTTCTTACAGATCTCAACGTAAATAAAACTCCGGGCCCGGATGGTATTTCCGCACTTGTCCTATGTAAGTGCTCTTCGAAGCTAGCTCGTCCATTGCGCAATCTTTTCAGCATGTCGTACCGTGCTGGTATTTACCCTTCACGTTGGAAAGTTGCCAATGTTCAGCCGATCCCCAAGAAAGGTGAGGCTACTAATCCTGCGAATTACCGTCCAATTGCAATATGTTCTGCGCTCTCGAAGGTTATGGAGAGCATGGTTAACCACCATCTTGTTAAGTATTTAGAGTCTAACGGCCTTCTAAATGATCGACAGTATGGCTTCCGTAGAAATCGATCTACTGGAGACCTGATGGCGTTCCTTTCGGAGCGATGGAGTCGATCTATTCACGCCCTTGGTGAAAGTAAGGTCGTGGCTCTGGATATTTCCAAGGCGTTCGATAGGGTCTGGCACGGAGCACTCATATCAAAACTTATTGCTTTTGGTGTCGGTAATATCTTCTCTCGATTCATATCGAGTTTTCTCAGGGATCGCTCTATACGAGTTGTTATAGATGGGGTCTCATCCAACGAGCATAGGTTGACCGCAGGAGTTCCACAAGGCTCTGTCCTCTCTCCTTCTCTATTTCTTATTTTCATTGACGACCTGTTGGGGCAGACTGTGAACCCAATCTACTCCTTTGCGGATGACAGCAACCTCTGTCATTCGTACTCATTTGATCATCGGCCAAGTCCCTCGGAGATAGAGGACAAAAGGCGAACGATGAATAACTCACTTAACCGCGATTTGGCGACGATTTGTGAGTGGGGCCAAATGAACAGAGTAGATTTTAATGCACAAAAGACCCAGTGCTGTTTGTTGTCACACAAACGTTCCACTGATCCAGCACCGTCGTCAATATCTATGGGTGGTGTGGATATCGACGTATCAGATACTCTTGATGTTCTGGGCATGAAGATACAGGGTGATGCTCGCTGGGCTAGCCATATATTCGAAGTGTCGAAAGAAGCATTCAAGTGTTTGGGCTTTTTAAAGCGGTGCAAGAAATACTTCACCCCATCTGATCTCGTAAATATTTACACCACCTACATCCGGCCTAAAATGGAATACAACTCGCATATATGGGCAGGGGCTCCATTAACATCTTTGAAGCTTCTGGACCGTGTACAGAGGAGAGCGGTGGCGATGATAGGGGATGGTAGGGTATCCAGCTCTATTGTCTCCCTACAGCATCGCCGAAATGTGGGTTGTGTATCGCTATTCTATAGATATTTTAATGGTATCTGTTCAGAAGATATCCGTCGTCTGGTCCCTGAAGTTAGAACATTTAGCCGGAATACTCGGCTATCCAGGGAATCTCATCCGTTCATTGTCAAATGGCCGGTTGACCGGACAACGCACTATAGAGAAAATTCGTTCTTCAGCCGTACTGTTCGCATGTGGAATAATCTTCCAGTAAGTGTTTTTCCTACCTGCTATGACATTATCAAATTCAAGGCAAACATCAACAAACACTACTCCCTCTTTCCTCCCTCCAATACCCTTATTTCCTATCGCTAACACAGTGCATTGCATTCATAGGGGGCATCCCCTGAGTGTTAGTCAAAAAAAAAAAAAAAAAAAAAAAAGGCTGCATGACTGTGTATGTGTGTGTTTTCTATCTCAATATGGTGACGTTAGAGAGGTAACTAGCCGTCACCAACGACAGTTGGACTACTAAGTCTGTCGTACGATTGGCAACCACCACGAATCGAGATCGAGTGGATGCTTTATAGAGAGAATTTATAGAGTAGTTCAAATTATGGACATGTAGTCAGCCAGAATGTTGCAATTTCCTACTTCACCATGTTGACCAAGTAACTCATATCGATTGTAGTAGTGATGGATATTACAACAAGGTGGGGGGGGGGGAGGTAAGGTAAAGGAAGGATATATAAGGTATATATTTCGAAGAGGTGTCCCAGATATATAAATAGTTTAGGCTTATTGGGTATAGAGATTGCACAGGATCTTGCAAGGATTTGAGGTTCTTTTTAAAATTCAAATTTTAAAAACTTGACTTGAATTTTATTTTACAGATAATAATTAATATGAATTACAACTGATATCTGGAAATTCGTATTTTGTCAATTCTCTGAGGCGACATCTACCGAGAAATAAAAAAAGAAAGCGGTTGGCAACGCAGTAGTATAAGACAGAGCAAAACGATGTACCGTGCTGCAGACTCGAATTCTATCGGTCAAAAGTCTGTAACTTTGGATCCAGTAAAAAGTTTTTATTTTCGGTATTAAGGTATTAACATTCAACATCGGACAATTGGATATGTTTTGAAAATATTTCCACAAATGATTAATGTTTTTTTTTGTATTTTTCGATTTTAGGGGAAATTTTATTTATATTTTTTTTTTGTTTTTAACACATTTTTATATAAATTACTTTGTATTAAAATTTTTTCGTCCATTTTCAGATTGTGAAATTTAAAAAAAATAAAATTTCATGTTACGAATTTTCACAATTTTCACAACTATAACAACTGATTCAATGGAAACCCCTGTGTCACCTTTTGTTTCCATTCCATAATTTTTCTACTAGTGCTGTACTTTCAAGAAATAGGTGATTGCAGGGTCGCCTTTGATCTGATACCATATTCGATGCGGGGACTAGCATACGTTTTGTAATTCTCTCTAAGAGACTAAGAGATAAAAAGCGACTATTTACTCACCTTTCATTGCAGTTGTTGCTGAGAGCTGGCGGTTTTTTTTTCTTCTTCTCGAAACGGCACGCCTAATAGAGTTAATGGTTTTGGGGGGTTTTTTTTGCTGCTACTTTTTGTTGGTATGTTTAATATTATGTTGGCCCATTGGATAATGTGAAGATACTGCCAATAAAAACATAGGACAAGGAGACCATGGCCAGGTCATTGGAAGTGTACAGAATAGAAAAAGGGGCTGAAATGAATACAAGACAATTGGAAAACATACTGTACGGACGTAGCTGTTACATATTTAGGTGTAGTCCATTCCGTCCATAATCGTCCTGAAAATACAGGGGCAAAGAACCGAGGCAGTGTAGAGAAAAGTTATTCTTATCGACAACAGCTTTCAATTATAAACGTAAAAAAAAAACAATTCAAACGCAGTCGCAAGCTAAAAGTCATCGTATAAATTCATATGACTTTTGGAGACAAATCCAAAACAGAAATAAAAAAGTCAAGGCAAAAAGTAATCGCATAAATTGGGAGTTAGTTGAAAAATCTGTTAGATGTTATTACTACTTTTTTTGTAATGGTCCCACTGTTTGTCAATTAATCGAACCTAAATGAAAATTGAAAAATCAGGTCATGTGCATGTGCTGCATGTAACAGGCCAAATCAAAAGCAGAAGGTTTGGCTATAAATTTAGAGGTCTGTTACCGTCTTGGATACCACCAACGGCAAGCAGCCGGTAGCGCTTCGATTAATGACCCAAATGCAAAATACGCCAAAAAAAAACCATAGAAACGCCCCAAACATTGGCGATTTCTTCATAATTTTTAGATAATATTTAATTTCAAAAATTCCCGATTTTTTTTCAAATTTTATATTGGCTTATCCGTTTTTTTTAGCAGCGTATGGGGTCAAGTATTTTTGATTTTTTGAATAAGGTTTAGAGGTGCCACTAACCGGTTTCTTGCGAAAAATGCGGGTTTTCCGAGTTGAGAACTGTGACTGCAAGATTGTCATCATTTTTGTAGAGAATTTTACTAATTTCAATGCGTTGTTAAAGCGTTACATTTTTAGTAATGGCGTAGTTTCTACTTGTCACATGTCATTGAATAAAAGCTTCAAAAGTGCCAGCTAACGAAATAACACCTCTTGTTGGAAACCCGTTTACATAATTCACAAGTTTTGTAATTTTTTTTGCATGTGTAGTAGGGTGGAGTGAAATTCAAAAAAAAAAGTTAACCACGGAAAGAGATGTAGTCTGGGGTCCTAATGAGGGAGAAAATAAAGAAAAAAATTTTAAAAAATTTTTAGGGGTCGCGCCACTCCCTCGAAATTTGGAAATTATCGCTAGTTTTAAAAGTTTTATATCAATAAATGTTTGCAATAGCGTAAACAATGAAATAAGGACATGAAAAAATTTAAAAAAAAATTTCTCATTGTTCAAAAATTTCAAAAAGTAAAATAAGTCCCTTCTTCAGAAAATTGACTGAACAATGAAATCGCCACCAAAGCTACAAATATTAGTCGATTATCCTCATATTTGCCTCAAATACTTTTGTTTGGGCACTGAACAAGCTCAAACTTTTAAATTTCTAAAATCAACGCCAAAATAGCGATAATTTCCAAATTTCGAGGGAGAGGCGCGACCCCTAAAAATTTTTTAAAATTTTTTTCTTTATTTTTCCCCTCATTAGGACCCCAGACTACATCTCTTTCCGAGGTTAACTTTTTCAAATTAAAAAAAAGCATGTTTTCACTCCACCCTATTGTGTAGCTATCACATATAACATTTTTTGTAGCCACAGATTCGATCCAGTAATGGAACCTTTTACAAAAAATCTGAAAAAAATTCTCAAAAATAGTTAAGCTCAGGTTGAGCCAAAAAGAAATATTTTTTTTGGACATCCAGTCACAGTTGCCAGTTGCCCTGAACTTGGCTCAATTTTTCAGATTTTTGTTATCTTGTCCAGGTTTCAGGAAAAATATTATTTGTCCAGGAAATACATGTTTGTTGACTAATCCAAAAAATATTCCACAATAAAATGTAATTTAAATAAATAATATAAAAAAAACTCCAAATATATGTCAAAAAAAAATTAGGATAAATGTTTATTTTCTGTATTTTAAAGGTTATTTTTGTTGTGTTGTTCTTGTTCTTGTTTTTTTTTTTGTGAGTTTTTAAATAGAAATAAATAAAGTATTGCAACATAAATTCAATTTTTTATTTCTTAAAGCGCCCCGGTAGTCGAGTTGGTTGAGATCTTTTGCCTATCAGCGGGGAGAAGTTTGTGGGTTCCATTCCCTCCAGAGCCTTAATATGGTCTGTCGCTGCAAAAATCTAGCCATGCGGTTTGTGTCACCCGGTTTACCCTTGGTCTCAAAATTAGAATATAAATTTACTTTGTGTTGTAATTAAATAATAATAAAGAAAATATATATTTGTTCAGGATTTTTTGTTTTAAATTCAGAATATTTTACTTTAGCAGCTGCCAAACCTTCCTACAGTACAGGATTCGACGGTTGCAGTGGGACGAGTACCTATTCAAACTACCAGATTTGTTTTTGTATACAATTATTTGTTATTGATTCCAATTTCGAAATCCAATCACTTTAGCTCGATGTGGTCACCTTGGAAAATATGCTGATTGTATGCTGCACGAAGGTGATCTTGTGGTTCCCCTCTAGAAAATGAGCTAGATGGAGTAGTCTATCGGATTTACATGTGGCGAATTCGAAAGTCATTGTGTGGAACATGTTTTCCTAACTATTTTTGGTTCACACGAGCTTTATGCGACGGGCCGAAATGTTTGCGTGCCCATGGCTCTAAAGCTGCTTTCATTGGCTTTGACACCAGTCTCATTAAAATCGATTGGACAGTGTCCATCGGTGGTACAGCTGCCCCTGTCATTACTTGGAATGGAAAATTACTTTAGGTGGCCGTTCGTAGGCTTGCAGTTTCATCTGTGCGTTCAGTTAATTAGTAAACACGATCATTTTGAGAGTTTATGAAATGCTCAATGGGAAAATGTTTTTCACTTTCAGATGGCATAGCTTGTGAACAATAGCTGGTGATGATTTTCAGCCCAATTACAACGCTATCACACTAATACTTTTGAATTTCATATCCGACACTGTTGGGCGTTGGTTCATTCAATCGGAATTATTAAAAAATGTTAAATAATACTAACAGCTTAACTTGTTTTTAATTTATTTTATGGGCAGCCAATGTTTTCAACTCCAGACTCCGCCTTCGGGCAAATTCATCCGACTCCGTCTCCACAGCCCTGGTCGCGGGTAATTATTGCTGTAAATATCTCCAGAATAAATGAATGCTTTTAAACATTATGAACATTCCAGCGTTCCATTGTCGCTGATAGCAAATTCAACAGCCACCACATTAACAACAACATCAGACCGGGAATGATGCATCTCATTTTCTTGTGGCACTGGGTGGTTTTTTCTTGTCATCGCCTTCGCCTGTTCCTCTACTGTCCTGTCCTGCCCCGTCGCGTTCTGGTCTCAATTTGGTTTTTATAAGTCTGACAATTACAATTGGAACGATGCACATGCTGTGACCCTATTCACCGAGATCACAATCCTCATTTCGCCTCTTCTTCGTTCTCCCGGTTTGTTTCTTTAGGGAGATTTTTTTTGTTGCTGCCATTCAGCAGTGGTTCGTTTTATTTTTTTTAATTTTCCAGAGTTGTCCTCATGTATGTGTATGTGTTTTGTTGTTTTTCTGTAGTACATGAGTACACTTGGAATTACTATGTATTGTTATGGTATCGCACTGTTTTAAATACACTCACACACACGTACACACTGGTGTGCTACACAGTCGTACAGCCAAACATCCAATCATGTGCATGTACTTACATACACACGTCCATATGTATTTATATGAGTTTTAAAGCCAACAAAATACCACCAAACAATGGAATAAAAAATTCACAGCATGTAGTATTAAATACTATCATTCACTATAATTTAAAGGGTGTTGCGTATGCGGATATGGTTGCATGTGAGAGATCACTGTGATTAGTGACTCAAGGCAATAAACAGCATCCATTCATTTGAAAGATTTATCAACTTAAAGACCTTCGGATCGCATGGAGCTTTAGTCTTCCCCACAATATGTAATACCATTGGACCTGGCCGTAATTAACCACCGTGAGGCTGCCCACGACCTCCTGGCGCAAACGGTGAGCTGATCAGCGAACCATATAAAATCTCGGAGAATGGTGAATGGATAACTGATAGATCTCAGAAACTTTCTATATGGTCATAGAGCACCATAGCATACCAAAATATGGCAATCAGTTTTACGCTGTTTGTTAGAGCCAAACTGAAGGGAATTCGTTTCCAAATTGGACACAAACCGAAGAAATTCCGGCTATCACATGGGAGAAACTGAAGAAGGTTTGTACGAGAATTGCTGTTGGCAAAGCACCGGCAACGGACGACATCCCCAAAGTCGCCCTTGAAACGGCAAAACACTTGATAAAGGAAATCCCAAAGGCTGGTTTTGATTCCGAAGGGCAAAATATTCCAGCTTTGCTGATTGGGTCCTTGAAATGCATGAAAAATATCCGGAATTCCATCGAAAAATCATCTTGACTGATGAGGCCCATTTCCACCTCGTTGGCTACGTCAACAAGCAAAATTATCGCATCTGGGGCTCGGAAAACCCAAGAATTATTGTTGAGAAGCCTCTCCATACTCAAAATGTGACTGTTTGGTGCGGTTTGTGGTCCGGCAATTCATGGTCGGAGTTAGGTGATATTGTTCTGTTCTTGTTCACAACGTTTACTTTCAACAAGACGGTGCTACGTGCCACACAAGCAACGAAACCATTTCTCTTTTACGGGAAAAGTTTCCGGACCGTTTTATCTCTCGAAGAGGTGATCACAATTGTCCAAATACCTTGTGATTAAATACCATGTGACTTGTTCCTTTAGGGTCATGTGAAGGATAAGGTCGACGCCAACAGCCCAGAGTCGATTCAAGACCTCAACGATAGAATTCGTGAGGCTATCGAGGACATAGGGCAGCCACATCCCATTACATTCCAATGGAACATTTCATGAAAAGGATATGGTCCTGTAAGCGTGGTCCTGGTGGCCATTTAGCTGATGGTGTCTTTCATTCTTCACGGCAAACCTTCCTCTTTATTATGAAACAAAAATCCGACCATTTATCTCAAAAAAGTCCATTTTACTTTGAAAACCAATATAACACCTCTTGTTGGAGAACCCTGTAGTAAGCTTGGGAAATATTTCGAAAATAAATACAATTGTCAGATTGTTAAAATAATCAATCCCACCTGGCCTACAACCAATTTATTGCAGAACTCAAAAATGTCTACTTGATCAGAAGCTACAGACATTTGGCAGATGGAATTGCATACTCGACAACTGTGCGTCGCAGATTTTCCAATTTGCTTGGCATTTTTCAGATGGTGGTTGAGGACAAAAGCATTTCAAACTGTATTTCTTTGTCTGACAAGGTCCATTTAAGTCTAAACGTCAATGTTAACAAACAAAATTGCTGCATATAGGGCCACTCCAGTCCACTGGTGGACTTAAGGCGAAATAATATCAAGCTCGAGTCACATTGTGGAATGCTGATCGATCAAGCCACATTGTTGTCCTTTACTTTTTCGGTTGTACTGTTGAATAGCCAGTATTCAAACGAAAAAAAATTACTTGGAATTTCTCAAACTGGAATTTTTCATGGAATTTTTAAAAGTTATGCAACTTATGCAAGTGGGACTTTGCTTAAATACAAATGGTCGACTTCGGAGGGGGACTGGGGGAAATAGTATACGGGTAATAGGGTTCAAGAATTATTTTTTAAACATATTAGGTATTTTTTTTTTTAAAAAAAATTTTAAGTTCAGCGACTTATCATTTTTTTTATAAATATATGGTTTTGATGTCTTCAGTCGGTTTTTGAACAGTTCTGTTTCTAAACTAATTGTCTTCATATGTCCGCTTTCGGTCATATGAAGACAATTAGACTTCAAATAGTTTACTTTTTCCCAATTTATTGAATCGATACAGAATTGTTTTCGTTTAAAAGGCACAAATCTCGATTTCTTGGTGAGACATCTACAAATTATGTTTGATAAGTCTGCACCATCACCTTATACACATAAAATATTAGGGATATTGGACTATGAATACAAATTTGCCAGAATTTTGATTTTTTTTTTAAAATCGGGGTTTCCAACTTTGGACCCTTGTAGGTCATTTCAGGGTAGAACCACTGCTTCATCTATCGGACTTCAGCTCGAACGCACTTCAGCTTGGTCTGTGTGAAATTTCAATCCAATCGGATAAACATTTTTACGAATCCCTCACTGTGCGATCGGTTATTGCCGACGATGGTGCTATAATCACAATTGCAATTAACGATCGCCAGTCGCCGACGATCGCATTGTATTTAGTCGAATCAACGCTGCGTTGTTGGATTTTTCGAAGTCGACTTTTCATCGTCTAGGGACGGAGAACTAAAGCCAAGTGAGACACCAGTCAGTAATTTTCATTACGATAAACTAAACTGCTCCGATGATATTTGAAATACTCCTAGTTCGATCGGAGCTGTCAGAAAATACATATGTGCCGTTTTAAATTCCTGGCAGAACTTTCTGAAAAAATATGGGATTAGATATTGTTTACTAAGTTCAGAAGTTATCGATGTATCTGAAATTACATACAATTATGATTTGGCAACACTGTCATATCTCCCAAAATTCAACAATATACTCCTTTTCCAAGAATTACTTACGTCCGTTAGCCCTTAATGTGTACTACTTATTACCAATTATAACAATCTCTCTCACTTTCTATAAGATCGATTTCTAGTCTGTTACCCAACACTCCTTCGGAAGGACCCTTTATCTTAATAGTAATGTTCGTTCATTTCATGGGGCATTCATTGGGAAAAAGTGGCAATGGCAAAAATGTCAACAACAACAGAATCCAGCAACTGCATTGCAGCAAGTATTTTTTTTTCTGTGTCTACAAGAAATGAGAGAGAGAGAGACACAGAGACAAAACTGACTTTCATCCTATGCATCCCATTACATTCCAATGTCCATGGTGGCGATAATGGTGCTGGTGGTGGTGCTGGTGGTGGCTTGGCTTATACATATTTGCTGCTGTTGACACTTCTGTGTGAAATATCCATGAAAATCTATAAAAATGATGTGAAATTTATGCGTAAACAACAATTTTCTGTGTTTTTAATTTCTTTCTCTTCTTTTGCTGCCGTTTCGAAATTTAATGGACGGCAGCGGCTCTTTAAGAATTTATTACAATGTGCGCAATTTGAGTAAGGGAATTTGTTGGAGATCGCATGAGGATCACACTTGTTGTTGGTAATTTCATTGGGGCAAATGAATTTGAGTCGCATAAAACATTTCCTATATAAATGGAATCTTAAAAGTCGACTGGCTAGAGGGCTGGCAAATTGTTAATCTGAATAATGCGACTATATGGGGAGTGTATGTCATACTGATCAGTTGCATTTGGCGAACCCAGTGCTGTCCTTGTGTCAGCTCCGCCAAGGTAGCGGTGAATGTTTGTGCGGCAAAACCTTCCCTCAGATTAAGAAATTGCAATTCGCCTAACAATATTAAAATAAATGAAATACATTTTTTTATTTAAATACCTCTCACAAAAACTAACAATCAATATATAGGGTTCTCCAACAAGAGGTGTTATTTTGGTATTCAATGAAAAATTCCAATTTTAAGATAAATGATCGGATGTTTATTTCATAATAAAGAGGAAGGTATGCCGTTCATAATGAAAAACAACATCAGCCAAATGGCCACCACCATATCCTTTTCATGAAGTTGTTGTAGTTGTTTGAAATGAAAAAATTTAAAAAAAAATAATTCGAATTTTTGCTGAAAATAATATAAATTTATAATTTATTAATTATAATTAATTTCTTCAACATATTTATACGAAGATGAATTGAGGGGATAAAATCTATCCCTATTTAAGGTTTTTTTTAACCCTCCGTTTAGTGAGTCTCCAGCCATATCAAAAAGGGGTCCCCAGGCACCTTCCCACAAACGGAAGGGTTAAGCAAATTCCCAGTTTGTACCATAATTTCTAACAATCACAAAAAAAAAAAACGTTCCAAAGTATAGCCCGATTCGGATATCTCTATGTCTACGTTTGCCTATTAGCTCAGTGTCTGTGCAGAATTACTCCATTGGGCAATGTTGTTTCCCCAGCTTTTTTCAGTTGTTACACTTTTTTTTTTGCTCCTATTCGAATTTTTCCTAACATGAGCAGTTTTTGATCTTTGCTCAAACATATTACTGATGTTCTTTGCAACAATTACTGATATGTAGAGGTGAGATATTTACTAATACTCTAGCAAGAACAGTCATAGGTCACCTACCCTCTAGATTGTCTTTTAGGACCTATGTATTAAGTGAATCTTTCCTACAGAGGGTTTCATGGTGGTTTCTTCTAGAAACGCAACACACATTTGTCATGAGAGACGTGGTGTTGGAGAAAATCCATACGATGGACGTTTTCTTTAGCAGGATGGCAGAATGGAACTTCGTCGTTCACACCCGACTTCACATTTGCATCGTCTTCAACATTAAATGTTATTAACTCGCTTACCGTTTTGCCCCAACATGCATTTCTGGCTTATGCCCAGAAGGTCCAAAAAAAGAAATGTAAGAACAGCAACAATTTATGCACACAAGCTAATTTCGGTGTAACCAACCGTAAAGTAGGCAACAAAAAATCGTCAAATCCCCCACAACTCTAGATATGCGGCAAAACAAGCGAGCACACACACACATAAAAAACGATAAATGTCCACAGGCAAATTCAACAACCGGCTGTGAATATTTATCATAAACGCAGTAAATGCAGACACAGCGGCAAACGGGGAAACGGCAAAACCTCAAACTCAAGTCAACGTCTTGGGGGACCAGACAGGTACACTTTCGTATATCTACCGTCGGCAGCCGTGCAGTGAACGATATTGTGACGATGAACACTGTTCTCTTATCCCCGGAAAGACAACGTTAATGGGGCTATTTACTTACGTACCCGGCCAAAAGAATTACAAAGTTGGCTTACGCAATTTTGTTTTTTTTTTTTCGTTTCGTTGTATGGTGAAGGAAGTCACCAACAGGCAAGGACAGCACGAGAATACAACATGAGTAATTGGCCAAGACGGTCTGTGTCCGGTGGGAGAGACAAGTGTAAACTGGTCTACATTTTAATGACATACATGTGTTACGGTATTTGTTAATGTTTAACATCATTTAGAAAGAGAACACAAAGTAAATTAAAGATATTTTAAAGGAATTATCATTTACTAAACGAAAAACAAAAGGGCGTTTTTTGAGTAAAAATGTTTTGAATTCAGTCTGGCTGAATATTTTAGACGGATTTTGTATCAAACTCTATATACATTTTGGGAAAAATTAAGGTTTTTTATGGGAATTTGAAGAAATGTGCAGTAGAGTCACATTGACTGCATGGAGAAATATATGTCATATGTCTTACGGGGGAGAGTTGCAGATGACGAAGACAACAAAGGCTGTGAAAGGCCGACAGTTGGATATATGATTTTGAAGAGGATTATTGCCAGAAATTTGTGGGAATGATTTGAAAACCTATAAATCAATTGGGTTTCATATGAACTAAAGCAGAGAATTATTTTTTGTGAATAAAGGGTGTTTGAATCACCCGGTATTTCGGTAGCTGTCACTTTTCAAGCTTTTATTCTTGGACATTTGACAAGCCATTACTCAAAATGGAACGATAAACACTTCAACAATGCATTGAAATTATTAAAATTCACTACAAAAATGGTGAGAATCTTGCAGTCACAGTTTGCAAAACTAAAGCATTTTTGGATCGTCGTGAAGCAACTTGTCGGACTGCAATACAGAAATTGGTGGACCAACTCGAGCTGTTGTCACAAGTAAGTGATGTGAAGAATAAAATCCGTGCACCTCGCTCAAGAACAATTGAATGGTTGAGAAAACCCAGGATTGTCCATTCCTCGTTATTCTTTGGAAATGGACATTAAACAACGTCGTGTCTTTGCTGATTGGGTTCTTGAAATGCATGAAAATGATCCGGAATTCCATCGGAAAATCATATTGACTGATGGGGGGGGCCCATTTCCTCCTGGGTGGCTACGTCAACAAGAAAATTTGTTGCATCTGTAGCTGGGAAAACCCAAGAGTTATTGTTGAGCAGCCTCTCCATCCTCAACGTGTGACTGTTTGGTGCGGTTCATGGTCGAGCGGCGGCATTGGACCTTAATTTTTCGAGAAAAAAAGGTTAGATCAACAGGTGCGGTGAATGGATTGCGCTATCGAGAGATCATTAATGATTTTTTATAGTCGGATGACTTTGATCTGGACAATGTTTACTTTTAACAAGACGGCGCTACGTGCCACACAAGCAACGAAGCAGGAGAAGTTTCCGTACCGTGTTATCTCTCGAAGATATGATCACAATTAACCACCAAAATCTTTGGGGCCTCATGAATGTTAAGGTCTACGCCAACAGTCCAGCGTTGATTCAGTACCTCAAAGATATAACTCGTGAGGCTATCGAGGACATAGGGCCGCCACTTTGCGATTTGGTTATGGAAAATTTCATGAAAAGGATATGATCCTGTAAGAGTGGTCATCGTAGCCATTTGGATGATGTTGTTTTTCATTATTAACGTCATACCTTCCTCTTTATTATGAAATAATTATCCGATCATTTATTTAAAAAAATGTCCTTTTTCCTTGAATACCATAATAACACCTCTTGTTGGAGAACCTTGTACTAAGTTTTTCTGCTGATATTACCGATTTCTACATCATCAATTCGAGCGAAATATTGTGAAACAAAGAAATTCAATTCGTCGACGAACATGTTTTCTCGCAGCCAGTCTAGAAGATTTTGCTGCAATTCTTTGCTTCTGTGTAATATTGAAATGTCCATGGGGATTTTACCTGTAGCAATGTTCATCAATACACACATATCTTATATTTATCTGTTGCAGAAATCCTTCGATCACATCATCGCACATAAACATAAATTATTTACATTGGATGACGTTGACCGCGCAATCAGTCTCAATGTTTTTGGTGACAATCACCTGTCAATATAAACAATGATTGAGGGATAAAATGTGGCTCCTACTTCCTGGTGGAACCACATAGTGCCCCTGCAGGATTGTCATCTGCCCGACAAATCATATTTGCACAGTTTGTGCAGTGGACTCAAACTGAAAGTAGTATTGACACACGATCTTGATCTAGGCCGACCATCTGGGAGCGGTTCTTCGGGGAGTTCCGCTGTGATTTAACTCGGCGTAGGGTTGCCATCTCAAACGAATCCTACGACCCAAAGAGTATCACAAGGTAGTTGAATGGCTCAGGCAGACGGAGGATTCACTTGCACCGCGAGTTCGTAAATTAACACTCCTCAAACCCTAACCAAGAAGAAGATTCCGCCCACTCAACCTAACTATAACTCATTCTGAATTTTGTTCATAGTTCCATAATAGGCATTCCATCATTCGCTTAGAAAATTCCATCTTTGTTCAGTTCTTTATAACACACTTACCATTTCTGTTTTGCTTTTCGAAACACTGTGCCACTGAGCCGAGTAGTACTTCCACTGAAGTGAAGTTATCAAACTTTGACGCATTCTTTGGTTTACTGCTAGTTATGCTGTCTACCAATCAATCTTTTTCGTTGTAAAATGTGTCCTTTTCAGAATATGCCCCCGAGCTGATTATCATGTCCGGGGAATTGTTATATCGAACTAGCAACAATTTTGTTAAATTTTTCTCATTGTTCTTCGTCGGCCATTTGCTATGGGGTAAGGGTGTGTTAGGGCATCCTTGGCTACGGATAGACATGTTAACCCAAATTGTCCTTGAAACCGTCACACAGACCGACCATTCATGGAAAAGTTAAGAATTTATTAAAGAAATGCCAGTCATTCATGTCAAACACCCTGTATCACACAACCCATGCTCTCAAAGACGAAGAAAAGATAGTCTGAAAATTCAAGTCGTTTGAATGTGTCTACGCAAATATAAATGTGTGTGTGTGTGTGCGAGTGTTCCGGGGTATTCTAATGGCACTAATGTTCAACTCTAAATTCTCTTTTTATTCTTACACTTCTACTCCTCTGTGTGTGTGTGTGTGTGTTTGTTTTGTATGGTGATGTCGATGTCATTGCTGTTGTTGTTGCCTACCTAATTATCCAACAAATCATTCTGTCACTTTGTCAACATTATGGCTTTTAATACAATACGGACCGGCACTCAAACAAACACACGCGCACACACTAACGACTTGTGTACGTTCTTAGCCAAACGACAACAACAAAAAGACGAGCAACACCACAGCCAAGTTATTTGAAAATGTTGACCAACATTTTCTGCCACAACTGTCTGTCCTATGTCGGCCTGTCAGTGGGCCACTGGGCTGAAGAGAAGACGAAAGTTTACGTTCTGGTTTTCGTCTTTCATTCCATTCGGTTATTTTTATCGCATTTTGTGTCCTGCCCGGGGGAATGACAGTTTGAAGATAATAAGACGAGTTGTGGTGGTTGACAAGTTGTCAAAATGATTCAGGGGATTAAAATGAAATCCGTTAACAAAAATTTAATAACTTTTTGAGAATATGAATGGCATTTGTAAAAGGTCTAGTGAAAGATATTCTCTGGAAATTCTGGGCAATTCATGTAAGGCAATTCGAAGAAGGAACACAAGTCTAGGACATTCACTCCTTTGGACTTTCACTCAATTAGTCTAATGTTTACGGTTTTGATAATTTACAAAGGACAAGCAACCAAAATTAACTCAAAATTTAAATATTTCTATACTGTATGGAACAAGCTCAAGCTCATGGCTCACGTTTGGAGTATCAGCTTGACCAATTACAGGTTTACAGTGAAAATAGCACAGCAACATGTTTTCATATGGCAAATCAAAAGATTAGCTAATCTTTAACAGAGTTTCAAGGACTTTGTTCTATAGACCAGATTATGGCATCCGTTTGCCTTTACCAAGAGTCATCGGATTAACTGGGACTTGGCAGATCCGAAGGTGTACGAGGCCGTCATCTTTTGCGTGGTTTCTCATTCAGAGTTCAGAGTTGATCCGAAAATCTGTAATCCTATCACAGAGTTCCAGGTAAAAGAGGGAATGTTGCCTTCTGACTGCTTTAAATTAAATAATCACGTATTTTTCGGGGTCCAATGTTCACAGACCTACAGCTAAATATAACATGAAGAACAATGTAGTAGAACTGTAGTATTTATCGTGCTGAAACTGAAACCATTAAAGACGTAGGATAGGTTAGGTTGAAACGGAGGATCGATCATGTACCCATGACCGTCTCATATCATTGACATCCACCTGGGCCAGCTGTTCGGCCTGTTGTGTGCTCCTGATTTCTTCTTCAGATTCCCTGCCCCCATTTTTACATTAGAAATTCGGTCGCCTCTATAAAGTCATCTAGGGTGTCCTCTCCTAATTGGATTTTCCAGATCTACGAGATAGCGAGGCACTGGCACAGGAAGTGTTCTGCCGCCTCGGCATCCTCGCCGCATGTCCTACATTCATCGCTCTCGGAACACCCTATCATAAAAAGTTGTGCCCTTCGGTTGGAGTGTCCTGTGATGATCCCTACCAGCTTACCTAACTCATTTTTGGTAAGCCCGAGTATTATCCTTGTGTTTTTTTTTGTAATCAATATTACTCCAGGTTTCCTTTGTGGTTTTTCCCTTATTTAGCTCTTGCCATGTGAAGGCATGGCTCGTCCTCATCCATTCCCTCAACTCCTTTTTTGTCTCCAGAAAATGTTTAGACAATTGTGGGGTATTTTAGTCGGATTCCCTTCCCAAGCATATTAAAACTAAGGGAGCTATGAATTTTTTTTTTTTTTTCTTTTGAAAAATATCTTTAAAAAAATTTTTTTTTTTTAATTTTTCCAAAATTTATTGTTTTAATAAACAAAGAACATTAAAAAAACACATTTCCATGCTAAATTTTGATAAAAAAAATTCAAAAGTTCAACTTTGCCCTTGAATTCCTCAATAAAAAATGAAATTAATTATTGAAATCGAATAAAAAAAAATTACAAAAATATATCTTTTCAAAAGTTACACAGTTTTAGTCAGTAAAAAACGATTGTGAACCACTGTGCGGCTGTCAATCGGTGTTTATATGCCCCCTGTAACCTCTGGTTTACACTAGTCAATGGTGTCTGAATTATGACCCAGGTTTTTTTTTTTTTGAAGGCCAACACTTAGGTTATGGCCCATATAAATGCAATGCAATGTGTTAGCGGAAGGAAATTGGGGAAGGAGGAGGATCTCAGAGAAAACTCGATATGAATCGAGAGAAGAGATTACAGACACCCTATCGAACGCTTTGGGACTATCCAGAGCCACGACCGTGGTTTCACCAAGGCGGTGAATGGATCGACTGCATCGTTCCGAAAGGAACGCCATCAGGTCTCGAGTAGATCGAAGGCCGTTAGACTCTAAATACTTGACCAAATGGTGGTTAACCATGCTCTCCATAACCTTTGAGAGCACAGAACATATTGCAATTGGACGGTAATTCGCAGGATTAGTAGTCTCACCTTTCTTGGGGATCGGCTGAACATTGGCAACTTTCCAACGTGACGGGTAAATACCAGCACGGTACGACGTGTTGAAAAGATTGCGCAATGGACGAGCTAGGGTCGAAGAGCACTTACATAGGACAAGTGCGGAAATACCATTCGGACCCGGAGTTTTGTTTCCATTGAGATCTGCAAGAACCCTTTTGAGTCCACGTGATCGAAAAAATATCTGAGGCATCGAAGTAAATACGTTCTCGATCACGGGGAGTGGTTGATTGCTGTCTGGCATAGATGAATTCTTTGCAAATATGTCAGCCAGAAGGTTAGCTTTGTCAACCGGGTCCGTGAATATCTGGCCATCGTTAACGAGAGTTCGAATAGAAGACGAAGAATTGTCGTATATTCTTTTAAAAAATGCCCAAAAGCACTTAATTCCCCTGGAAGATGAAAGAACTTTAACACGAAGACGCTGTTCGTGGAGAATTTTTTCGCGCCTTAGCACTCTGGCATACGATGATCTTGCCTGTTTGCGCAGCAGCTGAGTATTGGCATTTTTATTTAAACGCCAATTTCTGAAAGCTTCCTCTTTGGATCTGACAACAATTCTTTGGAGGAGGTTTGATCGAAGTAGTCTTCGATTCCAAGAAGAATGATTTTCTCGATCATTTCTGCAGCAGCATCGACATTATTGTCCAGGAAACATAATTTCCAATTAAAGTGCTGATAGAAATTGTTGAGATCGTCCCAATGTGCCTTTTCGTATATGTACATTAGGGTGGAGTGAAATTCAAAAAAAAAAAGTTAACCTCGGAAAGAGATGTAGTCTGGGGTCCTAATGAGGGGAAAAATAAAGAAAAAAATTTTAAAAAATTTTAGGGGTCGCGCCGCTCCCTCGAAATTTGGAAATTATCGCTATTTTGGCGTTGATTTTAGAAAAATCCTAAAAAGTTTTATGTCAATAAATGTTTGCAATAGCGTAAACAATGAAATAAGGGCATGAAAAAATTTAAAAAAAATTTTCTCATTGTTCAAAAATTTCAAAAAGTAAAATAAGTCAAATCGTCCCTTCTTCAGAAAATTGACTGAACAATGAAATCGCCACCAAAGCTACACATATTAGTCGATTATCCTCATATTTGCCTCAAATACTTTTGTTTGGGCACTGAACAAGCTCAAACTTTTAAATTTCGAATAAGTTAAGTCGTTAATTTTTAGGATTTTTCTAAAATCAACGCCAAAATAGCGATAATTTCCAAATTTCGAAATTTTAAAAATTTTTTTCTTTATTTTTCCCCTCATTAGGACCCCAGACTACATCTCTTTCCGAGGTTAACTTTTTCAAATTAAAAAAAAACATGTTTTCACTCTACCCTAATGTACATTGTCCGCTTCTTGAAATACGACATGTTCTGAATGTTATATCTCTTCGGTGAACTGTGGATAAGCAGGGAAATTATAGTGTGTATACCGATGAAGATGGCCTCAGTGTCCCGTTAGGAACTGAGTCAGCCTATAATTTAATGCTCCATGTCTCCAGCTAATTTTGTTTTCTTATGCTAGGAATTAGTTTGTGTGTCCATCTTCCTTTCGTTGAGTTTTTCCGCCTGCTTTGCCATTTCCATATGGACTTATTTCTTTCGACTCAAACCTATCTCAGTCATCTCCAAACCCAAAACCGAACAAATATACACAACCTCTCATACGTTCGGTTGTCCTCTAAGGCCGTACTGGAATCCATTACTAACTAGGTGCCAAAAGTCATCTAGTAGTGTGATCTCCAGTTCTCTGGTTTCCTCGCACACCACAACGAATGTTCAAGTTAAATCCAATACATCGCTTTCGCACAGTCCGACAGTGTTGAAAAGATTTTAGAAGCTAATGGATTATGATTATCTGGCAATGCAAATGGTAATGAGATCTACTTACCGAGTACAATTTCCACCTCGTTGCACTTTGAGTATTTTGTTTTTTCTATTTAATAATTTCACAAAATGTATAGAATATCCTGCCACGGGGGGAGAATGACAACAACTTTTTGAAACCTAATTCAATAAATATAATTTCCAATTTATTTTCAATAATTTAGATTTTAAATTAAAATACACTCAACTAATTTCAAAACAAAATTTGCCCAATTGAGTGTGCACGAGTACGCACGCACACACAAATTGATTTTTATCAATTTCCCCCGTAGACCTGCACTGATTCCATTAACTGGGAAACAAACTTTGTCAGGACTTGTCATTTTCCTCGAGGAGCCAATAAATACGTTGCGTGTCTAGGAAACAGACAGCGGCAAACAAATCTTCGGTTACTTTTATAACAGCCATGAAATGCCTGCCACCAACCAACCAACCATCGACTCCTTTCACTTTTGCCGCAATCATCGACGTCGCCATCACCGTGTTCATCATCACCATTGTCGTGATATTAAGTTTTCTTTTTTCACTTCCCCACCAACCGTAAAGGACTTCAACAGTTTTTGAATCCACAAGTGTTCAATAATGAACATATGGCTGTCGGCGGTATTTGGCGTTTGTTTTTCTCTAACGCCCCCGCCCCCTTATCGAGCAACCTGATTTCGTTGCGCCTGGTTGTCGTTACGGTGTAGCTGGCTGGCTGACTGGCGGCGGGTTGATTGTCTGGTCGGAGTCGTGCTAGTGGTTTGTAGGAATGATTTAGCATCGTAGCATTTCGGTGTCCTACGGCCATGAATTGTATGAATTTTTAACTTCTTCCTTCTCCTGTACTTTTAGTTTTGACGTGTATTGCCTGCAACTTAAACAATTTGAAAGATGTTTCACAAAAGTGAAAGGTGTTGGCGAGAGACAGAGAGAGAGAAAAATGAAAAAGAAAAGAAGAACAACAACAACAAAAATAACCAAGAAAGCTGGAAGAAAAACATTACTTTGCATCTGTTAAATTTATAAATAATCATTTAAGAGAAAGAGAATGTTAATTTAATCAAAATGTGTGCAGACCGTGGTGGAGGGATATTTAAATTGGGGCAAATTTAATAAAATAAAATTTGCAAAAACGACTTGTCAATTGTAAAAAGTCATTAATCATGGCTCTACAGCGTTCCCCATAAACTGTAACATTATGGCCGGCTACATTTTTTGAAGAAATATGGACCAATGATTCCCTCTGCCCATAGAGCACTGGTGACAGTGACGGATTTTCATTACTCCAACTACGACAATTTTGTTTGTTAACGTACCCCTTAAACCAAAATGTGATCCTCATCGCTGAACCAAATTTTCTTGTGAAAATCTGAATCGGTGGCCATCTTGTTTTGGGCCCATTCACTGAACTGGCGACGCATTTTTCCAGATTAAGTCTATTCGTTATGAAATTGCAAGTGACAGCTGTCAAAGAGACAAACTCCGAAAAAAGTGTGGCGAGATTGAAAACCACACGTCTAAAAAAACACCCCTTATATGAGAAAAGTGTTGTTTGCATTTCTCAGAAAGAAAAGTGGTAAGCCTTTCTTGAAGTGTGGCCCGATTGAAAACCACACGTCTAAAAAACACCGTTTATATGAAAATAGTGTTATTTGAATTTCTCAGAAAGAAAAGTGGTAAGCCTTTCTTGAGGTGTGGCCCGATTGAAAACCACACGTCGAAAAAAACACCCCTTATATGAAAAAAGTGTTGTTTGCATTTCTCAGAAAGAAAAGTTGTAAGCCTTTCTTGAAGTGTGGCCCGATTAAAAACCACACATCGAAAAAATATTCTTTATATGAAGATAGTGGTATTTGAATTTCTCAGAAAGAAAAATATTAAGCCTTTCTTTAATCTTAGTTTAAAGTGCTTCTATTTATTTCTTGAAGTGTGGCCCGATTGAAAACCACACGTCGAAAAAAACACCCCTTATATGAAAAAAGTGTTGTTTGAATTTCTCAGAAAGAAAAGTGGTAAGCCTTTCTTGAGGTGTGGCCCGATTAAAAACCACACATCGAAAAAATATTCTTTATATGAAGATAGTGGTATTTGAATTTCTCAGAAAGAAAAATATTAAGCCTTTCTTTAATCTTAGTTTAAAGTGCTTCTATTTATTTCAAAGGCTT
>OY282516.1:19065495-19185495 GCA_958296145.1 Hydrotaea cyrtoneurina
AGTAAGTAAGTAAGTAAGTAAGTAAGTAAGTAAGTAAGTAAGTAAGTAAGTAAGTAAGTAAGTAAGTAAGTAAGTAAGTAAGTAAGTAAGTAAGTAAGTAAGTAAGTAAGTAAGTAAGTAAGTAAGTAAGTAAGTAAGTAAGTAAGTAAGTAAGTAAGTAAGTAAGTAAGTAAGTAAGTAAGTAAGTAAGTAAGTAAGTAAGTAAGTAAGTAAGTAAGTAAGTAAGTAAGTAAGTAAGTAAGTAAGTAAGTAAGTAAGTAAGTAAGTAAGTAAGTAAGTAAGTAAGTAAGTAAGTAAGTAAGTAAGTAAGTAAGTAAGTAAGTAAGTAAGTAAGTAAGTAAGTAAGTAAGTAAGTAAGTAAGTAAGTAAGTAAGTAAGTAAGTAAGTAAGTAAGTAAGTAAGTAAGTAAGTAAGTAAGTAAGTAAGTAAGTAAGTAAGTAAGTAAGTAAGTAAGTAAGTAAGTAAGTAAGTAAGTAAGTAAGTAAGTAAGTAAGTAAGTAAGTAAGTAAGTAAGTAAGTAAGTAAGTAAGTAAGTAAGTAAGTAAGTAAGTAAGTAAGTAAGTAAGTAAGTAAGTAAGTAAGTAAGTAAGTAAGTAAGTAAGTAAGTAAGTAAGTAAGTACTTGAATTTTCCCCAGTTTTCTTCTATTCCGCCCCACACTGATTCTTATAAAAAAAATCGTCAGATTCCGCGTCACCTCTCTAACGTCGGGAACTGCTTTCAAAAGACAAGTCACTATTTTCAACCTAATTGTTTCTTTTTTTTTATTTCAAAAACAGTTTTCTTGTTTTTGTGAAATACTATAAAAATCAATTGAGTGTCGATGCATTTCGCCTATTACAATGTTACGACACTCTATTGCGACACCCACTTCGATGTTCACAATAAAATTATACGTAAATGACTATGAACACTTGAATACCACAATTCTCAAACACATGCACGATCTCTCAGAAGTCCTCCAAGTACGAAAATACATTGACAAGAACAGTAGTGCTCCAGAATATTATCATGGTGAGAGGAATGCGAAGGCATCGCAGCCATCTATTTTGGGCAATTTTTAAAAAATTTGATTGAGTTGGGGAGGTTATATTGTATATAGTTTGGTTTGATTCAAGGGTAACAATATAGTATTATGGAAGCACCATAGAGGTTAAAACGTGTACAGATGCCGATCGATATGCAGATGATCTTGTATCGAAAATTGATGCAGCATAGTTAGATATTGAACTACGAATGTGATTGAATGGCTACCAGATCATTTGACCCTCACTTAAAAATCTTCGCGTAATCGTGGTTGAGTGAGCCATTCATTGATCGTCTTTTGTTCCCGATCTCCAGAGGAGTTGACCGATGGGTAAATTAATATGATTGGCAGATGTTGCTGTCATCCGCAAAATTGTACGTTGAGTTCACAGTCGTCAATGAATAGAAGAAATAGAGAAGATAGAAGAGAAATTTGTGGCATGCTAGCGTTGGACGAAGTCCCATATATATCGACTTGTATAGAGCGACCTCTGAGAAAACTCAGCATGAATCGCATCAAATGTGATATGTTTCGATATGACAGCATTGAGCCAGAGCCTTGTAAATTTCCAGAGCCCCGACTTTGCTGTCCCCCTAAAACGTTTTGAAATGAGCGCCATCATATCTCCAGCAGATACGTTTCTACCGAAGCCATGCTCTTGAACATTTAGTAGTCCATTAGACTCTAGATACTTTAGCACTTCTAGAGCGCAGAGGGCGGTAATCTGCAAGATTTGTAGCCACGTCTTTCATAGGGATCGGCTGAACAGTGGACGTGAAGAGTAAATACCAGAACGGTGCGATATGTTGTACGATAACATCGAAAAGCATTTACATGAGAGAATTGCTGAAGAGTGGCCGGACTTTCAGTATATTGTCATAGAGACACCCTGTTTTAGCACATCACAGGATGACAAAGTATATATAACAAATAAAAAAATGATGGACCTGGCCCCAAAAACCCCAATTCAGACTAATTGAATCTTTTCTACAGCACTCTTCTCTAGATTTACGCAATTAACCCATTTTTTAAACACCAGACGCTTTTAGCCTCTTATTGATATACTTGTAAACAATGCCAACGGTTATAATACCCCAACCGTCGACTGTACTCCGCAAAGAGAGAATAAAAATCCCAAGTCTTTTTGTAATTATGGTCAATTTACTTGATGATTATTACAATGATGACGATAGTCTCTCAATACTTTTTATTTTATTAAAAATAAAATTGTGTTGCTGCTGCCATTGGCAGTGTGGTCCTTCTAATTTCATTAGAATGCTATGGAAGTGTGCATGTGTATGTATATGTGTTGTGTATGTTTGGGTATTTGTATGTCCTTTCCCTTTCCATGCCATACTTACGAATATGAAATTTTTTATTATAATTCAGGCTGTACAGCGTGTGTGTGTGTATGTTGGCATAACCTCCGTCGGAAAATAGGGGACGGAAGGAAGTAGATGTGAATGGAACTTGAAAAATAAGGACTCACACTCTCGTATGCAGAGCAGCAACACTAACGAGAGTTGATTTTTAAGAGCCTTTTCGACTAGAAAAATACTTAAGTATGTTTTACTCCTTACAACATATTCAGCAATGCCAGAACACACACACGTACACTTGAAGATTGTAAACCAGTATTGGAGTGTAAAACATTCGATACTTGGTCGGTTGGTTGGTATACAAATCTACAAGGACACAACAATCCAAGGGCTCACCTACGCACACACACACACATACTCACAGGCAATATCGGGTACCTGCTTATATTCAAATCCACTTCTTTTAAGTGAGTTTTTGAACAACTTTCATATTTTTTCGGGGGAGGCGTGGGGTTGGTGGATTTTTGTTTTGTTTGTTTCGTTTTCATTTTCATTGGGAAATGTGTACATACTTTGTGTGCGAAATTGTTTTGTGCTTAATATTCTATGGAATTTGTTATAAATGAAAGTATTCATAGGTTTTTAAATTGATTGGAATTCCTAGGAAATTGATTGATTTTTCGTGTATTTTTTTCTTGTTTTATTTCACAAAATATTTTTTGCGTTGATCGGGGATTTGTAAATTGATTACAAGTTCTGCGAAAAAATCAACTGAAATCGAAAAACAATGTAAACTAATGAAATGAGAATTTTAGATTGTAGTTTGAATATGTCTGATTGTAAAACTCCCATTGAATGCAGTAATAAGTCAATAGATTTTTAGCCACAAATGAACAACAAAAAAACTCTGATTTTACAACAGAGGATAAATGGGGAGGGGTTTTATCCGATTTTAAGGAGGCGACGGGCCACATATTGTCGCTCTTACTAAAAAAAGGAAGCTGAATCGCGACGGCGATTACAAATCTTGGGTTTAGCAGTTTCATAACTCCATAGTTCCATTACTCCCTTGACTTTTAGAGCGTCCCAAATAGTTTTTAATTTTATTAGAAAAGGCTTTAGTTTTGCGAACTGTTGACTGCAAGATTTTCACCACGTTTGTAGTGAATTTTAATAATTTCAATGCATTGTTGAAGCGTGTATCGTTCCATTTTTAGTAATGGTGTTGGTTCTACTTGTCAAATGTCAAAGAATAAAAGCTTCAAAGGTGACAGCTACCGAAATAGCAGGTAATTCAAAATAACATCTCTTGTTGGAAAACCCTTTATAAATGATTTTGTTTCGTTTACGGTATGACTGTCGGTTTACCCGACTAAACCTTTCCCACTTGTTTTTTTTCTATTAAGCATCTCCGATTTTAAGAACAACGATTTCCCATAATTCGCTTTTTCTTACTTCTATTCAGTCTAGGCGCCTTATTATCTTTCTTTTTGCGAATAATCTAAAACGTTAAGTTTCTCAATTTAAATTCTTTCGCATCGATGCATATTTCCCGCTGCCAACAACAGTAAAAGGCCTGGTGTGGCGCCCCTAAAAACGAATCAAATATACCCCGTGCCAAGGGGACAGTTACAACTTTACACACTTTATCATTTGGATGGAAGCAATCATCAATGGCATCGCCTGGCCTCACCCTCATCCTCTTTGACACTGACATCTTTACTTGTGTTTCCAATGCATCCAGCAACGTCAATGTTCGGTTAGTAAAACATCTGGAAAGTGAACGGAATAGAAGAAAGAAAAAAAAGAACCATAAACCCAGGGAAAAGATGTTGAAAGTTTACTATTGGTATTGTTGTTTTTTCCGTTCGTTTGTTCTTCCGTTTCCGATAAAAGGTTCAATAAGTTTTATGTACACGTTGCACGTTATGTTTTGTCCATGCAACACCAAGCCAACCTCACAGCCATCGTGCACCTTGGCCACAGCCACTGGCAATTCTGCTGCCCGCCAGCACCGTCAGACAGTCCCAACAAACAAACAAAAAAAAACCAAGAAAAATTAAAGAACATCGAACATTAAAGTATTCCTGTTAAACAGAAAGAAACAAAACACAAAAATAAAAGGAAGGGAAAGGAAAGGAAAATGAAAAGAAAACTATTGAAAATTTCCTGTGGAATATAATAAAACAAAGAAGCTATTAACGAGGCATGCAGTGAAGTTTAGAAATGCGTGTTAAAATGTTTTCAATTACGTGGCAGCCAAGTGAAATTGAGACTTGAGTTATTTGCAAACGAGTGGAAATTTATGGCGATTAATTGAAAATGAAGCCAATGAACTCGTCTGTTTATGTGAAAAAATTGTAAGTCATACTTGCAGCTGTACTTTTTCCACAGGTCCCAGAAATAGAGAAGGACATGTTTCGTCTCTAGGAAACATATGGCTATGACAAGAGACCAGCTTGTGGGGAACTCTTTTAAACGGAGTATACAAATTATATCGTACACAGCTCACTGCTTCGAGAGAAGTTCTCCGTCTGTTGCTTCATGGCATGTTAAGGGAAATAAGTAGGTAAGTGTCAAAAGTGCGATAAGTACGGGTTTCCGTAAACCAAATTAAAAAATCTTGATTTAAGTATGCAATTTTCTAGCTCGGAATTCTTATTTTTATCCATAGTTGAGACCGAATGGTCTTTTGATTTGTAGGATAGATTTGAGTACATCATAGGATAGAAATAAGTTCGAAATGAACTTATGTGTAGAACGTTTGGATTAGCCCGAATAACTACTTGAAATTATCAGAAACTGAAATTGATTTAAGGAAAATTTAGATAAAATTGTAAAAAAAAATATTCTTGGTGTAAAAATATTAAATCTTAATATATATTTACCCTCGACACTGATTCACTGATACACTGATACACTGATACACTGATTCACTGACTCTGTCACGCAGTACGTAGGAATTTAAATAGGCATTCTATAATAATTCTATAAATAATGGTAATAAAAAAAATAATATTTTTTTTGTACAGAAATTGTGTTTTCCCCAAATTTTTTTTTTCCAATTTTTTTTTTTCAAAAAAAATTTTTTTTTCACAAAATTTTTTTTTTCAAGAAAATTTTTTTTTTCAATAAAATTTTTTTTTTCAACAAAATTTTTTTTTTCAACAAAATTTTTTTTTTTCAGCAAAAATTTTTTTTTCAACAAAATTTTTTTTTTTCTTCAAAAATTTTTTTTTTCAACGAAAATTTTTTTTTTCAGCAAAAATTTTTTTTCCACAAATTTTATTTTTTTTCGAAATTTTTTTTTACAAAATAGTTTTCTCAAAATATTTTTTACAAAATTTTTAAAATTAAGTAACAAATACTTTCTCAAGCAAATTAACGGGCGCCATAGGCGCATTACAACTTACTAGTTCATAATAGGATCAGTTCGAAGTGGATTTAAAGAGAGCACATTTTTATACCTTCTCAGCTTTCTCTCTCACAAATAGTTATACGATTTTGTTTGTCTAACCTCACATCAAATTTAGCTTATTTTTCCTAATAAATATTCAACTACAGTTGGTAGCGTGCTTGCCTATCAGCGTGGGGGTTGTGGGTTCGATTCCCACCAGAGGCTTAGGTCTGTCGCTACAAAAATGGTCTGTGTCACCAGGTTTTCCCGTGGACCCAAAATTAGAATATAAATTTACTTTGTATTGTAATTAATAATAAATAAATAAAATTCAACTACATTTGCCCGCATTTTCAATGATTTCTCCTGTCATCATTGGTTTATTATGTGCCATAGTCTTCCGCAATTAAACGAGAATTACTGTTTACCAGCGCATTGGTTGAAAGTTGCGCCAGTCGAGAACCAACATTCCCAACTAATGCACAGTGGGGGAATTCGCAAAATCTGCCATTTGAAATTAGGTTATTCCGATTGGATGGAATTTTCGCATAGTCCTAAGAGAAGCGTGGTCGAGCCTCGTTGGAAAGCCAGTTTCTCAAACAAATTGAAAGTTGCGCCAGTGGAGAACCAACATTCCCAACCAATGCACAGTGGGGGAATTCGCAAATTCTGCCATTTGAAATTAGGTTATTCCGATTGGATGGAATTTTCACATAGTCCTAAGAGAAGCGTGGTGGAGCATAAGTTCAGAAGATGGATACATCGGGTCTACACAGAGATTAGGGGCCTCGTTGAAAAGCCAGTTTCTCAAACAACTGTAAACTTCTGCCAAATTCTTGTTTATATTCCAATCTGTCTAATATTTTACATGAATAAGGTGATGCTTAAGACCTATCAAAATACTTTGTCGTTGTCTCGCTTAGAACAGAAATTGTTATCCGACTCAAAAGTACAAGCGAGCATTCATAGTTTCCCCACCATTTAAATGTCACCAACACACACTTCATATCGTATATGTTGCATGCCTTCGGGAGCAATCAACTGTTTCTATTTAGTGCGATTACTGTACAGCTGAAAAACTCTAAGCATAATATTTGACTTTAACACTTTAAATTTGTTTTTCAACAAATGTTTATTTGTGACTTTTTGCTGTGTGACATTTGCGCCACATACAGTCAGTCATTCATTCATTTGTATTGTTTTTCAACTTAACATTTAAAACTCGCCACCCGGAACAGCAACAGCAATAACATGAAGAGTAGCAGCAGCAGCAGAGGCAAACAACAACAACAACAACACCACCGAAAAGAAATTATCAAGGGGAATTGCAAGTCACGATTTATTTAAATGCACGTGGTTTGCATAAACAAATTGCACATTTTCTGCCAACAAAGTGTAAATTGTTTATGAAAACAACGTGCAACGAATGCCAACATTATCAGCATGAAATGCCAACATTTGCGGCGAGAATGGCTGCCACATGCTAAGTCTTTGACTGCCTCCATCACAGACCCTGCCACCGTAGCACTCACATACAGACATATATAAATATCGACAATACGCTACAGCAGCCTTCGCACAGCGTAAGCGATACGAGCTCAACAACAACCCAACACCCTTCATGTAGTTTTTAATTAATAATACGCATACGCCCCCTCGGTATGCTTTCAATACACACACACACACATACGTCTAGCTAGGCATAAGGGGACACTTTACGAAATGGTTCTCGCGTGAAGGAAAATGTAGGTTGTTGAATTGAATTGGAGTAACCGTGAATGAGACTCTAGAGTTTTTGACATGAGTCATTTGATTCCCACAAGTTTCATGTCATTTGATTTTACAGATGAAATCACATCAGATGGTCAACTAACATGTGCAAGGTCAATCTTACCGGCTTCACAGCATCCAAAATTGTCGATATATTGCGGTGCAGTTGTATATGGCTTCTCATTAAGCCTGCCTAAACTTTAGAATTTAATAAAACCAACTGAGGAAGAGCCATGATTGAAAAACCTTTATTACGAATTTCTCTGGTCACATGTCATAATAGCCTAACTTTGTTTTTAATGTTTTTTTTCGAAAGACCAGCTTAGAGTCTTAAATCCTTAGTGTAAATCAGCAATCGTGTTTTTTTTTTGGTTCAACTTTCTGGCATTTACAGCCTGTTTTTATTAAACGAATGGGTTTTTCGTTTCGTTAAAATAACGAACAGCCAGTTTGGGTTTTTGTAACACGAAAGTCTCAGTTAAATTCTAATTGAAATTGTTTCTTATGGATGTTTGTGTGTATTGTCTTATTGGATTCGTTGGAGTTATAGAAACACAATTCAGTTTCGTTTCGGCTACAGACGTTTCTGTTCGTCTCAGACGTATACGTTTTATAAAAACAGGCTGTTACTTACTTTTTTAAAGAGTAGCTTGTTTGTGAGCCAATAGCCTCGGCTGCTA
This sequence comes from Hydrotaea cyrtoneurina, assembly GCA_958296145.1. Taxonomy (NCBI): domain Eukaryota; kingdom Metazoa; phylum Arthropoda; class Insecta; order Diptera; family Muscidae; genus Hydrotaea; species Hydrotaea cyrtoneurina. The sequence goes on from OY282516.1 coordinate 19,073,688, forward strand.
CTGCTCTACAACTGCTATTTTAATCTTGGAACTAGTTTCGCAAGATTAAAACAAATAAATAAATAAACTTGTTTGAAATAGGCAAGCTTTACACGATGATACTAAAGCTGAATTTTGTTTTAGCTCGAGTTAGGCTGTTATGTTTTGTGAGCACTGATTTATGCAATTATTGTATGTGATTTATTGACGTTGTTTTGAGTTGCAATATTTAAAATTGATATTGATATGCATACTCCCAAAAGAAAAAGTTTTCTATTTATTTATATATTTATTACAATATAAAATAATAATAAACCAAACTACCTTATACACTGTATAAGGGCACTAGCAACAAAGGCTATCGGCCAGAAAGAAAAAGTTAAATGTGCAAATCATGGCTGTGGTGATGAGCCGACATTGCTCGACTCCGTCTCCCACTCTGACTTCAGCAGTTTTCTAACAAAATTTCGAAAAAATTCTACTTACGTCCACTACTCCTACAGTCTATCTCACGCTGTGTTGCGCCTGTATCCAAAAGATACGCATTTCATACAGTCGGATATATTTGAAATTTTTAAAATATGAATGAAAAAATAATGAATGTAATAGAAAAATATTGTATTTCACGTTTTTACAAAAAGGACGGATTATAAAACAGAGTTTTTCTTGAAATTTAGTTAAAGTTTTACTAAATATAGAATTTCGCAAAGATTCGATGAGCGAATTTATATAATTACACAATTTCTAAAGTGGGTGGAATGGTACATTTGTATGGGAGGTATCAGAAGGGGAGTTGCCAGACTTCCAAGTTTTTGTTAGAGAAATTTTTTTTAAAAATATAATTTTTTCCTTTATCCACAATTATATTACTTGGATCCCCCACATTTTTTATGCATATTTGCGATCCTCGCGCATTTTCTTTATATTTTGGTTGGCCAAAATGGACAATCGGATCTAGGATCTTGGCGACCTTAATACATGAGGAAATAACAAAAGTTTTTTCAAACCCTATGCAATTTTCTTTGGTTTTTGTAGCCACATTTATTCGAAAGTGAGTGAGCGGCTCTGCACTGCAATTAAGGTGATGTCTACATTTTTAGGGCTCTAAAAGCCCTCTGGACCCGAACGCCCTTACCCAATTCACGGCACATTGCCGTCAGGGTGACATATTTGTTATTTTACTTTCCGTCATGCCCTCTAATTTGCACTTCAGCCCATTATTGCCCTATGACCCAAACTGAAAAGCAATAACGAAGCGGATGGTCATGGGTCTTCAATAGCTGAGACAATGCGGTCTTATAAGCGAATAATCCGAAGTCCTTCTGTAACATTCGTATATAGCTGATGCCTGAAATGATGAGTTTTTCAGATCGTTGGCGAGTCGTTGTTCCAGTACTGAGTCTCACATTCTCGACTATGGCAGACATATTCTCATCAGTGAGTGTCTTTCACTTCCATGCTAGTCTTAGAAACGTTTAGCAAAAACTTGTGTACAGCAGACGCGCTGGCTGCCTCATGTCGGCCACAACTTTTCAATAAACTCTCTGCTGTGGCAAATGACAAATGATTCTAAAAGAAACCACTCGATTCACCAGCCGTTATACGGTTTCCCGCGATGACAGAAAGACTGGCAGTAAAAATACAAATTGGGTTAGTTAATATAGTGAAAGCTCCGGTGGGCGGACACCGACGGTCCGAATGGTTTTGTCCGTCCACGGGAGATGTCCACCCAGCATGGGACCGCGAAATTTGTCCGTCTATGGGAGATGTCCGCGAGTAGAGCTTTTACTGTATATTGTAAAGAGTATTCACAATACGAATTGTAGGAAATTGTATGAAAGTTATTGTCTCGATTCGGTTATATCGCAAATTAAACAGTTTTCCTTCAATTCAATAGCATCCCCTTTAAAAATAAAATAATGGTCTAAAATATCCATCCCAGGAATGTCTCGACAATTAAATTCATTCGATTTTAAGAGTTTGCTGTTGGCTATTCACTCACTGGTGGAGACTGCATTAGACACGGCCTAATCGAACATAAGAACATGATTTTCTTACAAAATTACAACGCGTTTAGTTGTCTTCAGTCAGATGCTTAGCACTTAAAAACTTCCAAAAAAAAAAAATTCATAGGTTTTTTTAAGAAAAAAAAAATGATTTCAAATTCAGAAAGCAAAAAATATGCCATTTATTTGACATTTGTTGGCGAAGAAAAAAAATCAAAACTTGATCCCCTTAAATTTAACTACAACTGTAATTAAATCAATTCAGTTGTCAATTTTAAATTAATTTTAAGCTCAAATGGTATTTCAATCAATTCTATGAACATTCATTTAACAGTAGTTTTATAAAACATCAATTTGTAAGAATTCTTGTGAATTGTTGGCATTTATTTAATAAATACAATGTCAAACTTATTTATCAAAGAGTGTAAAAATTTAAGGTGAGTGAAAAAACTCGGAAAACGTTATCACAAGGCAACTGAAGTATTTCCGCAGAATAGTGAAAAACATTTAATCGGCTAGTGTCGTTCATAAATTTTCATCGAACCCAACTAGAACCACAACCGTGATAGAAAATGTCGAGCAAAAACCTCAAGAAATTAAGAACTGATTCGGTTGGCCGAAAGAAAAAACGTGTTGAGTTTGGGGAAAAAAAACTTTTCTTTTAAATTACATTGCGGTACTTTTAATAAAAATAAATTACATCAACATGTATTTTTGTTGCTATGATTTATGAGCCAATTTCCAGCAACCAGTGGTCCAGACCAGCTCTGAACAGGACCGATCCGAATTCTGAAATGCATTTGAATCCCTCTAAATTTCACATTTTTCTACATCTGGCGTATGATCAATATTAACGTATTTACTTACAACACTCATACGCCACCCATCTAATGACTCTCAGTAGCTGAGCGACGAGCGGTTCTGTTCATATCGAGCCATCTATAAGAGATCGATTCGTGTGTTACCCAAGACCGTGAACACAATCGAAACGAAAAAGAGGGTTATTGTTTACACACTGAGCAATTTGTATGAACATATTTTGGGAGCTCTGCACAGGACACATGGGCTACTTAATATTCTACACTGTCGGCTGGACTGAGAACAGAATTTAAGACATTTCGACGGTCATTGCAGGCAGATACTTTTACAAATATACTCAAATTCTGTTCGTAGGCTTTGACTTCTTTAACAAAAGAACATAAAAATGTGGCTTCAGTGTAAATGGAGAAAATTTTATATTTGAAGCCTATCCGAGATCGTGACGTTTTAAAGAACTAAATATAAATATTGATCAAAATCCGGAAAAATATTTTAAAAGTAGCAGACACTTTCTAGAATTTTTTTTTTGGTTCATTACACCGTGTTACAAAAAATAGATTTTTTTTCTGTCGTATGAACCAAATTTACTTTTTCGGAAAAGGGATAAAAAATAAAAATACACGTGTATCGGCGATTTTCATGTACACGTCAGATTTTATTTTTTTTAATTTGGAGGATGAAGCTCGTAGTGGCCTGTGTGAAAGTCTTTGGACCGATTTCAGTGATCCAATCGAGCTGATTTTTTGCAGGCAGACTCGTGGAAATGTCTGTATCACGTAACAATTTTTAAAAAATAGACTTTTATCAATTCTCAGATTTTCCTAAATTTTTTTTTTTTTTAAATGGTTATCGTTTTTTTAAGGTTTCACTTCAAAAAACATTTTTTTTTTCGCAACGCTTTAGTAGTTTAAAAATTTGGAGTCTCTTCAAGTTATGCTAAGAAAAGTGAAAAAAATATTTTTTTTTCAAAAATAATTGGGTAAAATCTGAGAATTGATAAAAATTGTTTTTAAAAAATTTGACGTGATACAGACACACGAAGCTACACTCGATGTTTTGCGCCCTGTTTTTGAAGATCGCATTATCAGCCGCAGCGCTGATGTCGTTTGACTACTGCATGGCCTGTCAAGGCAGCCATTTGATTCATATTATTTTCCATTATTAACCGGAAGGATTGTACTTTTAAATAAAAAAAAGAAATTTTAGAAAATATCCAGTAGTTTTTTTTATGGAATTTTCAAAAAAAAAAAGTTATTTGGCGGACCCTGTACGTATTTTAGAAAAAAAAAATAGCAATGCGAAAGAAGCATGCAAACCATAATCTCGTATTTGGTATTGTGGCAAAAAGCAGATTGCACACATGCGATTTCTCTGAAATGGACTTGGATTGACCTCACGCTGTGACGACGTCTCAGAAATGGCCAGAGCTTTTTTGGAATGGAACCCACAGGGACAAGAGCGACACGGAGGTCCACGTAATACAGAGTACACGATTATGTTGTTCAGACACTGAGCAATTCCGTCTTTTCAGTGAGCACACGGCTCAGAAAAATTTGCTCGATCATATTTTGCGAGCTCTGGCATAAATTTATAAACGGGATGTTTATTCGTTTCACTAGCTTCACATTATAAACTAAACACTTTATAGAATAAAGAATTAAATTCAATCTGTAAATATTAAAATACATAGTTCTAGATGAAAAGCTGTAATAACAACTAAAACTCTGTAAAGATATGTGATAACTAGATTAAGAAAACTGATTTCTTTTAAATAAATGAAAAAAAAAATAAACTAAACTCTGATTTGAAGCGATGAGGTAGGGGTTCATACAGCCGATACAGCATTTTCATGTTTTCCCATTGAAAAGTTCTGCTATGTTCATTTTGCAACGTTTTTGTTGTTGACATTGTTAAAAGGATGATCGCAAATGAAGATCCTAAGGCGATCAGACGCCTCGTTTAGTTTTAAAACTAAATTTCTGAGTTTTCGTTAGTTGAAAAGTCGTACCTAGTCGTAAGTTCAATTTGGTTCAAGCAGTTAGGAGCTATTGTGACTTCTTCAATAATATATATCCCGTAGGATGAGGGTCTAAAAACTGAAAACACAGGATTCAAAGGATTTTCAAGAGGAAAATAAATAATTTTTCCACCTCTTCGTTGAAATATTTCATCTAAAGTGTTGCGTTACTTTTTTTATAAAATATTCCATGTTTAACAATTGAACAAAATATTTTTCCAACTGAAGACTGCCAATGATAATAATAAGTTTCGTCGAAAGGAAAAAAAAACAAACTTCGAAAACTTTCATTCACATTTTGCGGTAGTTTTTGAAATTGTTTAACTCCCCTCTCTCCCTCCTGGTCTCTGCCACTTTCCTTCTATCATTCTGAAGACCACTGCAATTATGAACAACAACAAAAAAACCCAAATAAACTTAAAATTATGAAACAAAAGCTGATTCCTTTATATTCACACAGTAGTAAATTTAAATTCAAATTAACTCGTAATAAAGTTGAAATTAAAGTTGATTTCAAATCTGATTGCTGTTGTGGGATTCTGCTAAGGCAAATAAGTGTATGCGATGCATATGGCTGCGGTCTGTGTGAGCAAATTGTTTTCGTATAATTTTATTTGATTTCTGAGAGGCACAGACACATGTGGTGCGGATTGTTGAATGTCATTCGAAGGACTGTCCCCCAAAAAATAAGTTAGACCAAACAAAGAAATAGGAAACGAGCGGACTTGCCTGCTTTTGTCCTTAATAACCATAAGACCAGTGAACTGAAACACCAATGTTCCAATTAATGCTATACACTTTTTTAAATTCAATATAATTACTGGGCTTGCTTGAAATGTTACTGTAGTCCTTGGATGACAAGGATTACAGTGAGCCATCGAAAATAAGACAGGTAGTTGTCGAACTGTTGAGCGGTCGTCATGTGGCAGTTCCAGTGTGGCTGTACGAGAAAAGCCCCATTAAAAATCCCCCACAAAATGGGGGAATTCTTCATTATGAAAAATAGACCTGATGTACTATTACGGACTTTTCCATAAATCATTGAAGGGATTTTTCAGAATTTTTGGGGAAATTTTCCGTTTTCGGAATTCTTTATTTAACACTATGTGATGATAGACCAAAAAAAAGATTCCTTGTCTCCCAGATCTGCCCAAAGTCATGAACTTTTGTTTATGGGCCATCAAAGATTTGGAGCCTCGTCTCATTTTTTGCAATAAAGTGCCCATTTTCTCAGGCTTATATCTTGCAAATCGTTTGGAATTTTGATTTACTCTGGTACTCATACGTACAGGTGGTTAGTTAAAATGAAGTGATGACATTTTTTTTTTTTAAAGTAAATAAATCCGATTTGGAATTGTATTAGCTGTCACAAAATTAAATTGTTTTTCCGCCCAAATTTGGACGGAAATGCCCAAAACGGCCACACTGTTCACAAGTCAGTTCTAGGCGCTCATGGAATGTATTTTTATTCTCTTTATATTTATACTAGTAAGTTGTAATGCGCCTATGGCGCCCGTTAATTTGCTTGCGAAAGTATTTGTTACTTAATTTTAAAAATTTTGTAAAAACTATTTTGTAAAAAAAAATGTCGGAAAAAAATAAAATTGGAAAAAAAAAAATTGTGGAAAAAAAATGTTTGCTGAAAAAAAAATTTTTGTTGAAAAATAAGAATTTTGTTGAAAAAAAAAAAATTTGTTGAAAAAAAAATTTTTTGTTGAAAAAAAAATTTTTTGTGGAAAAAAAAATTTTTGTTGAAAAAAAAAAATTTTGTGGAAAAAAAAATTTTTGTGTAAAAAAAAAATTTTGGAAAAAAAAAAATGGGGAAAACAGAATTTCTGTACAAAAAAAAATATTATTTTTTTTATTATTATTATTTATAGAATTATTATAGAATGCCTATTTAAATTCCTACGTACTGCGTGACAGAGTCAGTGAATCAGTGAATCAGGGAATCAGTGTATCAGTGAATCAGTGAATCAGTGTCGAGGGTAAATATATATTAAGATACTGGGGGCACATATTAGGCTAAAGAAAACGTGTTTTTTTATTTCTTTATATTTTAATTTACATATTCATTGATCACAATTAAACTCTGACTAACCACAGCTACGTTCTTTTATATCCTAAACAAAAAAGTTAATACTTGTCAATGCCGCACCTAACAACCCCTCACACAATCGAACAGAATCTACTATACAATCGAATAGTAATTACTTAACGAGTTGTAAGATTAACATCGACACCAAGTTGAACACTTGAGAAGGCGAAGTGCTGCCTTTCCATTCAGTTCATTTTGTACATTGCACCATGAAACGTTGCCGACGTTGGCTGTTCGCCATCGTCATATACTACAGTATCTATGTGGGCGCTACTGTCCTCAGAATCGATTTAAAAAATCGCCAATTAAAAAGGGCGAACCGTTGGATACACGTCTATGTTTTCATTGGAAATCTGGCATTTGTCTGCTGGATACCGGGTGCCTTTCAACAGAACATGTCGCACGACCAATTGTACGCTTCGAATCCGGTGGCCACATATGCCAATTATGCCACCATACTGACCAGATTTGCCGTAATGATCAGTTTCGCAGTGACCCGATCGAAGAGGGATACGCATTTGGAAATGTGGCTGGAGAAAATGTTGCAAATACAAACGATGTACTTTGATCGATTCGGCGACATACCCAAGGACACGTCACAACGCAAATGGCTGTACCTCAACAGCGTCATAGCATTTTTCCATACCATGGGCATGGCTGCCGGCATATATGTGGCATTATTCAAGGTACAACTAGCCCTTGTCATTGATATGTATATCCTGTTTGGCATGGTCTCCGTGCAACATTTGTATATGCTGCACCATGCCGCTTTGCTGTGCTATGTGGGTGAATCGTTTTCGCTGTTGAACAATCAGCTGCACCTGCAGCGCATCGATCCCAAGCTGGGCCTGATCTACAGCCAAGTCCGTTCACTGTTCCAGACACTCAATGTCATTTACAGTCCCATCATGCTGTGGATGCAGCTATGCCTGATCATCTCCAATTCCATGGTCGGCTATATCGGCGTACTGCTGCTTCTGCTGCCGCAGATGAATTTCTCCAGCTATGGTTATCTTTTCGGCAACACTTGGTACTTGTGTCTACTGATTCATACGTGTGTTTATTTCATGATTTGCGATTGGGTGGTGCTAAGGGCTAAGGAAACGAATACTCTTCTATTTGAATATACCACAAATCGAACGGATCCAGAGGTTTTGTATTCCAATAATCTGCTATGAGTATCCACGTGAATTTCCTCTTATTTTATTTTCAGATAGAAGGAATGGCTCTCAGTTGCTGTTTGTATAGGACGGCCATCAATATCTCCGGCATGTTCGATATTAATTTGAATACCCTGTTTTCGATAACTGCACAGACCGTTCTCTATACTATTATATTGATTCAAGTCGATTATAGCAAAATTTTAAATTAATATTTTTATTTGAATTAATTGGTTAAACCCATAGGTAAGAGCTAGACATCAACCGCTGTTTATTGTACACTTGACATTAAAATTATTTGCAGTGCTTCAAGTCCTATGAAGGTCCCGGACTAATGGAGAGCGAAGAACGACTCACGCAATAGCGATTTGGCGACTATATATATGAGTGGGGTCAAACGAACAGAGTTTCAGTTTCAAAGTTCTTGGTGTTGCAACAGCTTTTAATTTTACTCTTCATCTTTTGAATCGGTCCGTAGTCATGTTCCGGAATCTGGCCACATTTGATGGATGTGTCTGGAGTGAATGGCAGGAGCTGAGCTGCATTGGCTGGACAATCGTAAATGTGTAGCATGGTGTGAGTACCTTGTCCTCAAGTGTTCGTCGTTGTGCCATCAATGCTTACTCAATGGGAATTGAGGCGGTTACCACATCCTGATTTTAGCTTAGTCTGAATTACTCTGGTTTGTAGCGGCTGAGTTTTCTTCTGCAATGCCACTAAAGCAGGGTGGTCTACAAGAATAACATCCATAGGCAGATAGTTTATAGCTGCTGCTACCGGATCTGTATGCATGTTGCCCAGTTTATCCTGCTAAGCCTGTTGATATAGAGACCCTCTTTGTATCTACACACCTGTCTCTCCCTATAAAAAGTGTTTCTATAACATGGGGTTGGGCTTCAAACGATCTTCGTTTCATCATGCAGGTGCCCAGTGGAAGATCAAAGAAGACAGCCAGCTGCTGTTCTCAGTTCAGCATCTGAATAATTCCCCACTGCTTATTGCTCATATTCAGCGATCATAACCCACAAGGATTCTATGTCCAACTGCTGCCGAAAAGGACCTTGACAGCCTTACTCTCTTATCTCAGATAGAGAACTTCCGTCGAAATTGGCATCTTATCGACCATCACATTCAGACGCCTTCACATTTTAGCTGACTAAGCAGTAAAAAGGCTGGCCGAAGATTTTGAGGCGGATATTTTCAATGGTTTATGTTGAAAAATGAAGCCCGTGCTAAAATGATGCAACATGACACATCTAATAACAGGAACATCTATCAACGCAGGCGAATAAGTGCCAACAAGTTCTGCAGGAGAAAAACGAAACAAGCTCTACAAGCAAAAATACAAAAATACAAAAATACAAAAATACAAAAATACAAAAATACAAAAATACAAAAATACAAAAATACAAAAATACAAAAATACAAAAATACAAAAATACAAAAATACAAAAATACAAAAATACAAAAATACAAAAATACAAAAATACAAAAATACAAAAATACAAAAATACAAAAATACAAAAATACAAAAATACAAAAATACAAAAATACAAAAATACAAAAATACAAAAATACAAAAATACAAAAATACAAAAATACAAAAATACAAAAATACAAAAATACAAAAATACAAAAATACAAAAATACAAAAATACAAAAATACAAAAATACAAAAATACAAAAATACAAAAATACAAAAATACAAAAATACAAAAATACAAAAATACAAAAATACAAAAATACAAAAATACAAAAATACAAAAATACAAAAATACAAAAATACAAAAATACAAAAATACAAAAATACAAAAATACAAAAATACAAAAATACAAAAATACAAAAATACAAAAATACAAAAATACAAAAATACAAAAATACAAAAATACAAAAATACAAAAATACAAAAATACAAAAATACAAAAATACAAAAATACAAAAATACAAAAATACAAAAATACAAAAATACAAAAATACAAAAATACAAAAATACAAAAATACAAAAATACAAAAATACAAAAATACAAAAATACAAAAATACAAAAATACAAAAATACAAAAATACAAAAATACAAAAAAACAAAAATACAAAAATACAAAAATACAAAAATACAAAAATACAAAATACAGTGAGGTATCCAGTAAACCATAAAGGGGACGGAACTTGCGAAACCAAAAATATTTCTTAAACACAATGGCTACAGACTGGCTAACATAATATTTCAGCAATATTATCTTCTCAAGGTTTTGATTTTTGACATTTGCTTTCTTACGTCAGTTTTCGAAATAATTCTGGAATTTATTTCATTACCTTTGGAAATTTCCAAATGCTTCTGAGAAATGTTGGCTGGCAGACAGTAAGACTGTGGCATCCGCTCGTTGAACACTTTTATAGAGATATGTGACTTTTTCTTATTTGGTTGTTTTATTTTCATATCAGTCTGATTATCTAAGGTTTAATGAGAAGGTCCCGGTTGTATAGGACGGTTAATTTTACCAGCGGATTTCAGAAATACTTTTGTTTTTGTGTCATCATGATTTAATGAGTAAGTTTGGAGACTTTGATCAGTGGTTCGCCAACAGTTCTGCTTTATCATTGTCCACTGGGTCCAAATAAAACATTAGCCGCCGTATTCATAAAAATCTATGCAAGCTTTATCAGCCTTGGTTAAGAAAAATGTGTTAAAATACAAAAAAACAAAGTTTCAGGCATTTTTCTGAAAAAAGGTTTAGAATCGAAATCTAAACTTTAGATGTTTGGTGCCTGAGTACAGTGTGTCGTATGAGTGTTATGGGTGAATAAGTTAACATTCATCATACGCCGCAACCAAGAAGCTGTGAAATGTATATGCAATGAGAAATGAGACGAAGAAGAATGAATGTGACGTCGGTTGTACTACATTGGGGCAGAGGATACTCGGTATACTCCTTTTCGCAACTATACACGATCTAGGCTTAGCTCCGGCTTTTATAGAATTAGTCTGGTTATCGAGATATTGAAGTGTCAGTGGCAACAAAACCACAATGGGTAATGTAACTAAATCTATATAACTTTTTCCGACTGTTCAATTCCCTCTAAAGGAAGTTCACAAAGACATATCTGCTACTCTTCAGGTCCTAGCATCTGTTTGTGAACTTCTTCAACAAATTCATTAACAGTTCGGAGTTTTCACCTTTAAACAGTAGTTCCCGGCCAGTAGGTATAAAATTATATCGTACACTGATTCCAGAGAATTTCCTTCATGGAATGTTAAGGGAAACAAGTAAGTACGAATTAAAGCTGATACCACAGAGCACAGGGCTGCGCACAACTACAATTTTTAACTGACGCCCAATGGGTGAATGGATTTCTTAAATATATACATCGTTAGAAAGGTATATTCATAAGCTATCCAATGACATCCATTGTCCATATTGGACGATGAACATCGATTATATATCTGATTGTATTTGGAAGTCTTGCGAGTCTGTAACGCGGTAACTATGGATTCGCTTCGGGAGTATATAAATTTGAAAAAAATCTGAGCTATGTTGCCAAACTGCAGTTCATCCCCGGACTGAAAGTGGAGGTTGTATTCTGCTATTGTGGCTGGTCAGAGGTCCCAAAGATTTCTGTTCCTAGTCGTTTCTTTCGAATTCTTACAGTCGTTTGTTTTCCAGAAAGTCTTTTTAAGTATATCCCCTTAAAAAAATATTCATGTAATCACAACATATCAATTTGTGGGGCTTTCGTTTCTCAAATTCTAACCGTTTCCAGTTCCTGTGACGAAATTTCAAAAAACGCCAACACCACCAGGACAGCAACAGTTCTTTAAAATGTTTCTAGAGTTTTTCCCCCCAGATACACATACAAAGAAAACGCCCTCAGACTGTTTCAAGTGAATTAGAATTGTGTGTGTTCCTTGTTCATCCTTTAGAGCAACGAAGAAAATAACAAGGACATGGCAAAGTAACATCGACAACGCAGACGATTTCGGAGGCTAGTCTGTCATCTGGCGTGTATTGTTGTGGTAACCAAACGGCAAGAGCAGCACAACAATTTCAGAAGCAACAGCAAACAATTTTGTGATGTGGAAAATGTATGGAAGGATAAGGTCGATCTACGAAAACCCTATATTGGCAGATAGACACACACAACCAAACACTTGAATTGTAAACAAAAAAAAGTAACAGGCTAGAGCCGTATAGGGAACAGCCTACAGACTCTTCGGCTTGGTGAATGCTTCCTTCAGGCGACTCCTTTACAAAAACATAAGGCCGGACCAAAGGATCTACAAAGGACCTACCTGAGTAAATATTTCCAGCCTTATGACTCCGGTTAGTGGTAGCGGTTACTAGAACACCGACGTTACACTGGTGCTGCCTCATACACTCAACTAAGTGTTGTTGCAATGGAGACACTGCTCGCACGAAAGAAGTCGGAGGCAACAGCTGCTTTGACAGTAATTAAAAACAAACCCTGGTAAATAATGTCTGTTGGCACGAGTTCCGTGTTGCTTATTTAAATGTAAATGGACGTCTGAATTTATATATTCGCACAGACATAAGTAGTTATGGCTTTTATTTCTTAAGTTACCACATCTTTAATTTCACAAAATGACTTTTTGATTCTGGCATGGACATAAAAGTGCAATGAACTGAAAGTAAAGATAAAATTGAAGGCTTCTGCGAGGGGCCCGGATGGAAGTTACTTAAATCATATTGGAAGGAAGTGGATGTTGATTGGCAGACAGTTTGCGATTGAAGGAAACTTAATAAGATTGTTATGCCAACGATAAATTGGAGAATTAGGCAAAACCAAAATGGATCAAATGCATTCTTATTTAACCCTTTGGCATAAATGGACCAACTAGCTGAAGTCGCATCTAGGTAAAAGTTTGTGGAGATCCTATTGGGTGAGACTAACGGCCAGGTCCTCGTAAGTTTAATCCGATTGTTACCGATCATAACGTATGGCTACCATCACCTCTCAAACATACCAAGTAAATCCAGTCAACCAAGGGAATTTTTTTCGTTTTCTGTGTGGGTGAATGCTAACTCTTAGTTAGGGGTTGAGGTCAACCATACATCTCTGTTACCCCGTGGATCAGGCTCGGGCAACAATTCCGGAGGCTTCTACAACCTTCCATACACACACCTGACACTATTTTCTGGCGTAGCAACCGCAACTCTTCTCTAAGCCGCAAAACTACAGGTAGGGCCGTTTATTCAATCCATTGTGAAGAAATTTCCCATCGTCTTAACTCTATTGGACACCAATTGACCAACCGTAACCCTACAGTTGCTTTGGAACCGGCCAGTGGACGGTCGTTGCGGGCTAGGTAGTGTGTGCGACCAGAATCGCACACTGATAAGACCATGAAATATGTTCAGCATCAGTTTCCAACTCGTAAATGGTGGAGACTTTTTGAGAAAGAGGGAAGTAAAACCTTCTCTAGAAAAATCCGTTCGGAGTTCGTAGTAGGTCCAGGTCAGTGAGTATACAGATAATATCGGACATAGCTCACTATTTCGAGAGAAAATCCCCGTTTGTTCCTTCAAGAAATGTTAAGGGAAATAAGTAAGTTAGTGAAAGTATAGTCTGCAATCGCTGTTGGTCCGAAACCACGAGGATTTTTGTTCTATTCCCACCAACTGGGGATTGATCTGCGAGTAAAATTTGTGTTGACTGTTGTTTACCCCACAACAAGTCACAAAAGTACCTCACAACTCTCCTAGGGGCTTCTGACCAACCAGAATAGCCGATTGCAGACTCCACTTTAAGCCCTGTGTACTCTGTGAACATCATTCATTCTTACTTACTTATTTCCCTTAACATGTCATGTAGAAACAGACGGGGAACTTCTCTCCAATCAATGAGCCGTGCACGATATAATTTTTTAACAGCCGGCTACGAACTGCTAATGTTTTTTTTTTTGGGAGAAGTTCACAATCAGCTGTTACGACCCGAAGAGTAGCAGATATGTTTTTGAGTGCTACCTTTAAAGGGAATTGAACAGTCGGAAAAAGTTATATAGATTTAGTTACATTACCCATTGTGGTTTTGTTGCCACTGACACTTCAAGATCTCGATAACCAGACTAATTCTATAAAAGACGGAGCTAAGCCTAGATCGTGTATAGTTGCGAAAAGGAGTATACCGAGTATCCTCTGCCCCAATGTAGTACAACCGACGTCACATTCATTCTTCTTCGTCTCATTTCTCATTGGCCCAATTCACACGGGATTAATTGTTCTGGTCTAACATGGCAGCTTGTAGGCATTTTCGGTGAGGAGAGTCGTTTTTGGTTGGATTAATTTTTCATCCAGCTACAACCCCGCATTACCAGAACAAAACTAATACATGCACACAAAACAAACGTGAAATAAATAAAGAAAATACTAACACACACAAAGCTGTGTATACGTATACAATTTTAGTCAGATTAATTAGTCTCGTGTGTTTTGGAAAAAACAAAAGTTGTTCGGACTAAAAATTATTCCCGTGTGAATTGGGCCATTGCATATACATTTTACAGCTTCTTGGTTGAGGCGTATGATGAATGTTAACTTATTTACCCACAACACTCATACGACACACTGTACTCATGCACAAACTTTTACAGTTTAGATTTCGATTCTAAACCTTTCTTCAGAAAAATGTGTGAAACTTTTTTTTTTCTATTTTAACACATTTTAACAACAAAGGCTGATAAAGCTTTCATACATTTTTATGAATACAGGGGCTAATGTTTTTATTTGGACCCAGTGGACAAAGATAAAGCAGAACTGTTGGCGAACCACTGATCAAAGTCTCCAACCTTACTCATTAAATCATGATGACACAAAAACAAAAGTATTTCTGAAATCCGCTGGTCAAATTAAGCTTCCAATACAACCGGGACCTTCTCATTACACCGGTGATAATAATTCGGAGAAGAAAAAAATAGGAAAATGTCACATATCTCTATAAAAGTATTGAAAGAGCGGATGCCACAGTCTAACAGTCTGTCAGCCAACATTCCTCAGAAGCAGTTGGAAATTTCCAAAGATACCGAAATAAAATCCAGAGTTATTTAGGAAAGCAAATTTCAAAAATCAACACCTAAGAAGAAAATATAGCTGAAATATTATGGTAGCCATTTAAAAACGTTAGCACAAGCACGTAATGCAAAAGTCCTTGAGGTACATTTAGATTCACTTGAGAAAAAAACACATTCTTACCAAATGAAGGCAGGAGGGCCTGAAGTGAACATCTGCATACTGGCTAGAGATAACAAAAAAACATTTTCAAGTCTGTAGCCATAGATTTACCAAAGGACAATGCTTGAAAGTCAAAACATATTTTTAAGTCTGTAGCCATGGATTTAAACAAGGACAATGCTTGAAAGTCATTGGGTTTAAGAAATATTGGTTTCGTAAATTATGTTTCCTTTATTGCTCAATGGATAAGTCACTGCAGTTTTTAGTGCGGATTAGGATACGATTGGTCCGCACTTTCGCCTAAAATGCAAGAATTTGACTTGGTCAACAAGGGGTTTCAAGCGACTCCATGCTTTTTTTGTGGGACGCTGAAATTTGTTTATTTTTGTATTTGTATTTTTGTGTTTTTCTATTTTCCAATTTTTGTATTTTTTTATTTTATTTTATTTATTTATTATTAATTACAATACAAAGTAAATTTATATTCTAATTTTTGGGTCCAAGGGTAAACCGGGTGACACAGACCATATGTTTAGATTTTTGCAGCGACAGACCAAAGCCTCTGGTGGGAATCGAACCCACAACCCCCAAGCTGATAGGCAAGCACGCTACCAACTCGCCTACCGGGGCGCTTATTTGTATTTTTTTGTGTTTTGTGTTTTTTAATTTTCATTTTTTTTCAAACAATACAAATAAAATTTATATTCTATTTTGGGTTCAGTGGTAAAGCGGGAGACACAGACCATATGGCTAGATTTTTCCAGCCACAAACCAAAGCCTCTGGTGGCACCCAAGGTTATAGCCAAGCACGCTACCGCCTAGCCAACCGGGGCGCTTATATCTTCATATATGTATTTACAAAATTTTATGAAAGTACTAATTTCAATGTAAGCTTAGAGTCAATATTGATCAATGATTTCTAAATGATAACATTTCAAAATTTCTTTTTGTTGCAACGGATGGGGAGATCAATTTCCATTACCACCCCTCGTACAGCCAGAAGGACATACAGTTATTGCAGTTGAAGAGCAAACCGAATGATTTCGATATTTAGTACAAAATCGTATATACTTATTTGTATATACAAATACATATGTATATATATATTCAACATGAATTCAACAATACTTAACCCACCCCTCCCCCCCCCCATTTGCTGTCTGCTTTATTTTACAAACAAAACATTTTGTTTTCACAAGTTTAAAATGCCGTTTAATTTGTGCTAAATTGAAACAGTTTTGTCCTCACTCTAGCAGTTGCTACGAAAAGTGATGCTAATTGGAACATGATTTTCCAGATTGTTCAACTGCCACACACAACCGAAAAGGAAACGAAACGTAACGTACAAATTAAAACTACTTCCGGTAACTGTGGAACTGGGAAACAAAGAAAAAAAAAAGTTTGATGCTTCTTTCTAAGCATTGTCGGCTGTACGCTGTGTATTTGAAATTGGCCACAACTTCACTCCAGCGGTGTTTACTATTCACTGGCCAAAAACAATACAATTATCTCATTATAAAAGTTATACTGCGCTTTCACCGGATGCGCAACAAATGTCATACGCTAAGGAAAAGTATGAGGAAGGTACTCTATTCCACAGGTGAATGTATTCACAGGGTGAGTGTAAAGCAGTTTGATTGATTGTATGAGTATAAGATGAAATTGTCAATGGAAATGGAGGGAGGGAGGGAGGGAGACCAATGTTGTCTTCATTGCCAAAGCGGTAGCAATACATTGTCTGTAATTTTTAATTTATGTAAAATTACCCCAAAAAAATTGTAAAGGGTGTTTTTTATTGGGGTATAGAACTTTAAGTTGGCATCACTTTTTTAACTGGCGGCCATTTTGTCAGCTGTCAAGTGATTAATATTTAGTTTGGTTTGCCATTTCATCATGAACAGGTTGACAAAAGAACAACGCTTGCACATCGTGCAAATTTATTTCGAAAGTAATGGTTCAGTTCGCGAAGTTCACCGTAAGCTCCGTCCATTTTATGCCATTACATCCACAAAAACTGACTGTTTGGTGTGCTCTATGGGCTGGTGGAGTCATTGGGCCATACTTCTTCCGAAATAATGCTGGAGAGTCAGTTACCGTTAATGGAGACCGGTATAGAGCCATGATAACCGACTATTTTGTTCCCGAATTGGATGGCATGAATGTGGATGAGTTGTGGTTCCAACAAGTGGTTGAAAATTGGACCTGTAGAATTGGCTTTATTCGAGCCAGCCGCGGCGGCCACATGCCCGAAATCATATTTAAACATTAATGGCATAAAATTATCCTTCCAATAAAGCCAAATTGATGGACATTAAAACGATTTTCTTGGGTTTTATTTCAATTCGAAGTTCTATACCTCAATAAAAAACACCCTTTAAAACAATATAAACAATTTGTATAAAACAATAAAAGACAATATAAAACTTATGATTTGTATATGTACATCAAATTAAAGCTGCAACATTTTTCCTTTGAAATAATGTAAATATCGGCAAATCTTTATAAAGATATTATCCATTATCCCACAGCAATGGCCGTTTGACCGCAATCGCTGGTTCATTCACAAAATGTAGGCATACTTCTTATAATATATTTTATGCTTATGTCCTAAACGAAATAATTTTCCCAGAAGTCTTGCCTTTGTTTACCTAAATTTAAAGTATTTACCATCTAAGTGGCAAGTACACTTAATTTAGAACCATTACCTATTACACCGTGTTACACACATTCTGTCCTATGAACCAAATCTACTTTTTCGGAAAGGGGATTCAAAATAAAAATACACGTGTATCGGCGATTTTCATGTACACGTCAGAATTTTTTTTTTTAAGTTTGAAGTATGAAGCTCTTAGTGGCCTGTGTGAAAGCCTTTGGACCGATATTTAAGTGATCCAATCGAGCTGATTTTTTGCAGGCAGACTCGTGGAAATGTCTGTATCACGTCAAATTTTTTAAAAAATAGATTTTTATCAATTCTCAGATTTTCCTAAATTTTTTTTTTTTTTTTTAAATGGTTATCGTTTTTTTAAGGTTTCAGTTCAAAAAAAATTTTTTCGTAACGCTTTAGTAGTTTAAAAATTTGTAGTCTCTTCAAGTTATGCTAAGAAAAGTGAAAAAAATATTTTTTTTTTCAAAAATAATAAAAATTGGGGAAAACCTGAAAATTGATAAAAATTGTTTTTAAAAAATTTGACGTGATACAGACATTTCCACGAGTCTGCCTGCCAAAAATCAGCTCGATTGGATCACTGAAAAAGGGTTAAAAATCGTTCGAAAAGCTTTCACACAGGCCACTACGAGCTACATACTTCAAACTTAAAAAAAAAAATTCTGACGTGTACATGAAAATCGCCGACGTGTATTTTTATTTTTTCCCCCTCTTTCCGAACATGTGCTTTTGGTGCATAGAACAGAAAAAAATCTTTTTTTTTGTAACACGGTGTTATTATCCAAGGTATGTGGCAACAGATACCCACATTCGGCTATGTTTATTTCGTAGGGTTGGTAGCATATGACATCAGTTTTTTTTCACATTTGACAGAAAGAGACTTTACACGCTCGCAGTTTCTATCGACAACTTCCTTTTTGCTTCAGCCTACCAGCAGGACAGACGGATATGGCTCAAATGACTTAAAAAGTCATGCATTGAATTTGGTTCAAAGACATCCATGGTCTAAAGTGAATATTTCTATGTGTTACACTTTTGTGTCGTATCAAATGATATATACCTCCTACCTATACAAAATTTTGGAAATATTTCTGAAAATATATTCAACTAGTAAGTTGTAATGCGCCTATGGCGCCCGTTAATTTGCTTGAGAAAGTATTTGTTACTTAATTTTAAAAATGTTGTAAAAAATATTTTGAGAAAACTATTTTGTAAAAAAAAATTTCGACAAAAAATAAAATTGGAAAAAAAAAACTTTGTGGAAAAAAAAATTTTGCTGAAAAAAAAATTTTTGTTGAAAAAAAAAATGTTTGTTGAAAAAAAATGATTGTTGAAAAAAAAAATGTTTGCTGAAAAAAAAAATTTTTGTTGAAAAAAAAAAATTTGGTTGAAAAAAAAATTTTGTTGAAAAAAAAAAATTTGTTGAAAAAAAAAATTTTGTGGAAAAAAAAAATTTTTTTGAAAAAAAAAATTTCTTGAAAAAAAAAATTTCTTGAAAAAAAAAAATTTGGAAAAAAACAATTTTTGTAAAAAAAAAATTTTGGAAAAAAAAATTTTGGTAAAAAAAAATTTGGGGAAAACACAATTTCTGTACAAAAAAAATATTATTTTTTTTATTATTATTATTTATAGAATTATTATAGAATGCCTATTTAAATTCCTACGTACTGCGTGACAGAGTCAGTGAATCAGTGAATCAGGGAATCAGGGAATCAGTGTATCAGTGTATCAGTGTATCAGTGTATCAGTGTCGAGGGTAAATATATATTAAGATTGTTCGATTTTTGATGAAAATATCTTACAGTAATCACTCAGTCCTTGGACACAACCAGTTTTTTACAGATCTCAAAAATGTTTACTGGTTCACAAATCGCATTTGGGACAACTGGGTGTTGTGGTTGCCTCATTTCGTTAAAAACATATTTTCATGCACTGTCAATTGTTTTTACGTTGTAGGGGGTGGACGACTTTCGGTTAAGAGAGGTCTCACCGTTAAAAAAACTGATATGATAAAGAATGATAAAGAACCCACCCGGTACATCTTGCCCTATCTCTCCAACGATATCATTGTCAATTAATTTCACAGTGCTCTTCAAAAAGAGGAAATTCAAAATTTTCACACACAAATTCCCTTTAAGCCCATTTCACTGTATATGGACATCCTGTGCTTTGCCCACCGAACCCATGTAGTATTTTCATTGTTCAGAATGAACTTAAATTGAAAATTGTTTCAATGCCACACTTACGTTTAATGTAAGAAAACTTCATTGGAAACTTTTCAAATCAATATTTGCTCTTCTCGTTGGCACTTCCACCGGAGATGAAACGAAAAGAAAAATATTTTCAATCTAAAACTCGCATGTATTGACATACGATAATGTTCTTATATTACAACTTTTAGTTGCTTCTACAAGTTTTTCCATCCTGTGTGCCTGTGCGCGTTTGTCTTCTGCTTCATACGGTCTCAATGTTTTAATCTTTAACTTGAGACGGTATTTCAATAATGCCTCCCGTATCTCCTGTATTTGCCACTACCCTCTACGCATTCCTTTACACATGTCAATTTGTAACTGAACTACTCAAAATACCAGCAATGGAATGAAAACAAACGAACAGAAGACAGCAATAACAGCAACAACAACAACAACGACAAAAGGAATAAGCGAAACAGCGAAAAACTTTATGCTTTAAACAATAAAGTGTAATTTCCACCAAAGCTGTCAGAGGAAAACAAACGTAGGATCACACACACACACACAAAAAAACCAACGCGCAAAGAAAACTTTTCACCAAGACGAACTGATGATGGGAATAACAAAGGAAAACGCCAACGAGAGTAGGGGACATGGCAGCAAACTTTTTTTCTGGCAATGGCTGAGTAGTTGTTCTTAACAACTGCCACTGCAACGGCACCACTACGAGTACAACTATAGCGACGCGAGTACTTAGTACACACGCACTGCTTAATCAGTTCGCTGTGTGTGCGAGTGAGTTTGGCTGGAAACGGAAACGGATACGGAAATATATACTTTCTCAACACACATGTATATCTACCATAAGGACACCTCAAAATCTTCAGTAAATGAAAATACAGATGTTTAGTTTGATAAAATACAGAACAAAAAACCACTTGTGACCAAATAAATAAAACTTTGGGAAAACCCAGAACATAAAGTGAAAGGAATTTACTGGAACTATTTATATCACAACTTTCTGGCAATTTGGTTATATGATTACAGAGTGCACCCTCTATCCACCAATAACTAATAGAATTCCTTAAACTCGGTCCTTTCAACGAATGAGTGTCCCTGCAGAGCCGCCTGAAAGTTTCCAACGAACAGTTAGCATGGAGATATCTCTAGAATAGCGACATAAATCCCACATTACCACGATTATGAAGGGAAACAATATAGTTTGATATCCTACTAACTCCTATTATCACCAACACTCTCCTCTGTACGGGGCCCATAAAGCTGTTGCCAGTGTCCACATTTGGCTGTTACTGATATCAAATGGGGTGAAGTATTTCTTGCACCGCTTCGGAAACACTTGAATGATTCCTTCGACACTGTATGGCTAGTCCCACGATCATCACTAGTTATCTTCATTAGCTGAACATGAAAAGTGTCTGATTCATTGATATCCACTACACTGGTCTGTTCAGAACTTTGGTCCGTTCAGATGGCCTCAGGCATAAATCATTCATCGTTGTACGCCTTTTGTTCCCTACCTCCAGAGGAGTTGAATATAAACGACAGAGGTTGCTGTCATCAGTAGGAGAGTAGATTCGGTTGACGGTCTATCCTAACAGATCGTCATTACAAATAAGGATTAGAGCAGGACAGACAAAAGAATCGTGTGGCACACCTGCTATTTCGATGAGACCACATCTATAACAACTCTTATAGAGCGATCTCTGAGAAAACATGATATGAATTGAGGGACGGCATTACCGACATCAAATGCAATAAGTTTTGATATGAGTGCTCCGTGCCAGAATCTATCCAGAGCCACAACCTTGCTTTCAACAAGACGATGAATGGATCGACTCCATCGGTGGCAAAGGAAAGCCATCATCGATTTCTAGGGAAGTCATACAGTCGATCATTCGGAAGGCCGTTAGACTCTGGATACTCGTACTTTACCAGTTTGAGAATAACCACCTTCTCCATAACCTTCGAGAGCGCAGAACATATCTGCGGTTTCACAAATATCAACATAAGTTAGAATAGTAAACTTCTCATTAGAGCGAAAAAAATTTTTTTTTTAAATTGCGCCTCCTTTAAGGGATTAACATAAGTTGTGTTATTAAAAAAAAATGTACTTTAATTGAAAGCCAGTACTTTAATTGAAAGCGATTACTCGTGAATACCACAGATATTGCGATTGGACGGTAATTTGCAGGATTTGTAGCCTCAGCTTTCATGGGAAACGGCTGAACATTGGCAACTTATGTCGATCTCCATGTTGAAAAGATTGAGCAATGAACGAGCTAGCATCGAAGAGCACTTACACAGGACAACTGCTGAAATACCATATGAGTCCGGTATTTTATTTACATTAAGATCTACAAGAACCCCTTTAACTCCACGTATCTAGTACGATACGTGAGGCATACGCTTTCGATCACGGGAAGTGGTTGACTGCTGTCTGCCAAAGATGAGATCTTTGCAAATATTTCAGCCAGAAGATTAGCTTTGTCAACTGGTTATCGTTATCGGGAGTTGGGGTAGAAGTTACGAATGACCAAAAGCTCTCACATTCCCTGGGAGAATTAAGATGTCGATGCAATTGCCAGCCTTCACAACGGCACGTTTCCGTCGTCGCTTAGTGATTGCAATCTTAACGTAGGCCTTGCCCTCGTTCACCTTCAGACCCTTTATCATCGTCGATTCCTTCTCGATTCTGAAAAAAAGAACTCCAGTTACGTTTCTGCCATGATATGATCTTAAAAGCGAAGGATAATTGACATTTTTCGCAGAAGTCGGAGCAAACGGTATTGTCTCCTTTCTTATCTGAAAGTAACTTGGAGACAATATGGTCTATGATAACTTTGCCCACCGTAAGATGCAATTGCTTGACAACATATGTGAGTCTGCACTAAATAAACTTTCAGACCACATGGTGTGTCTTTCAGAAAAGATAATTACAATGAATACCAAATGAATAATTACAAGGGTATCTTGACGAACTCTGTAAACGATTTGGGTACCGTGATTTAAGGATATGCATGGATGTGAAATGTCAGAAACAATGATGACCACGAAAACAATAAGGCTGACATCAGCTTAATGCAGAAAATTCCATGGACACGAAGGGATATTTCTAATTGAAGTCGGATCTATGGCTGTTTTTTAAAAATCCGTCTACTTCTGTATTAGAAAAGAAGATTTTGTAAATAATAAAAAGAAAGACGTTCTCGAAAATGGAACCCTGTAATGTGTTGCTCATTCATATCGAGTTTTTTTTACAAATCTCTCTATACATGGTCTGTTAAAGGCGGGGTCCCATCCAACGAGCATAGGTTGACCGCAGGAGTACCACAAGTTTCTGTCCTCTCTCCACCTCTATTTCTCAGTTGCATAGACGACCTGTTGGGCCAGACCGTATACCCGATCTACTGCTTTGCGGATGACAGTAACCTCGGTCATTCCTAATCATTTGAACATGGACCAAGTCATGTAGCTTAGGAAACACCCCATATTTCCTGCGTTTGATTTTACGATCATTACCAAAATGTTGCTACCATCAGTGAATCCTTGTTCAGCTTAAATTGTTACAATTGTTAGAATCTGGAAAGAAAAAAATATTATTTAAATTATTTTTGTTTTACAATTTTCGTTATTTTTTTGGTTGCGATTCTGGCTGGAGAAATTGTAAAAAATTGTTTTTGTCCAAAAAAAATTGACAGAAAGCATAAGAAAATATTTAACTTTGGTCTTTCACAAAAACTTTTCGCAATATTTTGGGTATTCGTTATATTTTTTTTTTCTGTTTTCTTAAGTTCAGTTGAGCTTGGTTGTTCTTTTTCCTGTGCATCCATGTTGCAGTAGAATGCGACTGAAGAATGCAAAGTTCTCAGCCTGAGTACTGTCTGTGCTGTTACCACGGCTGCTGATGGTGATGCCGACCGACGATGATGTGGATGATGTATGCATAAACGTGGAGACTTTTCGATACTTTTCACAGAAACAAGAAAATTGTGGCAAAGAACCACTGGCAGAGAGAACTCATGACTTTGTGGTTTACTTCAGTTTTTTTTTCCTGTTCATCTTTTTCGTGTTTGCAACTTCAAATGCTTATAATTTTCACACATATCTCCCTCGAGACATGTTGCTTTGTTAAGGCAACAATAACAGCGACAACAGCAACACTCGCAATAACAGCAACAAATATAACATAATGCCGGGGCAGGCTGGAGGAAACAAAAAAGCGAAAGAGACGTGGTATGGCATACCAAAAAAGAAATAAAAAAAAAAAACATATTCATAACACATACCAACAGTGTCGGCCCGATTAATTATAAAACCAAATAGTCGAAGTCTCTCAAGCGCTGAGAATCGAGTGTTGATCCCCACTTTGATGAGAATTGTCGACTGAGTTCTCGGGACAAAAGGCGAGACTCATACAGCCGGGTGTTGGCGACAATTAATGAGTGGCTTCCAATGAACAGAGTGGATTTTAATGAATGCTACACCCAGTGCTGTTTGTTGTCACACAAACGTGCCACTTATCCGGCATGGTCGTCAATCTCCATGGGTGGAGTGAATATCGACACACTGGACAAGACATATATTCGAAGTGTCGAAAGAAGCATTCAAGTGTTTAAGTTTGAGAAAATCTCCCCCCAGCAGAACATTTGTTGTGCCACTGCCCAGGTCTACAGGAAGGTCGAGTCACTCACCTGCCAACCGCAGGTTGCTTGACAACAGCTGAACAGAGAATCTCTGACTTCGCTAGCAAAACAAAAAAATGAAAATTAACGAATGGTCATAATCCACCATTCACTCCATTAATCCCATACCTTCCCCACTTCCCCTCTCTCCATCACAATGTATCAACTAATGACCACGGAGTGAATCCGCTCTCACCAGCTGGCAACACATCTAACATAACCTACAACTCTGACTGGACTATGGACTTATGGAACTTTATGGAGAAAGTCCACTGAAAATTACATAAAACTTATACAAAAGTCATTAGGTTGTTCCAAAATCCTGCAGTCACGGTGATCTTCAAATAAATAAATTATGCAGCCTGTTCTTAATGTGTTACTAAACAGATATTAAACTTCCGTTCAAAGTACGTGTTTTATTCGAATTAGCAAAGGCAACTCAAACTTGAAAGACTCCCACCCATTAGACGGTGGCCTTTCCTTACTCATTACCTTTACGGTAGCCATATTAATTTTTGTAATTGCCACAATTGTTCGGTGGCACACTGTACTGATACGGTAACACAGCTAAACGAATTCATCCACATGTAGAGACACACTCACATGGCGACGAAAATTCGACACAAGCCTCGCAAACATGTTTCGAGCAGGTTTTGTGCTTCATCCTTCTCAAGTTCTTTTTTTCGTACAAAATCATACTGGCAAGTGTGTACGTCTGCATGTATAGCTGTCTGTATGTGTTTACTGCACACAGGCAAACATCTACTGAAACTTACACTCTTCCATGCTGTTGCATACAAAGTCTTGGTTTTAGGAGTCTCCTTTCAAAAGTGCCAGAGTAAAAAAAACAACTTTTCGAAAGAAAAAAAAAAATACCGCAATAGTACGTGACAGTCTCATGTGCAAAAGTACTCTCATACATTGACACCATGCACACAGTCACAGCGACACGCTTGCACATGTATTGCATGTGTGCATGGATTTTGTACAAGCCACCAAGTGCACCTCATTCTTACTTTAAATGTGTGTGTGTGTGTTGTGTGTGAGAGAGAGATAGAGACAGATGAATGAATAAATAAAGGCACACAAATTTGTTAATGATGCACACCATCATCATCATTAGGTGCTTATTTCAGGTAGACTGAGTAATTCGCTGTCAGGCGACAGCAGTGGCAACAAACAAATTGGATATAATTCACTTTGCCAATGCAACGCAGGACACGTAGATCGCCTTTTTGTTTTTGCCCGGGTAAATTGGCCAAAGTACAAAATGACAGCAGACAATTCGATCGGTCCATTGAATAAATCTATCAATATCATTGGAATATCATCTCATCTGGCAATGTCTAGGGAAAAGTGCAAACAAATAATAATTTTTGATAAACCAAAGAAATAAATTTATACTTATAGCCAAGCAATCGTGAACGATTCATTCTGAGTCACCTTCAAACTGGATTCAGCTATGTCCGTCTGTGTCTGTATGACAAATAGCGAAAATGCAAATTACCAAAAATAAGAATAAGAAAATCTCCCAAAAAGTTTATTAAAAATCCCCCAGATAATTTCTGAAAAAACCCTAAAATAATTTATTAAAAATCAACCGAAACAATTTATGAAAAACCCCAAATAATTTAGGAGGAAAGCCCCAAATAACTTATGAAGAATCCCCCAAATAATTTATGAAAAATCTCCCTAATATTTTATGAAACACCCATCAGATAATTTATGAAAAAACCCCCATATAATTTATGAAAAATCTCCCTAATATTTTATGAAACACCCATCAGATAATTTATGAAAAATTCTCCTAGATAAGTAATGAAAAAAACAACCAAAATAATTTATGAAAAAACCCTAAATATTTTTTAAAAAATCCCCCATAAAATTTATGAAAAAACCCCCCAATAATAATTGAAAAATCTCCCTAATATTTTATGAAACACCCTTCAGATAATTTATGAAGAATCCCCCAGATAATTTATGGAAAATTTCCATAGATAAGTAATGAAAAATCAACCAAAATAATTTATGAAAAAAACCCTTAATAATTTTTGAAAAATCCCCTATAAAATTTATGAAAAGACACTCAAATAATTTATGAAAAATCCTCCTAATATTTTATGAAACACTCTTCAGATAATTTATGAAAAATCCCCCATAAAATTTTTGAAAAATCTACCTTATATTTTATGAAACATCCTCCAGATAATTAATGACAAATACCCTAAATTATTTATGAAAAAATCCCCAAATAATTTTTGAAAAATCCCCCAAATAATTTAAGAAAAATAATTTTTGAAACATACCCCTAGATATTTTATGAAAAATCTCCGTTATAATTTAGGAAAACAACACAAGAAAATTAAAAAACTTCCCTCAAATAATTTAAGAAAAATCACCCAGAAAACGTATGAAAAATCCCATAGAAATTTGTGACGAATTCTAAAAAATCCCCAAATAATTTATGAAAAATTCCCTCAGATATGTAATGAAAAATAAACAAACATAATTTATGAGAAAATTTTCCAAATATTTTATGAAACATCCCCTAGATAATTTATGAAAAAATCCCAAATAATTCATGAAAAATTCCCCTTATATTTTATGAAACACCATTCAGATAATTTATGAAGAATCCCCCCGATAATTTATGAAAAATTCCCCAAGATAAGTAATGAAAAAACAACCAAAATAATTTATGAAAAACCCTTAATAATTTTTGAAAAATCCCCCATAAAATTTATGAAAAAGCCCCCAAATCATTTATGAAAAATCGCCCTAATATTTTATGAACCACCCTTCAGTTAATTTATGAAGAATCCCCCAGATAATTTATGAAAAATTCCCCTAGATAGGTAATGAAAAAGCAACCAACATAATTTATGAAGAAAACCCTAAATAATTTTTGAAAAATCCCCCATTAAATTTATGAAAACGCCCCCAAATAAATTATGAAAAATCTCCCTAATATTTTA
The DNA here is from genome assembly GCA_958296145.1 of Hydrotaea cyrtoneurina. Taxonomy (NCBI): domain Eukaryota; kingdom Metazoa; phylum Arthropoda; class Insecta; order Diptera; family Muscidae; genus Hydrotaea; species Hydrotaea cyrtoneurina. The sequence continues at coordinate 19,101,488 of OY282516.1, forward strand.
TGAAACATCCTTCAGATAATTAATGACAAATACCCTAAATTATTTATGAAAAAATTCCCAAATATTTTATGAAAAATCCCTCAAATAATTTATGAAAAAATCTCCCAGATAATTTTTGAAAAATCGCCCATGTGTTAGTTTTCAAGGGCTGGAATATTTTATTTTTGCCCCTTCGCTCTCTCTCGCTCAGATTCTGCTCTCCTTTTAACTTTCACAATAAGTGATTAACTACGATCTCACTTATTGTGAAAGCCACGATTATTTAAAACTCGGTTTCAAATCAAACTGAGTCCAATTGCCATTACGTTTTCGAGTGTTCAGTCAAAATAACCACACTTTCGGCGGTTGATGTGGCAACACTAAGACTTTTGTTAGAAAACATATGTTTCCGATGAATAATTAAAATAATATTAAATTTTTGTGGTGCATTTCGGAGGAAAAAATATATTTTACACTGTTTTTGGTCACACAAGATTATTAGTAAAAAAAAATGTCGGAATATAAACAACGATTTGGTGAAATAGATGGACACTTTTAGATGGACCTGCATGACCATAACTGCATGGTAGCATAAATGAATCCATTGCCAAAAGACGAAAGACGATGGGAGAGGAATTTCTAAGACACATTGAGTCATTGGCGCAACTTGTTGGTAAATTTTCAACGGAACTGGAAGAGAAAAATGTGTTAGATTTAGAATTCGTTTGGCTTTAAAGCTGTAACCAGCAATAACATTGGTTTCGATCGTCATAATTTTCGGGGAATTGTTCATAAATTATCTGGGGTTTTTTTCATGAATTATTTTGGGTGATTTTTCATAAATTATTCAGGAATTTTTCAGAATTTTTGGAGATTTTTTCATAAATTATTTTGGGTGATTTTTCATAAATTATGTGGGGGATTTTTATAAATTATTTCGGAGTTTTTTTTTTTGAGAATTTTTCATAAATTATCATGGGCATTTTTCATAAATTATCTGGGATTTTTTGTAAAAATTGTTCAGGGATTTTTCTAATAAATTATTTGTGGGTTTTTCATAAATTATCTGCGAGATTTTTTCATAAATAGTTTGGGGTTTTTCATAAATTATTTGGGGGATTTTTCATAAATTACATGGAGATTTTTCATATTTGGAAATTGTTTCATTAAAAACAAAAAACTTATCTCTTTGATACAACAAACATCGAAGTATCACAATTAAAGATCTAACTGTAAAGGCAGAAGATATAAAGAAAAATGTAAAAGCGCGACCCTACGTTCGGCAAATAAATACAAAAAAAAACGGAACTGTCTTGCAAAAATACTTTATATTCAAAGGTGAACGGCGAACTATTTCTTTGTACAAAGCTCTGTTTTACAAAAGTAAAGTTTACGCGGATAGTAAATTGTACAGACAAGACCATTTACTATTCATTTTAAAGTTTCTTCCGCTTTTGCTTTGGTTGAAGTCATTACTCATAACTCTGGATGGTCTTGTTGCAGTTTCCGTTTGCTTTCTTATCATTTACCGTTAACATTTGTTTCTTGCATTGTTGGCAAGCGGAGAAGCGGGAACCAAACACAACCAAAGTAAATGTGTATTTATCTTTTTAACACCTCGTTTTCCGCACACAAAAAACTGTGCGAAACAAATGTTACCGATGCAGGTGAAGGATATGTTAAATTTGAAATACCCTACAGTGGGCAATGGTCGAGTTCAGAAGAAGTTAACGTGTAGGGGATTGCAAGTAAATGATTATGGATTGCCAACATAAATTTAAATTTATTATCATGGGACTGGCTTACATGTTGAATAGGGTTCCCCAAAAAGGACCTAACCCATTCATAACCAAGACTTTTTTTTTAAAAAATATATTTTCTTGATATTTGTAACATTACGAAACAATTGTTTATGTGCATGGACATAATCTCTTTAAAGTTTTATGTATTATCACAAAGCGACAAACAGCTGACAGCGGAGTCTCTAATCAGCTGTTTTTCACTTAGCAAGCATACACACGTTGTCGTTCGAGATCGTGCCTTAGGCTATTAGACGAAGGGACTAGTCTTTAAGATGTCATTGTAGCTCATTGTCCGGCCAGTGTCTGACCGGTGCGAAGCGTGTCCTTATCCTTTGTCATTGTTTGTTTGGATTTTAAGCAATTTTTTTATTTTTATTTATTTTTTGGCTTCTCTTAATAGAGTTTTGATTTAGTGTTAACTTTGCGATAACATCGGTGTTAAAGTGCTAAAAGTGCAATTGCAAGTGAGCATAAATTAGACGCGACAGCGGAAAAAAGAACGCAAAAAAGAAACTGTCAAAAATAAAACAGACAAATGCTAGAAAAGATACACGGCAACTGTGTTGGACAAGGACAGGAAGAAGTTGGCAACAATAGGCGGAAATGACTTAGAGATGGGGCGAAAAAAGGGCCCAAACGGGATAAAAAAAATGGTAAAAATTTAAAAAAATGCGAAAATTAAAAAAAAAAAATGGAGAAACAAATTTTTGTAAAAACATGTGGATACTAGTTAGAGAAGAGATGAAAAAGTGACAAAACGTACCAAAACGGGATAAAAAGGTACAAAAGGTGAAAAAACAAAAATTTATGAAAAAAATTGTAATCGACAGGAATGGGGCCAAAATTAGATGTAATGGAGAAGGGACTGAAACGGGCCTTAAGCTGGTATAATAAAAATGAGAAATATGCTACAACAGGGGGAAATGAGTTAGAGGTGGGACGAAAAATGGGCCAAAACGGTATAAAAAAGGGGTGAAAAATTAAAAAAAGGCGAAAATGAAAAAAAAAAGGTGAAACACATTTTTGTAAAAACATATGGATAATATTTAGCGAAGGAACGAAAAAGTGGCAAAAACGTACCAAAACGGGATAAAAAAAAGTACAAAAGAGAAAAAAACAAAAATGTGGGAAAAAAAATTTAAATCGACATGAATGGACCAATAACTAGATACAATGGAAAATAGGGGACAAAAAGTTCCAAAAGGGGACCAGAAAAAAGAGTTAGAGGTGGGACGAAAAAGGGACCAAGACAGGATAAAAATGGGACAAAAATAAAAACGAGTGAAACATTTTTTTGGCAAAAACATGTGGATAATAGTTAGAGAAGGGACGAACAGCTGGCCAAAAGTACCAAAACCTGATAAAAAAAAAGGTACAAAAGGGGAAAAATAGAATGGACCCAAAATTGGATGTAATGGAAAAGTGGCCAAAACTGGTCGAATATAAATTAGAAATAATCTACAACAGGTGGAAATGAGTTAGAGGTGGGACGAAAAAGGGGCTAACCGGGACTAAAAAGGGGGAAAAATTAAAAATTAGTGAAATAAATTTTTGGCAAACACAAGTGGATAAAAGTTGGAAAAAGGTTGAAAAGGTGGCAAAAACATACAAAAACGGAATAAAAAAAGAACAGAAGTGGAAAAACAAGTAAATAAATTGTAAAAATTAAAAAAGTTTGAACATGTATTTAAAAGGTGTGTGTGCGACTATCACACAGAAGAACCCGACTTCAAAACCGGGTAAGACCATCAAACATTTTCATCGGCGGCTGTTTCCACCTCGTAAATGTCGGCGACTTTACGAGTAAGAGAGTAATCTCTAAGCCATGTAAAACTTCTCTAGAAGAGTATTAGCCGTTCGGTGCCGGCTTTGAACGGTAGGTCGCGGTGAGTGAGTATACAAATTATATCGTACACAGCTCACTGATTCGAGAGAAGTTCCCCGTCTGTTCCTTCATGGAATGTTAAGGGAAATAAGTAAGAATTTAAAATTAATATCTACCGCCAAAAACTGGAAAAAGACGATAAGGGTTCTTAGTCTGTATTTAAAATTAATATCTACCGCCATAAAAATTGGAAAAAGGCGATAAAGGTTCTGAGTCTGTATAAAGTATTTTTTTTTTTTTTTTTGTAAACCAATGCAATTGAACAAGTATTTGTGTTTTAATGGAAAGAAGAAGCGGGTATTTGCTAGTATCTACATATTCGGCAATTTTGTTTTCCAACATGTCCATCCATTGATCAAAAAACGTGAACGAATTATTTCTAGATGAGGATGCTATTTCATTTCGTGCAGCCCAACTGATAAATACCCGATGAAATAGTTCACCTGTGTAACTGCCCTTTAGGCTAATAATTTCCGATTAAATGTTCTCCCTCGACGACATTTTCCAAAACCAGTAAAATGTCTATTTTCCCTTATTATACTCTAGCGCAAGTTGTTCTAGGCCAAAAACGAACTCGGCCTGTAACAAAATGTGTTTCTTGCTTCCTTCGAGTTCATGACAATGCCACTTAACTGATTAACCGCCTATGTTTCAATTTCATTTGAATTTATTTTTCACACATCATCATCAGATTATGAGTGAGTCGCTTAGAGCATTGCACGCGCTGCGGTTATGGCAAGCAAAGAAAAACAACAAAAAATTAATATTTTATGCTTAATAAATTCCAAATTTTACTTCTGCGAAATCTTCACTCATTTTCTATTCACTTTGCATGAAATGCCAACACCACCATCCTTGCGTCCGTCCATCCGCCATTGTGTCTGTCGGTGCTGCGTTCTCATGTCAACCTTTTTGTTGTTGTTGTTGTTGTTGTTTGCGTTGTGTCATTTTTAATATGACCACATATTGTCTTCATTATTGTCACGTAAACTGTGTTGACTTTGGAGCTATTCCTCTGGTCTTTGCACTGCTTCTGTTGTTATTCCATTTTGGTGTGTTTACATGTGTGTGTGTGTCTGTGTGTGTGTTAGTTTTGGAAGATGAACAGAAGCTTTTGTGTTCTAACAACTGCAAACATGTGTTGATCTTCTATATATTTTATGGCTCTGTTTTATATCCCGCCGGATGTATTCATATGCATCTGTATCTATGAGGGTGTCGTTGGCTGTTTCGGCCTCGTCGTGAGTGTATCTAAGTCTCGTTTGCAAACAGGGCACGACAAATATGTGTGTATTCCTGCTGTAGCATCCTTTGGCTGGCTGGGCGATGTGAGGTTTGTTTAAAATTCATATAAAATCGTGAAAAGTGTCGAAAATGTTGTGTTTACATTAAACATGCAGCAAAAACACTCAACCATCGCCCACACACACTCCGTCATATTTTCTAGTATATGTGTCACGAAGTCTGTAGAATCCTAGCACAGCTGATGCCATTGTGGGCTCAGGCACGTAACCGAGAGTGGGTATGCAAAGTACTGGAATGGTTGAGAATTTATAAAATATTTCCACAGCAAATCTTAGAAATTAACCAATGATTTGCCAACTATGACTGCGCTCCTTTCTCTCCGAACGAAGTGCTGAATGGACTATTTGGAATAATAACAACATGGCAGAGTTATTATTTCCTTACACCACCAGAGGATGGAAAGTGAAGTCATATATTGTCATTCTGTTGGCAACACCACCAACTAATGAACTGTACACGGAGTTGAATGAAACAAAGCAGTCAGTGTTCTTCTTCATGTCTATCAATAACAAAATAAACAATGACAAGGACAGACGTGGTGTAATGACAAAAGTTGCTGCCCGACATACGGGGTTGTCCAACAAGAGGTGTTGTTTTGGGTATTTAAAGAAAAATGGCATTTATTGAGATAAATGATCGGGTGTTTATTTCATAATAAAGAGGAAGGTATGCAGTTAATAATTAGAAACAACTTTAGCCAAATAGCCACCACGACCACGCTTACAGGACCATATCCTTTTCATGAAATTTTTCATTGCCAAATCACAAAGTGGTTGTCCTCGATAGCCTCACGAAGTCCATCTTTGAGGTCTTGAAACGACGCTGGGCTGTTGGCGTAGACCCAAAGGAAGAAGTCGCAAGATGTTAAATCACAAGATCTCGGTGCCCAATTGTGATCACCTCTTCGAGAGATAACACGGTCCGAAAACTTTTCCCTAAAAGACTAATGGTTTCGTTGCTTGTGAGGCACGTAGCGCCGTCTTGTTGCAAATTAAACATTGTCCAGATCAATCTCATACAACTCCGACCATAACAAATCATTAATAATCTCTCAAAAGCGCAATCCATTCACCGTAACTGTTGATCCAATCTCATTTTCCAAATAGTAAGGTCCAATGACCCCGCTGGACAATAAATCACACCAAACAGTCACACGTTGAGGATGGAGTGGCTTCTCAACAATAACTCTGGGGTTTTCCGAACCCCAGATGCGACAATTTTGCTTGTTGACGTAGCCACCGTTGTGGAAATGGTCCTCATCAGTCAAAATGATTTTTCGATGGAATTCCGAATCATTTTCAATCAGCAAAGACACAACGCTTTGTTGATGTTCGGCCGGCTTGAGTTCTTGTGGTAACTCAACTTTGCAATCCTTAGGACTCAAGTCTTTATGCAAAATACGGTGTAATGACGTTTGTGGAATGTCCAATTCCCAAATCTGGGTTTTCTTCAACACTTTGGCCTACAGCAGCAATTTTCTCAGTTGTTCTTGAGCGACGTGCATCGATTTTATTCTTCACATCACTAACTTGTCCCAACAGCTCGATGTTTTCCACCAATTCCTGTATTGCGGTCCGACAAGGTCCTTTACGACGATCCAAAGATTTTCACAATTTTTGTAGTGAATTTTAATCATTTCAATGCTTTGTTGAAACGTGTATCGTTCCATTTAAAAGCTACCGAAATACCGGTCAGAGTTAGGTAAGGACGTCAGTAACGAATAGAACTGTAGTTATGAAATAGTAAGCGGTTAGAAGAAGAGATTTGTTGGCCTTGTCGTTCTCTGACGAGTTATCTTTATTTGGTAAAATAGTGGCCGTATAGAGCAGACAGTTTTTGGTCTTCCCATCCGCCATATTAAATAGGAGCTGCGTTCTTAAGTGCTGCCGCTGCGTTCTTCAAAGCTGCTACTGCATTCGTTCGGGCTGAAGCTGCACTCTGCTATCGTCTTCTTTAGAGCTGCCATCGTCTTCTTCAGAGCTGCCATCGAGTTCTTCAAAACTGCCATCGCGTTCTTCAGATCTGCTACTTCACTATATCGTGCTGCTAAAGTCTTCTTCAGAGCTGCTACATCACTATTACGTCCAGCTACTGCATTTTTCCGCACATTTCCAGATTCATCAACGACTCCGCTGAAGTTGACAACAAATTGAATGAGCCGTCTGCGCGGACTGGGTTTGGAAAGGAGAACAGATTATTTTATTGTTTTATAGAATTTATTATTTTTTAACGGCCATAAAAACTCTCTTTCTCCGGCAAAAAAATGTAAATAGTTTGTAACGAGCACCAGCACCAGCACCAGCCTAAAATAAAACACGGCATTACAGGGTGGCCAGATTCGTTTTACCAGTGGAACGAATTTCCAAAACTAGAGAGACTTTTTAAAAGCTTTTGAAATAAGCCATATGGTGCGGTTAATACTCTGAAGTCGTTTGCTCTTCATCCTCTTTGAGAGCATAACGGCCACACAATCGCATTGTTGACCAATAGTATTTGGACTTTTCATTCCACCCTAATGTCCTTAAACAGACACACACACGCCCACAAAACATCGCAGTAAACAATTATAAGATCGGCATGTATATGCGGTTTATTGTTAATAAAAAAATCATTAACAAACATTATGATGATGCTGATGAACTGATACAGTGGCAATTATGAACACGCACACACACACACACACAGACAGACAGACAAACAAACAATTTCATAATGCAATAGCTGATTGCAAATCCATCAAAGGTATCCACTTATGCATCCAACCATGAGGTTGCTAATGAGTAACCGAACGGTGATGGGCATGAGGACTACAATGCTGCCGTTGCCGGATCGGATAATTAAATAATCATTTTTCAGAAATTAACGAGCAAACCAACATACGCACACGAACAGATACAGATACAGCAACACACACAGATCCATATGCAATTACTCTCTTGCATAAACAATTTGGCGGGGCTCATGATATGAGCGCATTAAAGTAATACAACAACGACCAAATTGAATTATTGCAAAATGTTATAAACAAGTTTGGGCAATTGCGAATTTTTTTAAACCCTAGACTCAGTAATTATAATATTTATAATTATTATAATCAACAATTATTGAATACTGAAGCGCTTGAAAAGCAATTGACTTTCTGCTGTGAACAAAAAAAAAAACATGTTCCAACTAAAAAACCTTTTGTTACCAATACAATGACCTGCCAACACTACTACCACGGCAAATCTCTTAATAGAACACACAATTAATGGGGGATTTTTACAACTTTTGCTAATTATGAAAAATAAATAAAATGGATTATTAAAAAAATAAATTTACAAAAACCTCAACTCTGGGCATCAAAGAAATCCGAGCGTAAAAAAAATAATAACGCCAACAACTCAATTTGATAAATTAAAAATAATCTTAAGGCCATAATGTGATATCCACCAAAACCTGGCAGAGACTGGAAAAAATTCCCAAAAATAAAAATATATTTTTATTTCTGAAAAGTTTTTTAAGAAATACTTTTGAGAGGAAAAATAAAACGAAACGAAACGAAGTGTAACGGAAACCAACAGAAAAAACCACAAGTTTTGCTATTTTTTTGTTAATTCCGAGAAAATTTGCTATAAAAAGATACACACACAGAGGCAGAGAGAGAGAAATAGCGGAGAAAAAGTCATAGAAAACAATTTTATTTACAATAAAAAAAAGTGTCAACTTTTTTGTGAATTTCTGCTCAATGCACGCTGCACAGTGGTTTAATACCAAAACAAATATGATCACATCCCTATTGAATTAGTCATGTATCGCTCGCCGTTTGTCCTCCAGACGATTTGGCCGAATGTCAAATGAATACGATTGGTAGATTGTAGATTGGTTTCAAAGTCATCTATAACAACTCGTAGAAAAAATAAGCCAAATGCGAAATTCCCCAAAAAAAAAAAAAAAATTAAAGAATATCCCAAATGAAGCATTACCCAAAATCAATGAAAAATCTCCCCAAAAGCCTAATATGAAAATTTGCCAAAAATTCTGAAAAGTCTCCCCAATTCCACAAACGTCATTATAACGTCTTTTGCATAAAGACATGGGTCTTATGGCTTAGAAAGTTCAGTTAACACAAGAATTCAAGCCGGCCGGTCATCAACAACGTCGTGTCTTTGAAATGCATGAAAATGATGGGGAATTCCATCGAAAAATCATCTTGACTGATGAGGCACATTTCCTCCTCAGTGGCTACGTCAACAAGCAAAATTGTCGCATCGGGGGATCGGAAAACCCAAGAGTTATTGTTGAGAAGCCTCTCCATGCTCAACGTATGACTGTTTGGTGCGGTTTATGGTCCGGTTTTTCGAAAACGAGGTTGGATCAACAGTTACGGTGAATGGATTGCGCTATCGAAAGATGATTAATGATTTCTTATGTTCGGAGTTGGCTGATATTGGCGCTACGTGACGCACAAGCAACGAAACCATTGCTCTTTTACGCGAAAAGTTTCCGTATACGAAATAACAACTGTCGTTCAAGTTATCACAGATAGTGAGAAACACGACTGTCCACAAACAAATATCTGTAATCTGCACTTGTCTTAGATCTCCGAAAGCCCTATCATCATCACTGTGAATTCAGCATTCTCTATCGGCAACACTGAGAGTTGATGGCCAAAGAAAAAAAAAATGTGTTAGATTTCGGCGAACTCAAAATAACGCCAACAGCCACAACGACTGACAATCTCAGCCAAACAACAGCAACGAAATTGTTTAACAATAAAAGCGGAAACTCCAACTGTGCGTTTTTTCTTTTTCTTGTACAGATTTCCTGTTTAGCTTTTTTTGTCATTCACATATTTTTTTTTGTTCGCATTTGTTTTTTTTTCTATCTTTTTTTTTACAACACTATTTGATTTGTCGAAATACTCGTCGTTGTAATGTTTTTATTCAAAATTAAAGGTTGCCTCTTTTATTATCCGAAATCAAAGTTTTATTTGCTCACCCCTTGTCATCTAATAAGGGATTCTGGCAAAGCTTCTGGAATTGGACAAATAACAGATTAAAGAGAGAACGGATAAAGGGAATTGGGCAACAAAAAAATAAAAGTATTGTCTTTCAATTTGCAATGCAAGACTTAACTAAGTTTACAAGAATTTCACAAGTCCTCTTTTTAAGATTGTCAAGCCCTCAAGGTGTTACTTATTTCCCTTAGCATTCCCTGAAGAGACAGACGGGGAACTTGTCCTGAATCAGTGAGCTATGACCTGCCGGGACCTACTGTTTAAAGCGGGCTTTTGCTAGAGAAGTTTTTACAACGGCTCTTACTCGAAAAGTCGCCAGCTGGAAACAGACGCTGAACAATTTGTGATGGCCTTACCAATCTTCGAACCAGCATTTATTGTATGATAGTCGCACGCACTACTTACCAGAATACGGACACGTCCATACCTCAAATGTGTTACAACCTGTAAATATTAGTCTGGGACCAAAACTAAATATATATAACTTTATAAAATTATAAACGTTCTCCCGTCTATCGCTTAAATGGACGTTAGATCGAGTGGTATGGAAAATGCGACTGAAGGAGAAAAAGTTTCCCTGTCTAAAAACTAATACAACATCTGACTACATTTAAGGGACACTGGCTGACCCGGTCCGGCTTTGCTCGGATAACACTTATTGTGTGTTGCCAGATAGATTCAGTGAACTTCCTCGTCTGTTCCTTCATGGAATGCTAAGGGAAATAAATAAGTAAGTAGATAGATTCGACTCAGTTATGTCCAATCTATAAGATCATAGTTAAACCAACAACTGAGTTTCATACGAGTTTAAGCTTCAAAACATTTTTGAGTGGTCAGTCAAAATAATTCTCATTTTCGACTGTTTATGCGGCATTCATCAGTAAACATATGTTTCCGCTGAATAATTAAAATAATATTAAACCTTTGTCGTGGATGTTGGTCACACAAGATTTTTAGAAAAAATATGAAAATTTTTTAGAAAAAATATGAAAAACTCTTCTAAAAACTTTGGCTCGGGAACTGGTGGTCGGAAAGCAAGTCCAGCATCAACAAATTTGCACAGCTGTATCTTTTATGCAATTGATTTCATTTGTGGATGTTGGTGAACCAAAATAGTTTTGATTCTGCTTCTTTTTCTGTTGATTGCTGTCACAATCATATGGCTATCATACTGTAGTTCCAAGGCCGAATATTGGGCGATCAAATGAATTTGAAGTTTAACTTTTAAACGAAAAAACGAAGATCTACCTTGACTCATTTATTGGGCCTTTGTATTCAAAATTTTAGGAATTTTCCCGACAACTCACGTTTTCAAAGTTCTTTTGAAGTTTTAAACACTATGTCTGTACACCTAATTTAAGGGGTAATGCCGTAGAGGTTTTTTTAAAATTTATTAAAACTATTTTTTTTTAAAATAAGACAATTTTTCCGTAAAAATGGTCTTTCTCAATTTCTAAGAAAAAAAATATTTGATTTTTTGATTTCCGATGATTCAACTTTTGCCGACTTTTTTCTAATATTTCATAATGAACATTTAACAGGGCCCGCCAAATAATTTTTTTTTTTTTTAATATTCTATAATAAAAACTATTGGCTATTTTCTCAAATTTCTTTTTTTATTTGAAAGTACAATCCTTCCTGTTAATAATCTTAATATATATTTACCCTCGACACTGATTCACTGATACACTGATACACTGATACACTGATACACTGATACACTGATACACTGATACACTGATACACTGATACACTGATTCACTGACTCTGTCACGCAGTACGTAGGAATTTAAATAGGCATTCTATAATTCTATAAATAATAATAATAAAAAAATAATATTTTTTTTTTGTACAGAAATTGTGTTTTCCCCAAATTTTTTTTTTACCAAATTTTTTTTTTACCAAAATTTTTTTTCAACAAAAATTTTTTTTTTACAAAATTTTTTTTTCAAATTTTTTTTTTTTCAACAAAATTTTTTTTTTCAACAAAATTTTTTTTTTCAACAAAATTTTTTTTTTTCAACAAAATTTTTTTTTTCCAACAAACATTTTTTTTCCACAATTTTTTTTTCCACAATTTTTTTTTTTCCAATTTTAATTTTTTTCGAAATTTTTTTTTATAAAATAGTTTTCTTAAAATTTTTTTACAAAATTTTTTAAATTAAGTAACAAATACTTTCTCAAGCAAATTAACGGGCGCCATAAGCGCATTACAAATTACTAGTGGAAAATAATTTCATTCAAATGACTGCCTCGGCTGGCCATGCAGTAGCCCAACGACATCAGCTCTGCGGCTGATAATGCGATCTTCAAAAACAGGGCGCAAAACATCGAGTGTAGCTTCGGCTGTGTGGCACGTGGCGACGTCCTCTTGAAACCAAATGTTGCCAATATCCTCATCTTGGCCCGATAACGAAAATAGCGAAAACGAAATAAGCACTAGTTGAAAAAAAAAACGTTAGATGGCGGACCCTTTACAATTATTTTTTTTTTGTCACGGGCACAGTAATTTTCTGTACAAATTCCAATTCTGTTTCACTTCAAGGCCAAAACATTTTCAATTATTCGATTTCCGATAATTCAAATCAACTTCTTCTAGTATTCATTTATGAAAATTTTTTTCCATGGCATGGACATTTACAGTAAAAATTCCATCAGATTCATTGTTTCTTAAGGGGAGTGGCATCCCAAATAGTCAGTGCATATATGTATCGAGGTCAACTGTAACATACTGTGAACATAGCATGACGATCCATTATTATTATTGCTGTTATAATGGTTTCTTAAAAAAAGGGGGCGTGGCAAGTTTCCAAAAAAAATGTATGCTTCATATACGTCTTGTATGTACTAAAGCTCACATTTCTAACTCCATCAGTCTGGGCCTTTTTACCAATTTTATTCGAAACATGTGGGCATAGAGGTTGCCCACTGTAACATACTGGGCGCATTTCAGGACAATCCGACTATTATTAGAGATATGTGGAAAGAGGCGTGGCACGGCCCACTTTTCCAAAAAAAAATTTCATTTGTATATGTAACACACCTCGCCAAAAAATGTATTCCTTCTGTACGTGATTGTATTCACGCCAAAATTCGGAGACCCGAGACGATACCCCACATTTGTGTGGGGCTATCGGTCTTTGGTGGTGTTGATGAACGACACCAGGACGATCTACCAGTGCCAATATTTTCTTACAAAATTCTTGACCTCAAGCTTGATCTCATTGAAAAATTCTAATATTTTCGAAGATAGCTGAACTGATCGGCTGGTTCCAATGCAGAGCGATAACATATCATAACGGCGTCGATTCAAGACCTCAACGATAGAATTCGTGAGGCTATCGAGGGCATAGGCAGCCACTTTACGATTTGGTTATGGAAATTTATATGAAATGGATATGATCCTCTAAGCGTGGTCGAGGTGGCCATTTGGCTGATGTTCATTATTAGCGGCATACCTTCCTCTTTTTTATAAAAAAAAAACATCTGACCATTTATCTAAAAATATGTAATTTTTCATTGCATAGCAAAATAACACCTCCCGTAGGAAAATCCTGTAGATCTCGCACACTGTATTTAATATAACAACTCACGTGTTCGGTAAATAAGAAAAATCTCCGGTTAGACGTTAAGGTGCCATAGCATAGTCCTGCTTCTCTTTGGATGGTAGATCCTGGTTGAGATAGTCAATGATCCCAGTTAGGCGTTGAGGACCATAACGCATCCCTGCTTTCGGCTGGTAGATCCCGTTTCAGACAGCAAACACCTTGTCGAGCTGCAATCTCCGCGCGAGTCACCATCACTGCATAACTCAACATAGAATTGAGTTCAATTGTTCGGGCAAGAACGAATATTCTAAATGTCTGTGGTTCCATATTCCCTCCGCTAAGCATTCAAGTCCTATGATTTCGCTCAATGTCCACACCTATGATTTCTCCATGTCATAGACATTATCATTCCGTATTTATTGGCTAAGTATTTATTTTAAGCTTGAAGTAGTCTAAGCTTGCCTCCGTTCAATTTAAACCTACGGGACATTCAGATTCACTGATGATACTTTGCATTCTTCCACCCACGTCTGCACACGTTGACATTTTCGGATTCCTTAGGCAGAGTTACTGACACCCATGATGACTATCGTAAATATAACCCCAAAAAAACAAAAATAACTCAAATGTCGTTCAACATCAAAAAAGCTCAATTGACCGCAAGGCTTTTGGGTGAAAAATACAAATAAACTAATTTAAAACTCTCACTGCTTAACTCCTTTTCACAAAAGTGACAGCAGGGCGGCCAATGCATGTTGTCGTCTTGTCCAGATGTTATCTTATCACCAGCTCCATATTTAAGCTCAAACACTTAAACCCCCTTTCCGCCCACAACTCACTCTTTCACATTTAATGAAGAAAGTTTCGGACTGCTACGCATTACTAATCCGTATCCTTTATTACATTTTTCACTCGGACATCGATTACCTTAGACACAGACACGCACATGAGTGTGTGTGTTGTGGTACGTATGACCATTTCTCCGTTCGTCTGTACGACAATTTCAAAATGTTTGGTCGATAAAGTTAAAAACTAAGTTTAATTGACATTTTAGACATTTTAGTTAGTTTTTGCTTTTTGCCGTTGCCACCCAAGTGTCACAGCGCCGAGAGATACCATCAGCCGACACATCGGTAAGTGTTGGTTTGCCGGTATACAGAGACAGAGAGAGAGAGCGAGATAGAGATAGAGAGATGGGAAAGGTTAAGTTTATGTGTCAGAAGTTAGTTGGGTTAAAAAGCTTAAAGATTACATTCGAACTGATAAGAAGCTGCAGCTGTGAAATTAGTTTTTGATCTGAGCATTCTACCTTCAAAGCAAAAGAAAGGTAGGAGTAACTACGAATGTCCATAATTGGGGAAGGACAATGCAAATGAGTGAAGGTGTGGCATTTTTTTTTTTGATAACACTCAGGGGATGCCCCTGTATGAATGTAAAGCCCTGTGTAAGTGAAGGCTAGTAAGGGAATTGGAGGGAGGAAAATGGTAGTAGCGTTTGTTGATGTCATGGCAAGCAGGAAGGAATAGTTATGTAAAAAGCAAAAGGAAACATATGCAACTGGTCTCTTATAAAAAATAATTTCTTAAAACTTAAGGATACGATGTCCCGAGGAGAAGATGATGATGCCGTTTACAATCTTGCCTTGAGCTTTAAGTAGTAAATCATTCGAATGCAATTACTGGGATAATAAGGTAGTTGTGAATGTTAAACTTCAATTCAAGTTCATACAAACGACACCCCTCTCTCCCCCCCCCCCCCCCCTTTCCAACTGAAACCATTAACGATATCCTTCCTTCATATTTTTGTTTACGTCTTCTTAAAGTTCCGTTCAGATTTATTATCCTTGACATGAAATGAGCCACTCGAGTACTGTGCATATTTCTTTCATCCTTAATAGGCGACTCTAGTGTAAAACAACAACCAGTAATGATGGCAAGGCAGCAGCAGCAACGACGTCATCATCTTCTCCATTGGCAGTGGCCGGAATCGTCTCACCACCACCAGTTTCATAATCATTTCTCCTTGTTGAAGGATTCTTATTTTTGTTGTAATGTTTTTTTGGGGGGGTTTGTTTTGAAATTGCTGTGCTTTTATTTTGATGATGTTGGTGTGTTTTCAGCAATATTAAGTCATAATAATAACAATTTATATAGCCGCTAATTGCTTTTAAATGGGTGGGGGGGGGGGGGCGTGCATTACATTTAATAGGGCTGTTGACTTAAAACAGCCATGTCCCGTGTGCCTTTGGCCAGAGTACGCTATAGTCCATGCACAGCAGGACTGGAGAGGGGAAACGAGGCTAACAAGTATATTCCCGGTTGATAGGAAACATATATTTGGTACACTGACATTTGATTGACCTTAGCATTAAGTAGCTTAACCCGTTCGTGTTCTAGGTGACAGCGTAGATACGGCAACAGGTTAAGCGATAGCTGCTTATAACAAAGAAACTGAATCTTTAGTTGAAATCAAAAAAAATACAGATTTCATCAAAAAGTATACTGAAAGAAGCGTTGCCGATGAAATGGGGAAATATAACATCAGGGGGAACCTCAAAACTTGTCCAATCCATGTCGAATGGATTAGGCGAGGTTCTCCAAAGAAAGACTACCCTACTAGCTACTAAAGTTCAAGAAAAAAAATAATGCAAACCTTGGCATTCCCATTACGAATATATATTTTGAACGCAGGCTTTTTCTAAACTTTATTGTTACTTTAAAACTTTGTTTTTCATTTGTTACGGGTTTATTTTGTTGGCTTCTTCTTCAATTTTATTCCACTGGAAATGCATGGACTTTACTTTTAAAATAAAAACTCAATTCATAATCTGAAAAATAGTTTTTGTATGTGGTTTTTGTATTTTTCTTTGATATCTCTACATGTACGCAGACTTTTTCCAGTGAGTGTATGTTTTTGTTACTTTTTATTAATTACAATACTTAATGATTTATTTTGAAAAAAAAAATGTTATACAAAAAATCACATATATTGTTTGTATAGTCATGTTCTAAATATCCATTAACAAAAAAAATTTTTTAAATTTTTTCAACTGCTCCGGAAATGCCGAAAATTACACAGGGTGACAAAATTTCGATTATTATCTGCGGTTCAACTTTTTGGAGTCAATTTAGTTGTATGAGATAGTGATATTCTTATCCTATAATTCACTTTTTTTGAATTGACTCTGGTTCTCGAGATAAACCGCTGTTTTAGAAATGAAGGAGGTTTCACCATATATTTTAGCATAACTCAGGAACACTTTTTCCGATTTGGTTAAGAAAAAAATTTAAAAATCCGCAACTAAATTACATTCAAGTTACCCCTACAATGTTTTTTGATAAAGTCAATAATTTCGAAAATATTCAAAAACTTCTTCCAAAAAAAAAAAAACTTTTTTCTATTTGTTAAATGCATATAAAATCAAAAAAGTCACAAATGCCAATTTTTGATCTTTAATTATAAACATGGATATGTTACAAATAAAAGTAGCCATATTTCAATAAAATCGATTAACAAGTTTTGGATTCATTCACAATTTAGTGATGGTATCTCATTGTGATAAATTTTTTAAATGAACATTAATAACAGAAATATTCCATAATTATAAGAAACACGAGTTAAGAAACCCGTTTTGTATGGGATTTTCTTTGGTACTTTTTGTTGGGACAGTCCCGTTGTAGGTTCCAACAGTAGTCTGCCATCATATGGCTATCCCACCGTCCTTGGTATCTTTCCTCCATGATCTTGATGTCCTGGTGGAATCGTTCCCCTTGTTCTTCACTATAATCGCCGAGGTTGTCAGGAAATTTATCCAAATGACTGTGCAGATAATGCACTTTTATACTCATATTAGCTCCTAGTTTTTGGAAATTCTGGAGCATTTTGCTAACAATTTCTGCATAGTTCTTAGCTTTGATATTCCCCAAAAAATTGTTGACAACTGATACAAAGCTTATCCATGCTTCCACTTCCATCTGAGTCATGTGATTTGTGAAATCATCGTTGTTTATAAGAGTACGGATTTGTGGCCCGTCAAAAACACCTGCTTTTAACTTTTCTGTACGAAGACCAGGAAATGTTTGACAAATATATTTACCATCACTAAATTGTGAATTAATCCAAAACTTGTTAATCGATTTTATTGAAATAATGGCTACTTTTATTTGTAACATATCTATGTTTATAATTAAAGATCAAAAATTGGCATTTGTGACTTTTTTGATTTTATATGCATTTAACAAATGAAAAAAGTTTTCAAATTTGCATGAAAAAAAAATTTTTTTTGAAAAAGTTTCTCAATATTTTCGAAACTATTGACTATATCAAAAAACATTGTAGGTGTAACCTGAAGGTAATTTAGCTGCGGATTTTTAATTTTTAACTTAACCAAATCGGACAAACTATTCCTTAGTTATGCTAAAATATGTGGTCAAACCTTCTTCATTTTTAAAATAACGGTTTATCTCGAGAACCAGAGTCAATTTAAAAAAAATAAATTATAGCCTTAGATCTTCATCAACATATCCACCAAAATATCCTTACAAACACCGCACCGCAGAATCACTGTTGCCCTGTGTTATGTATTTTGGTTCTTTTGAAAAAATTGATTTTACGTGCTAAGAGGTTGCTTGTGAAAACCACAGAATTTCAGCAAATGGTGGCCGTTTATGTGGCCGGGCATCAAAGACATATACTCGGATGATCACAACGATCTTTCGTGTACCAAGTCGCGGCAATAGCAATCAAAATAAACAGTATTTCATTTCAGTTGTATACATATTCTGTATTTTACTTAATTTTCCAATATCCAATATCCAGAATTCCCAACATATCGGGATGAAATAATCTGGCAGTGAAACTGTATGGTTGCAACACATCAGGTTGCCCGGCAAATGTGGTTGAAATGAATTTTACAGCCTGGGGAGAGATTTTTCCAATTACTTACACAGTGTCATTTGTAAAAGTTTATAAATTTCACGACACCTAATTTAGTTTAACCCTTTTGTTTGATTGTATTAAAACCAACCAACCATTTACACAGCGCAGCATATCCAGCCCCATTGGTTTAGGGTATTTTCTAGTTGCCATCCACACTCATTTCACTGTTCACTGTCGACTTCCGACGAATTCGCAATGAATATTTTAATGAAAACAATTTTTGGCCACTTGCTTCCCCCTCACTGGAAACAAAATCCGGAGAAACAAAAAAACATAAAAGCTCAAGTAGAACTAAACAACAACAAGAAAAAAAGTGATACTGAAACTATTTCCCCTTTAGTCCGTCAACACACAAATAAAATAGCTCTCTCTTTTGGGTACTTTAATGCTTTTGTTTTACATTTTCTATGGTTTTTATTGTGGGTTTCGTCATATTTTTAGCCGGTTTTTATGTCTATGGGGTTTTTTTTTTTTTTTTTGTTTGTCGGTTGTTGTCATTTTGCTGCAGACAATTTTGTTGTTTCATTATTATTTTTTCTGCGACTGTATCTGTTCATATCACCCTCACTTTTTTAATTGCATTGTAAATACGAGCAGGGCCAGATTTAGGATGGTCATAGCCGACATGGTAATGCTCTTCAATAAGAATTTTTAACTTATTGGAAATCTGTCAGTATCAATTACAACTTTTTTCTTGAATGTGTTCGGAAATTAAAAGAAATTCCGGTTTTAAATGAAGCTCTGTAGCAATGGTTGCATATTATTTCGACTTGAGCTTAGGTGGGTTAGAAATATTGAAGATATCTTAATATATATTTACCCTCGACACTGATTCACTGATCCACTGATTCACTGATACACTGATTCACTGACTCTGTCACGCAGTACGTAGGAATTTAAATAGGCATTCTATAATTTTCTATAAATAATAATAATAAAAAAAATAATATTTTTTTTTGTACAGAAATTGTGTTTTCCCCAAATTTTTTTTTTTCAAATTTTTTTTTTTATAATTTTTTTTTTTTACAAAAATTTTTTTTTACAATTTTTTTTTTTCAACAAAAAATTTTTTTTGGCAAATTTCTTTTTTTTTCAAGAAAAAATTTTTTTTACAACAAAATTTTTTTTTCAACAATAATTTTTTTTTTTCAAGAAAAATTTTTTTTTTCAACAAAATTTTTTTTTTCCACAATAACTTTTTTTTTTTCAACACAATTTTTTTCCCATATTTCAACGGGCGCCATAGGCGCATTACAACTTACTAGTTTCTATATATTTTCCCTTTTTATTTTTTACTGACAATTATTTAGAGCGAGGATCGAGTTTCACTGCATGTGCGAACTTTATTGGCAATACGAAACGAATTTTTTAGCAATTTAGCAATTTCACCATATTTAAGGCGTTAGTCTGGCGATTAGACCAAAGGTGAGACTAAACCACCATAATATACCGCGAAGGATCCCATTAAAAATAATATTCCATTCCACACTGTGTAGGACAATGACCAATAAGTACTTCCCCACCCTCGGTAATTGGAATAATAACACAAATCTCATTGTCCCTGGCGGCGTATGATCAATAAAACAATGTTAACTTATGAAACTAAACATTCATCATACGCACCACAGACCACGCGTCAGTTCAACCATTTAGCCGCGTGTGTATGAACGATAAATGCAAAAGTTTATAACAATTACACTGGGGCCGGCATCAATAAATTGTATCAGTGTTAGAGTCGCTCGAAATGAACAACAATTTTGCTTATCATCTCGGCGAATGTTTTAACAAGAAAAACTGTTGTATCTGGGGTTTGGAAAATTGTCTTTTTGTTTTTGCAAAAACCAGACACCGGGTATCGGCCAGAAATGTGTGCTGGGTGAGCTCAGCTGAGTATAATTTTCATTTGTTAAAAATTTTGATTTGTTTTTGTTATTAATTAATTCGAATTCAAGGTTTTGTTTCTAAATTAAATTCTTTATTTATTTATTTGGGGAATAAAAACATAGAGGTACAATAATCAAACTATGTACACATTTTGTATTCCACTTCAAAGAAAGAATATAATTGAAAAACAAAACATTGACCTCGAGCTCGAATTAATAGAACTAGAACAAAATAAATTTAAAAACATCAACATAGGTCAACAATACATAACCACATTGAATTACTGTGGAATTTTATCGTAAACCGCACAACTAACTAAATGGAATTTTTCCTTTGGCACGAGTTTCGGAGAAAATAAAAACAAAAGGACAGTGCGACTTTTTCCAAATTGTCGATTTTTTGGAAAACGATTACAGATAGGACTTTTTTAAAAACACGACAATCATGTACTCACCTGTCACAACTGTGGTTTGTTGAAAAGAAGACGTTGGGAGGTTTCGGCGACTATAACCCAGCACAATTTCCACTTTATAAAGATTTTGTATTTTTGATACCGAAAAGTTCTAAATGGAAATTGGTGATTTTCTTAGTGGTGGAATTTGTTAAGAATATTTTCCTAAGTACAGCACTTGTTCCAAATTGTGGAAATTTATTAAAAGGACAGCAGATAGAACATTTTTTAAAACATGGGAACCATGTTTAGTTTTTTGAAAAGCAGACGTTGTTTGGGTTCCGTCTGAGCACAATCCAGCACAATTTCCGCATTCAATTTTTTAAAATAGAAAAAATTTACGATTTTCTTACAATTCAATTACAGGCATTTTTTGTAAACCTATTAAATATCTAGACCGAATTCAGTAATTAGCATCAGTTTCAAAAAAAATGGGCGTAGCTAAAACTTTTTTAAAATTGTCTATTTTTTTTTCAAAAAATTGCCAGTTGTCCATCATTATTTATCGCAAAGAAATCCAGTGTGTTAGGCATATTTCGACAATTTAACTGGATCCACAATTTGGACTGATAATGTGAATTTTTCACAGTTGCCACCATTTAGCCAGAGATGACACTCTATACCTTGAGGTCGATCAAATCCACATCAAGATCGTCATCGATGGGATTTTGGCGTTCCCCAACAATAGATAGTGATCAGTTTTCAATCCTTAATGGGATTGACAAGCCAACCTCAATAATTCTAAGCCGATCGCTAAATATGTGCATTGAGACATTCTTACATTTCACCTGGATGTTACAAACCTTAGCATGAAGTGTTTACACCCCCCCATTGTAGGGTGTTATAGACAACACATATTGAAGGGTTGAAAAGAGTTTTTATTTAGTTTTTGCATTTTTTTTTTTAGCTTTTGTTTTAAGTGATATTTATTGTGTGTTAAATTCAGGCGTTCAGGCCATTTTGGCTGAATGTCTCTCGGTCGGTGTGCTCGCAACTGTTCACATTTAGAGCTCGTCATATTCAAAAACAGACATAGATAGAAATGGAGCAGTCTTTTCCCCGAAAAAAATATTATGCCATAAAAGTGTTATTTATTCTCGTTTTACGTTGTTGCATAAAAAGGTTTATTTTGTTACCAAAAATACGACAAACAAAAAAAAACACCGAAATCGTTGGATATTTTTTTATTTGGTGGCTAAAGGATGTGCGAAAATTTTGTATGTGTGTGTGTGTGTTTTTTTTTTGTATAAAGAGTCATAAAATTCATGGAATTACATTGAAACCACAAAATATGTGTGTAGGTATACTTTGTGACACACATACTAGATGGCTGCGAAAGTAGTGTCATTAAAATGACGTATACGCGTTGCCTGAATTTATGTAATTAAATATCACTGCTGCTAACATCCCGCCCATCACTACACGACACATTGAAGTGGAAAGTTGGCAGCGTTTCTTGATTGCCGCTAACGGCTGATGGTCGGGGAATTTGCGAGGAATTGTTAAAAGTATTTAGGTAAGACACAGAGGAGGGTTAGCTGTTTTGATGGAGTGAGAGGCATTGCACAATGCCACACCTGCATTTGTTTTTCAATGTTAGGTGAGCATTACTAATGAACATTTGATGAATCGTTGCCACACACTGAATGCATTTCTATCGTAGCCGACGGGATAGAAAATGCAGTTTGTCAGAAATGATGATTAGTTGAATCACTGGCAAGCGGATGTTCCAGAAGAGAGCACCCTCTCAGCTAGGGCACACATCGGTACAGAAATCAATGCCATCGGTTAAAAGTCATAAATATTTAAAAAGACTTTGTTAAGGCATATGGGTAAAAATTGTTTTTGTATTTTCATACATTTGTCTTAACAAAGGTTTGTTTATATTTTTCTGAATGCGGGGTAAAACTTTTAAAGTAATAAACATTTTAGAGCTCTGTAAAAGAAATTGGTAGTAGACGGGGAGTTAGCGATTATTTTATACCCTCAACCTACGGATAGGAGGGTATATATTATTTGATACGACCCCATATTCAGAAATATTCCCAGGTGTATTTGAACCAAATTCGATTCATGACTTTCTGAATCGTTTGAGCCATGTCCGACTGTCCGTCTGTTTCGAAAGAGTTAAACAATTGCTTTGAAATTTGGCATGATTTAATATTTTCACAAAACTGCTTATGGGATTGCATATGGGCTATATGGCCACACCCCTTCGGGTACATCCCATACAAATCTGCTATTTCGCCCACTTTAGAAATCCTGTAATAATATCAATATGACCAACGCGATCTTGGCCAAATTTTGTATTTAGTAAAAATAACGATAGACAAAGTTTCGGACAAAAAGTTGGAAATCTGGCAACTCCCTTTCTGGTAACTCCCATACAAATGTACCAGCCCGCCCCATTAGAAATCGTGTAATAATACCAATATGCCAAACGGGATCTTGCCCAAATGTTGTATTTAGTAAAGCTATGGCTAGACAAAGTTTTGGACAGAAACTTGGAAGTCTGGCAACTCCCCTTCTGGTACCTCCTATACAAATGTACCATTCCACCCACTTTAGAAATCGTCTAATAATTTCAATACGGTCAACGCGATCTTTCCCAAATTCTGTATTTCGTAAAGATATGGCTAGACAAAGTTTCGGACAAAAACTTGGAAGTCTGGCAACTCCCCTTCTGGTACCTCCCATACAAGTGTGCCATTCCACCCACTTTAGAAATCGTATAATAATATCAATATGACCAACGCGATCTGGTCCAAATTCTGTATTTAATAAAGCTATTGCTAGACAATGTTTCGGACAAAAACTTGGAGGTCGGTTTCCCCGACTGCAACTTTTTCACTGGATTTTATTTATATATTGATATCAATTTAAGCCCAATACAATGATCAATCTTCTATAAAGTATTGGGTTCGCATATTGCTACAATTGGAGCGATTTTCAGTTTTAAAAATCGTAGATTTATAGATATGCATTTAATTTAATTAGTGGTTAGTCATTACCGAATATTATTTGTCGCTTAGTCGCTCGTCATTTCTTTGGAAAACTTAAAACCACTCATATCGTAATTCATGCCACCAGCCATCTTCAATATCAAATGCTTTCCAGAACTAATCTGTGATTTTCTTTTTTTTTCTTCTTTAATTCAATTATCCACAAATTAATTTTTATATTTCAATTTCAGATCTATATTTCATCAGGTTTTGTCTGTTGGTAAAATTCTTTTTAATCTCTTGATAAATGTGTCCTACTCATTTAGCCACAGAGGAGCAAACTGTATTTTTTTTATAAATGACCACCCTTTTCCAGTTACTCCTCCCTTCCACCGTCCAATGACTTGAACATGAAGTATGAACCAGCTGTAAATGTACGAGTACCAGCAATGGAAAAGAAAAAAGAAGGATAATGGCCAGTAAAGGGTTTGAATGAAAGTCTGAATTCACTTTGGTGGTGGCCTTGTTTGTTGCTAAGAATAGAGAACGAATATCTTCGAAACACTTTCACATACTAATTTATTTCTTTGGCAAAAAAAAAGAATACTTGTACGAGGCTAATGTTGAGGCTGCTGTAGAAAATGGAAAAACCTAAATGTGTGCTAAATTTATGATGAAGAGATTTTTGTCATTATAAATACACTCAAGCAGGCATACACACGAGTATGTATGTATGTATGTATACAGCACATACATGTTTATCGTTACCTAGGACAATACACCTTTTCCCTTTAATAATCTACTCGCCAGGAGATATCCACAGAATCGTATAGGGTGTTTTTTATTGGGGTATAGAACTTTAAGTTGGCATCACTTTTTTAACTGGCGGCCATTTTGTCAGCTGTCAAGTGATTAATATTTAGTTTGGTTTGCCATTTCATCATGAACAGGTTGACAAAAGAACAACGCTTGCAAATCGTGCAAATTTATTTCGAAAGTAATGGTTCAGTTCGCGAAGTTCACCGCAAGCTCCGTCCATTTTATGCCATTACATCCACAAAAACTGACTGTTTGGTGTGCTCTATGGGCTGGTGGAGTCATTGGGCCATACTTCTTCCGAAATAATGCTGGAGAGTCAGTTACCGTTAATGGAGACCGGTGTAGAGCCATGATAACCGACTATTTTGTTCCCGAATTGGATGGCATGAATGTGGATGAGTTGTGGTTCCAACAAGTGGTTGAAAATTGGACCTGTAGAATTGGCTTTATTCGAGCCAGCCGCGGCGGCCACATGCCCGAAATCATATTTAAACATTAATGGCATAAAATTATCCTTCCAATAAAGCCAAATTGATGGACATTAAAACGATTTTCTTGTGTTTTATTTCAATTCGAAGTTCTATACCTCAATAAAAAACACCCTTTAGTTGTCGAGGCACAAGCACAAGACTAACCTGTGGATCATACAGTGGCGGCCCTGGTCGAATATGGAATAGTCTACAATAATCTGGTAAACAGAAATCTCAAATAAAAGATTTTCCAACAAGAGGTGTTATTTTAAATCACCCGGCATTTCGGTAGCTGTCACTTTTGACGCCTTTATTCTTTGACATTTGACAAGTAGAAACTAGGGCGGCCACTTTGCGATTTGGTTATGGAAAATTTCATCAAAAAGGATATGGTCCTGTAAGCGTGGTCGTGGTGGCCATTTGGCTGATATTGTTTTTCCTTATTAAGCGCATTTCTTCCTCTTTATTATGAAATAAATATCCGATCATTTATCTCAAAAAATTTCATTTTTCTTTAAATACCCAAAACAACACCTCTTGTTGGAAAACCCTGTAGAAAAGTGGTATGGGATTTTCTTAATACTTCATAATGGCTGTGATTTACTCAAAAAATAGATTGTAAGCGGATGACATGTCTGTTGTTCGGATAGAATATTTATTAAAATTACAAAAATAAAAAAAACACAAATCGCTTTTATTGGTTTATTCGAAAAATCAACAACATGAGTCTGCCTCAGCGGCCTTCGCAGTAGCCTGTCCTGTCAACTGATACCTTCAACATACAAGCCGCACCAAACATGTGTCATAATGCCAATAAAACCATCTGTAGAGTACTTTTGTTGTAAGAGTAAAACTCGTGTTACCTGCAATAACAAAACAGAGAAAAGCGGCAAAGTAATATGTGACAAGTTTTACGAAGCCTAGCAATATTCGAAGGCACCCATGGGGAGTGATACAAATTTATAAATACCATCCAATGAGTGAAGGCAATGTACGTGTCGAAAGACCGCCAAAAATACGTAAGCCTCATTTGTGTCGAAACTCGCTTCTTAATGAAATTCGATAGAAAATTGTCCAACGCTCTTAATACCAAAATATTAAAAATTATAAATTTATATTTACAAAGATATAGCAAATTCAATTGTGTCGCCTCTTTGCTTGACCACATACAACGATTTTCTTCTTGGCGCTTACAACTTTTTCGCGGTTAGAGCGCGATAGATTAATTCCCGAGAAGAGTTCAGTTCCTTGGAGTATCCACACCATCATACGACTTTGTTTTTGATCAAAACGCCTTTTTTCGAAAGAAAGAATGACACATTCACCTCATCCTACAGTAAAGTAAGATAGATGTCATTAAAATTGTTGGCGATACACATACGACCGAAACAAATCAGAATTTAAACGGATATTATTCTAACGCTTTTCACTCGTTGAATATTCAACAGACTCTTCAAGACGATTAGTCATAGCCTGCCGTCGCAACGTCTTTATCTGACCACTCATCTGCATGTTCATCACACTCGTCCTAAATGAGCATCACTCCAACGGCAAATCCCTTTCCCTAACAATGACAAATACTAAATATGCACTCTTATCCCAATGTTACACCTTTCAGACCCGTTCGGTAACCACAAAATCGTCTACAAAATGGAATTGTTGTTTTTGGTTTGATACCAAAGGATTTGCACGAGACTAAGAGCAACAACAACAAGAACAAAATAGGTATAACAGAAAATCCTAAAAAGAAGTAATTTCGTTTTTGTGAAAAATTAAACTTTCCTTTTCTGGTTATTGTTATTATATACGGATACCGACGAGCAGTTGAAAACTTTTCATGTGAAACTATTGTAAAACATGAAGGCATACAGGGTGCCACAAATGTAACTGCCAGACTTTACGAATTCAAACTTAGGATTGATTGGTAAATAATCTTCTAATAATGGAGTCTATTTGTATTTTCTTTGATAACATCCTGTTATATTAATATTGGAATCGATATACTTGAAAAATATTATTGGCCGCAGAGTGTGGTTTTAAAAATGAATCCGAAGAGTAACACCTCCCATTAAGGGACTAAAACTGCACCTGAACACGATAGGGTGTTTTCATCTGTAACAAACATTGACACAAAGCCAAGCTGTTGATTGCAGAACAAACTGAAATGGAGTTCAAGTAATTTACTTAATTCACAGAAATTAAGAGCTAAATTCTAGTTTGTTTGACCTCAGTCATACCAAAACATATGGTTTCTTTTTAGAAAATTATTAATTTATTTTAAGGACAAAAATTAACTAATTTCAGGAACAATATGCATTTTTTTATGGTAATTATAAAGTTGTTTTAAGGTAATTATTAAGTTATTTTAAGGAAATTGAAAACTTATTTAAAGGAATTTATAAACTTATTCTACGGAAATTAGACAACTATTTTAGGGAAACCCGTTTCAAGGGAATTGTGAACTTATTTCAAGTATATTTTAAAATTATTATTAGAAAATTGTGAACTATAAACATGTTTTAAAGAAATTATTAAATTATTGTAGGACATCATGAACTTAGTGTAAAAACAAAATTAACTACTTTTATAAGGCAATTGTGATCATGTCTTATTTTCTGGAAATTATAAAAAAAAATTAAGGAAATTATGTGTTTCTTTTGATGAAATTTTATTTTAGTTATTTGAAGAATATTATGAGCTTATTTAGGAGAATCAGAATTTTTTTAGGAACTTATAAACTCATTTTTAAATAATTTCCGATATTATTTGTGAATTAAAAACTTTTTTTAAGGCAAATAGGAACTTATTTGAAGAAGCAAAATATATGAAATTATCAACTGATTTTATGGAAATTATACAAAATTTTAAGGAAATTATGTATTTCTTTTGATGAAATTTTATTTTAGTTATTTGAAGAATATTATGAGCTTTTTTTAGAAAAATCAGATTTTTCTAGGAACTTATAAACTTATTTGAAATAATTTCCGATATTATTTGTGAATTAAAAACTTTGAACTTATTTTCAGAAGAAAAAAATATGAAATTATTAACTGATTTTATGGAAATTATAAAAAAATTTAAGGAAATTATGAACTTATTTTAATTAATTTATGAAATTACCTTTAAGGAAATTATAAACTTATTTTAAGGAAATTATGAAGTTGTTTTGAGGAAACTATGAACTTGTTCTAAAGAAAATTTAAAACACATTTTAAGGGAATTTTAAACGTACTTAATTATAAGTTGCGTTAGAGATTTGAAAGCACACTTTCTCGGTTTTATAGGCAGCTTACGAAAAGATACCGCCATACATTTTGTTCTCCACCATATTGTCGAACGAAGATCAAACTTGAGAAAATATTCCTCAGTCCATAATAAAATTTATTATTTGTGGCTGTGAGAAAATCCAACAGAGGCTGAAGTTGGAATTGTGCATAAGATTTGCTTGGTTCGACTCCGAAACACTCTAAGAGCCTAAGCCTAAGTCGAACGACATGGCTTTGCATGCTTATTTAGAGACACACAAACAGGCTGTGACTGTTTGTCTCTTAGAAAGTATGCCAAGCCATGTCGTTCGACATCGTGGCCTAAACTTTAAATGTATGTACTTTCGGGAGTACTGCAATTAGATATGTTATAATCTTACTTTAATGGAATTATAAACGCATTCTAATAACTTGTTTTAAGGGAATTGAGAACTTATGTTGAGTAAATTATGAACATGTTTTAAAGAAATTATTTTATTATTCAAGGATATCGTGAACTTATTTTAATAACAAAATTAAATTGTGAACATGTCTCAAGAAGATTATTAACTTATTTTTATGAAACTTATAAACTTGTTTCTATTTTAAGTAAACTATGGACTTCTTTGAAGGAAATTATCCACTTTTTAGGGAAACAAAAATATAAACTAATTTTAAAGAAATAAAACTATTTTGTAGAAATTATTGACTTACTCTAAACAAGTTGTGATCTGGTTTTAAGAAAATTGTGAACTATTAGGGAAATTACAAAAAAATATATTCTATGGTAATTATAAAAATTTTTAAAATTATGAACTTATTGTAAATTTTCAGTAATAAAGTTAAGTTCATTTTAAGTAATAAACAATTAAAATTTTTTTATACAAATTTATTTTTTTATTTATTTATTAATTAATTACAATACAATACAAAGTAAATTTATATTGTAATTTTGGGTCCAAGGGTAAACCGGGTGACACAGACCATTTGGCTAAAATTTTGCAGCGACAGACCAAAGCCTCTGGTGGGAATCGAACCCACAACCCCCACGCTGATAGGCCAGCACGCTACCAACTCGCCTACCGGGGCGCTTATATACAAATTATTTATTTATTTTTTTTTATTTGCCCCAGCAACACAATTTCCCAATAGATTGTAAATCAATGCACCAATCCGTATTTAATTGATTTGATTTTAATGCTAATGAATAAAATTCCTATAAAAATGCTTATATTCGTTATTAGTTCACAAATGATGCAAGACTTTTTTGGTTAGAAAATTAAGCGGCAATTGGCTAACCGAAGCCAAACTAGACTGTTCTTTTGTCACCCGAAATGTTTTCCTTTAGCGTACATTTATTTTTAGTTATGATAAAAGACATGGATAAACTAAAATAATGTGATGAGTCCTTTACTACATGTTTTTCCATATCTGGTTTTTTGATGGGTGAACCCAGTTAGGTGTTTACTTTGGCCGCAGCCTCTACGTCCATATAAGTGTATGCATTGTACTTGTATTTGTGCAATAGAATACGTACACAAATTGTTAGCCTGTGTATACGTTTTTGTTACCTAAAGATTTGATTAAGTTTTTGCATATGAAATATTTTCCGATTTGTTCTTACTGCTCACAGTGGGGGCATATAATACGATCTCATCTCTGCGTCCAGTCTGATGGTGGTCAGTGAGTTTAAAAGCACAGCCAAGGTTCAAGGCAGAGTATCTCTGCCGATCATCTTTTATTCTATCTATGTGCTGGAACAAAGGAACAGGGACTACCTTACAGATTCTAGACGAACTGAAAAACTTGCAAACTCCTACTGCATAAGTGAGGTTATGGACAAACAAAACGATAGCGAATCTGTTTACTCTCAGAAAATGTGAACGATAGCAAGACCCCATGTCCCAGTGGTAAAGTCCGTCATTACAGGACACTGACTAATTGGAAGGCATGCACTGAGACTGAAGTTTGCTATGAGCGACAACGGCAGAAGCTATAGTATGTAGTGTGTGGGCTTATCACTCAGCAAACCCAGGTTCGTTTCCTACTTCCTACTTCCACCTTGTAAATGCCGGCGACTTTATCCGTTCGAAGCCACCTTTAAACAATGAATCTCAGTCACTGATCACAACTAATATCGTGCACAGTTCACTGATTTAAGAGAAATTCAGCGTCTGTTCCCTCCTGGATATCTTGCAAATGTCCTCACGTGGGATCTCCACAAAGCATAATCTCTTCAGGCGGAGGCAGAGCTGTGAAGTCGAGCCAAAATTGCTCGACTCCGACAACGGAGTCGACTCCAACATCAATTGTTCAATAATAAAATTTTCAAAATTTTATTTCCGTCCACTATAACACTGAGCTGCTTTTGTATCTTAAAGATAAATAAGTTCTTATAACCAAAAATATTTAAAATTTTAATAAATATTAATAGGTTAACTTGTTTTCGATACATTTTATTTATTTATTTATTAATTACAATACAAAGTAGATTTATATTCTAATTTTGGGTCCAACGTTAAACCAGGTGACACAGACCATTTGGCTAAAATTTTGCAGCGACAGACCAAGGCCTCTGGTGGGAATCGAACCGACAACCCCCAGGCTGATAGACAAGCACGCTACCAACTTGACTACCGGGGCGCCTATACATTTTATTTATTTTATGGGAAATGTAGTAAATAAAACTCGCAAATTTTTCAGACTCCAGTCGCCGACAAATTTTCCACACTTCGACTCCACAGCCCGCGGCGGAAATCAACACTAGATTTTCTACTTCTTTAAGGACCTTAAGGACGATATGAGATTGACCAACTCTGGGGCTGTTTCGGGCTCTCAGGGTGATTCTGCGACACAAGCAACAGAGTCGGAGTGAGTCTGCCTATTAAAACTGCTTAAACTATTTCCCGTAAACTTTCTAAATACCCCACTGTGCTGCTACAATTTGTTGTCGTTATTGTTTTTTTTTTTTCTTATTTTTAGGTTAAAGAATTTATGGTTTATTTTATGAAAAATTGGTTTTGTCGGTTAAGTTATGTGAAAAAAAAAATGCAAATGGAAATTTGTTGAAGCACACACACACACACTCACATTACACGTAGTTTATTGTTCTCGTACCGGAAAAATCTGTTATTTTGTTCAACCTTAAGTGAGAAAATTGTTTATTTATATTTTTGTGTGTGTTTTTTTTTTCTAATTAAAACAAAAATAATAAAAATTCTCCAGAGAAATGGAAAGAAATCTTTGGATAAATGTAATTGTACGAAAAGTTAATATTGTAATTCATATGCTAAATGTGTGGAAAATAGAACTTTGTTTAAGGAAAGAAAGATTTGATAGAGAGTGTAGAGATTTGAAAGCAACCTTTCTCGGTTTTATAGGCAGCTTACGAAAAGATCCATTTTGTTCTCCACCATATTGTCAAACGAATATCAAACTAGAGGAAATATTCCTCAGTCCATAACAAAATTTATTATTTGTGGCTATGAGAAAATCCAACAGAGGCTGAAGTTGAAAATGTGCATAAGCTTTGCTTGGTTCGACTCCGAAACACTCTAAGAGCCTAAGCCTAAGTCGAACGACATGGCTTTGCATGCTTATTTAGAGACACACAAACAGGCTGTGACTGTTTGTCCCTAAGAAAGCATGCAAAGTCATGTCGTTCGACATCGTGGCTTAAATATTATTCCTTTAGTCTATCCACCAATTCATATTCCCTAATACTTCCAACTGATTACACTTCTCTGCTTTCAATAGAGCCTAGAATAGTCAACTTGCTAGACTTAATGTCTAGATAATATATGTGGTTTCAAGCGCCCCGGTAGGCGAGTTGGTAGCGTGCTTGCCTATCAGCGTGGGGGTTGTGGGTTCGATTCCCACCAGAGGCTTTGGTCTGTCGCTGCAAAAATCAAGCCAAATGGTCTTTGTCACCCGGTTTACCCTTGGACCCAAAATTATAATATAAATTTACTTTGTATTGTAATTAATAAATAAATAAATAAATAAAATAAATATGTGGTTTCCCCAATATCTACAATCTCATCCCGTCTATATCTTTTAGTAATTCCAACTAACTACGCTACGATAACCAGATAACATTTCGACTTACCTATCAGCTGCTTCTACAACCAGCAAAAGCTCTTGCTAAACAATGCCCCGAATACAAAATACAGTTTATTTCTTATGTTCACCTAAGCCTTTCCCCCTTATTTCGCCTCTCGAAAAAAAAAAACTCCCCCACCAAATCTTATGAATTTTATAGTGTTTCTCTTTGCCACTCCTTGCGTTCGCAATCACTTCGTTGGTTTTTTTTTTCACTGTGTCAGCGATTGCTTCAAATGGGTTATCAGCCAGTCTTAACCCTATTTATGCAAATGAAATTCAATAAATCTGATTTCTGGCTGTAAGACCGAAGGTAACAAAACACTTTATGGTCGTCGATTGTATTCAGATGTTTTCGTTTTGCACATTCTCCTTTTGCTTCGTGTGTTTTTGCCAAAGGATATAAAAAAAATAGGGAAAGGAAATCATATAAAATTTGTTAAACGCTTAACGGAGAAATGCCACCGGATCGAGTAGCAATTTTCCGTGTGTAATGAATGGAAATCGAGGGAAATCGTTTACTAGCGAAATCAATTGGCGGTGCAAAAAAAAAACGCAATAATTCTGCAAAGACTTGTGAATGAAGAGGAAATCCCTAAAAGCTTTCCACAAATGAGGCTAAATGTGAATAGATGAAATTCGCGGAGAATTCGCATCTGTGGCCGAACAATTTCATGGAATTTTAGTATTGAAATTGTTATGATTACCCACATTGGTATCCATTGCCACAGTTTACTGTTGCAAGTGAAGTAAGCACCTGATTCTCCATTCATAAAAATGTATAACAGCTTTATAAACCTTTGTTAGGAAAAAGTAACTGCCCTATGTCCTCGATAGCCTCACGATTTATATCTTTGGGGTCTTGCATCGACGCTGGACTTGGGCCCAAAGGAAGAAGTCACATGGTGTTAAATCACAAGATCTCGGTGGCCAATTGTGATCACCTCTTCGAAATATAACACGGTCCGGAAACTGTTCCCGTAAAAGAGCAATAGTTTCGTTGCTTGTGAGGCATGTAGCGCCGTCTTGTTGAAAGTAAACGTTGTCCAGATCAATATCATCCAACTACGACCATAAAAAATCATTAATCATCTTTCGATAGCGTAATCCATTCACCGTAACTGTTGATCCAACCTCATTTTCGAAAAACTGAGGTTCAATGACCCCGCCGGACCATAAACCGCACCAAACAGTCACACGTTGAGGATGGAGAGGCTTCTCAGCAATAACTCCTGGGGTTTCCCAGCACCAGACGCGACAATTTTGCTTCTTGACGTAGCCACCGAGGTGGAAATGGGCCTCATCAGTCAAGATGATTTTTCGATGGAATTCCGGATCATTTTCATGCATTTCAAGGACCCAATCAGCATTGTTGATGATCGATCAGCTTGAGTTGGTATACCTCGTTTGAAGATTTACAAAATTCGACACAAAAATCCGATTTTTATTGTACCTAAGTTGGCCCTAGCACATGGTGTTGGATTGGGATTGATTTCCAAGCACTACGATCTTGTGCGTGCTTTCTCCAGTTGATCATACCAAGGATTTGCATGGCTACTTCCACTTAGCCCTTTCGCCTAAGTG
Source organism: Hydrotaea cyrtoneurina (assembly GCA_958296145.1). Lineage (NCBI taxonomy): Eukaryota > Metazoa > Arthropoda > Insecta > Diptera > Muscidae > Hydrotaea > Hydrotaea cyrtoneurina. The sequence goes on from OY282516.1 coordinate 19,135,440, forward strand.
TCGGTCATCCCTGTCTGCGCTTTCCCCGATAGAGCTTTTGTATTCATTTGTCCGACATGGCCCAGCCAGCGCAATGACTTTTGTTTTAGTCCTAATTTATAACGTGACATTTTCCCCCAAGGAGTTTCTGGACTATTTTTTAAGCCACCCTTCGTAAAGCCGTTTAATTACAAACGTGTGAGGCAATTTTTGTAGAAAAATGTCAAAAAAAATACTATTTTTATTTACAAATTTATATTCTAATTTTGGGTCCAAATGTAAACCGGGTGACTCAGACAATATGGCTAGATTTTTGCAGCGACCGACCAAAACCTCTGATGGGAATCGAACCCACAGCCCCCACGCTGATAGACAAGCACGCCTTCAGCGGCGCTTGCTTTATATTTTAATTCAGTTGTTATATGGCGACGAGTCAGAGCGAAACCAATGTGTTTAATTACAAAAAAAAAATTTAAAAACTTGTATGGAAAAAACCTTCAGCCGCCCGGTCAGGAAGTCTATTTTAAATATGAAAAAAATCAACCGATCACAACTTAACAAGTTTTCTTTCTTTTTCTTTTTCCCTTTCTTTTTGTTTACATTTTGAACGACACCAGCACTTGTAGTTTGTGGCAATTTCCTGGAACTTCATATTTCTGTTGCAACATTATCTTGATTTCATTGGAATTTTTTTTAACCTTGACAGGAATTTTCATATTTGCTCTTCCTTTCGCTTTCGTGATCTCTTTGTGCGTGTGTGTATCAATCGCATCCTCAGGTATTACTTTCATGCCATTCGTAGCCAATGTCGGATAGATGTGCTTACGTTACATGCTTGGCTACGCTTTCCATGTTAAAGGTACAACTTGCAACATCCATATTTCACATATGAATTACGTGCATTGTTAGCATTTTCTCTGTATCAAAATTCAAACCTTCAGCGGCAACAACAACAACCATAGATAGAAGCTGAAGTAGATAACTAAGCTTTATTCTTCAGACACTTCATCGTTATGTACACATACACACACACACTCACACAAATATACTTAAACTGAGAAGCAAACACATGCACCGTGAAGGACAGACATTCGTACTTACCAAAAGTGTCAACTAGTTTCATTTTTTTCTCTCTCTCTCTATCCTTCTGTCTATCCTCCTCCCTTCTTAAGGCAAAACCCAAATGTCACATCTTTGGAGAGCTTTGAGGGAAGTGAATGGATGACTGGGTTCGCAGTGCGATGGCTGAGTGTGTTTACCCCGAACTGTGGAAACACTTCGGTGGAATGTGTAATAGGTGAGGAACAGTTGCTACATGGAAAAAATATTTTTTTTAGCCCACCAGACTGCTTTCCATAAACAACTTGGACAGATGGTTTTACATAGCGTCATTGGTAGGTCGTCTGTCACGAATTGTTCCTGTTTCAGGTTTATCTTGGATTTAATGTACCTAGAGAGCTAGGCTGAAGCTCGTTCTCAAAACGAGTATCACTCAAACTAAATAATCTTTAATGCCAGATAGGAATTTACCAGCAGGAGTAGAAAAACATTAAAAGTTGATTTGAATGAAGAGACATTCGGAGAGACAAATGGAACACATTATGAAGTCGCCCAGAGTAAAAATAAGAAAAAGAAAAAAAAGAATGCCTTCAATGGAAATGTTTGTGAAAAGGATATGGTCCTGTAAGCGTGGTCGTGGTGGCCATTTGACTGATATTGTTTGTTCATTATTAACCAATCCTTCTGTAGAATCTATGGAAACCTGTGCAGTAGGATGGAGTGAAAACATGTTTTTTTTTAATTTGAAAAAGTTAACCTCGGAAAGAGATGTAGTCTGGGGTCCTAATCAGGGGAAAAATAAAGAAAAAAAAATTAAAAAATGTTTAGGGGTCGCGCCACTCCCTCGAAATTTGGAAATTATCGGAATTTTGGCGTTGGTTTTAGAAAAATCCTAAAAATTAACGACTTAACTTATTCGAAATTTAAAAGTTTGAGCTTGTTCAGTGCCCAAACAAAAGTATTTGAGGCAAATATGAGGATAATCGACTAATATTTGTAGCTTTGGTGGCGATTTCATTGTTCAGTCAATTTTCTGAAGAAGGGACGATTTGACTTATTTTACTTTTTAAAATTTTTGAACAATGAGAAAATTTTTTTTAAATTTTTTCATGCCCTTATTTCATTGTTTACGCTGTTGCAAACATTTATTGACATACAACTTTTTAAGATTTTTCTAAAATCAACGCCAAAATAGCGATAATTTCCAAATTTCGAGGGAGTGGCGCGACCCCTAAACATTTTTTAAAATTTTTTTCTTTATTTTTCCCCTCATTAGGACCCCAGACTATATCTCTTTCCGAGGTTAACTTTTTTTTTTTAATTTCACTCCACCCTACTGTGCAGGCTGGAAAGCTGTGCGCCTATTTATTTCTCTAACGTCATTTCCCCGGGCGTTTGTAGATGTAGTTATACATAAATATCCATTTGATTATCTTAGTCTATATAGAAACGTCCTGAGCTAAGCAGGAAGCCACTGATGTCATTTATTTTGATATACTGTTTTCCTGCGAGATCTGAGAAGAAATACATTTAAATCCCCTCAAACAAAGAGCATATAAGGTGTTCGATGCCACAATTCTCTCCCTCGTCTGCGCAGCTTCTGCAAGCCGAAGGCTTAACAGAATACGGCATCGGGCCACAAAGTCTAATCAGAGAGTTGGTAAAGGCATCAGCGTAACCAATCTCGAATTTCCTCAACTGAGAGCAGCCCTCTGTTTGGAAATATTTAGCAAACGACTTGGGTTGTCTGTCCTCTACATGGTTTTCAAATATCCCAAATATCCAGCGCCATATAACGGGCAGTAGAGAGAACACATCGATCAGCTGACTATGTTCAAGTCCGAGTAGTCAACCAATAAACCTGACAAGTAATCAGCTGACACAACCTAGCCTATGGAAAATGGCTATGTGAATATGTGGTTCGTGTAAGTTATGAGATTTTTACATGAAAACGTAAAGACCTGCAGACATTAGATTTTGAAGTAAAGAGCAACGTCGTAGAGAACGAGAGAGTAAAATACAGGGATTGCCAACCAAAGATTGTACAAAACGAAAGGGGGTAAACATCAAAATCAAGAAATCCGTCTACACTCGATGGGTCCTTAGATGTTTTACGGATACGATAACTCTACAATACGTTGCCCGCTTTATGGGATGACTACGGCATTTTTCATGTGAAAAAAAGTGGGCAATGAAAAATTTCCCAATTTTTTGTTTTTGGGGATTTTTTTTTTTTTGTGGGTGGTATTTTCACAACATAATTTTTTTGATTAATGTTATTTTTTTTTGTTGATATTTTTCATAAATTGTTTGGGGGATTTTTTCCGAATTGTTTGGGAAAATATTCTCATTTGACTTTTGGGAGAATTTTTAATTTATTTTGGGAAAATTCTTCACAAACTAATCCCCCAAATCGAACATATCACCCTACCCGCCAACCTGCCATAGGGAGCACGTTCGGCGTACAAAATGATAAAAACGAAGAATACTAAACCGCTGCAACAGAAATGAAACCTGTACGAAATGATGCACTTTATCTCAAATGATAAAGTACTTTGTCATAAAGTTGAACATGATGCAGAAGATGAGAGAACAAAATGAAAAAAAAAACAGAAAAACACTGCAAAAAATGTACAGTGTAAAATAGTTCGTATGTAAAAAACAACCAAATCGCAATACTGAAACTTTGGCAGTTTTTCTTTTTTGTTGGTTTTTGTCTTCGCAATTTTGGGTTCGCCTCCATATATTTACGTCCTTCATCCTTGAGGAAACATTCTAAGTGGTGGAGAGATACAGTTGAGTGCAGCGAAACTCTTACAGTCACCGGCAAGAAGCGACGACGTGGTTTGCGTGGGTAATTGAGGATTTAACGCAAACGAATTGAACTTTAAAATACGTACAGCACAAATACCAACGGCAAGATATTGAAGCGAATACGTTGGAATTTATGATTTCATTTCGGTGAAATATCGCTGATGCCGGGCAAACGTTAAGAGAGAGACGAACGTTGCATACGATACGGGTCCCACATAAATTCGTAGATGCCAACGGTAATGGGAGAGCAGCTTTGTGCTGAATGATGGATGAGGTGGCATTTCGGGCAATGCGAATTTATTTTAATTACCGTTCGGAACGGTGGTGAGGAGTAGGATCTTACATACCTATGCCATTGAACCCGATTATGAGCGTATAAGCGATATTAACTAAACAAATATTGCACATACGCCCCCTGTTACAAAGAGTGGAAGTTGTGGTGTATTTGTTAATTGGTATGACTGGAAATTGACAGCATAATACTCTGGGATGACAATCTGTCGGGTATGTGCTATGGAATTATACATTTAACAAATAAAAAAAATAAAAAAACGGTGAGTCAATTGATTCTTATCTGTTCATGTCGTAGACTACTTATTTACATCGGCTACACATCTGGGACATTTGTATGGAAGGTAGCAGAAAAAAAAGATGCCGACATACATGAATCGTATGTACCATTTCAAGACTATCCAGACTATCAGCTATCTTTCCCAGAACGTCTTATATTTGCACTCCATTTTTGACTTGGATACATTTAGGCAGGTCCTCAACTATTGCTGGCAAACTGGCTATTTTCAAAATGTGCTCGGCTGTTTGTATCCCAGAGGGGAGACCACAAACCAAAACATAAGCCATCACATCTGACCGTAGTCAGTTGATAACTATGTGCCGTTAGTGTACGTTAAATGGCATTAGTACCTTCTAGTTATCTTAGAATGTATTGTTTTGTAGATGCGAAGTAAATTCATAAAATGGCGTCAAAAAAGATTAAGGAATACCTAGTTTGTTGCATACTTAGAATTGAAGGTAAGTTAATAATTCTAAACCGTGCAACGGGGCGGAATTTGTGAGGGGAAGGGCAGGGATGTCGGGACTTCGGCGGTGTAAAGCGGCAGCGCTAGATTCTCACGTAACCGTCTTAATTGTCGGAACAATAAAAATCGGGGAATTTTAAAAATTATATGGGGGATTTTTCAGAATTTTTGGTTAAATTTTCATGATGTCCTCTTTGGAGAATTTTTCAATTATTTTGGGGAATTCTTCATTTGGAATATATTTCATTTTTTTTTGTATTTCATAGAAAAAATACCCCAAAATGTGAAATGCGCCAAATGAAGAATTCCCCAAAATAAATGAAAAATCCCCCCGAAAACCCGATGTGAAAATTTCCCCAAAAATTCTGAAAAATCGCCACAACAATTTATGAAAAATTACCCAAATATACAACAAAAGATTTTCGTAATTTGGAAAAAGTGTAAAAATCAAAACTATGAAGAATTGCCCCTAATTTTGGGTGATTTTTCATTATGCAATATCATCCCAACATAAAGTAAGGAAAAAAACCAAAAAAAAAAAATAAAGACAACCACAAACAAAAGTGGAAAAATCATACATATAATGTGTTGGTGTTACGACCCTAATTATCTTACTTACTTACTCATTTCCCTTAACATTCCATGAAGGAACAGACGGGGAACTTCTCTCGAATCAGTGAGCTGTGTACGAATTAATTTGTATACTCACTGACCGGGACCAACTGTCCAATTTTTTCGGGAGAGCTTTAGATGTTTATAGATTTATAAAATACGGAATTTGGGAAAGATCGCGTTGGGCATATTGATATTATTAGACGATTTCTAAGGTAGGCTGGATGGTACATTTATATGGGAGGTACCAGAAGGGGAGTTACCAGACTTCCAAGTTTTTGTCCAAATGTTTTTTCAGCCATATATTTACTAAATACAGAATTTGGGCAAGATCGCGTTGGGCATATTGATATTATTAGACGATTTCTAAGGTAGGCTGGATGGTACATTTATATGGGAGGTACCAGAAGGGGAGTTACCAGACTTCCAAGTTTTTGTCCAAAATTTTTTTCAGCCATATATTTACTAAATACAGAATTTGGGCAAGAATGCGTTGGGCATATTGATATTATTAGACGATTTCTAAGGTAGGCTGGATGGTACATTTATATGGGAGGTACCAGAAGGGGAGTTACCAGACTTCCAAGTTTTTGTCCAAATTTTTTTTCAGCCATATATTTACTAAATACAGAATTTGGGCAAGATCGCGTTGGGCATATTGATATTATTAGACGATTTCTAAGGTAGGCTGGATGGTACATTTATATGGGAGGTACCAGAAGGGGAGTTACCAGACTTCCAAGTTTTTGTCCAAATTTTTTTTCAGCCATATCTTTACTAAATACAGAATTTGGGCAAGATCGCGTTTGGCATATTGATATTATTATAGGTTTATAATGGGGCGGGATGGTACATTTGTATAAGAGGTACTAGAAGGGGAGTTGCCAGACATCTAAGTTTTTGTCAGAAACTTTGTCCACGTATACCTTTACTAAATACGAAATTTGGCCAAGATCGAAGTGGGCGTATTGATATTTACAGGATTTCTAAAGTGGGCGAAATTGACGATTGGTGAATTTTTTCATTTTCATGAAAATTATGAAAAACTCTCCATTTGAGAACTTTTTTTTGGATAATTCTTCATATATTTTGGGGCATTTCTCATACAGCCGGTATATCAGCGAAATCTCTTGTCTTACCTACACAGGGCAGCTGTAGCTGTCTGTAGAAACGAATTACCCTCACGATTAAAATTTCCCATACTAAATCAAATTATCTCCCGTCCCGAATTCGAATTATTTGCCCAACAGACAGTTGATCACAATTAATATTAATCATACGCTTTAATGAATATGTACTTCACTGCAGGCATCTCAATCAAATCATATGAAAACCAACCAACACATCAACACGTTTTTTTTCTTTCTTGAAGCCCCTGCCCGGCAACCGGCAATTTCCCCATCCCCATTGAGTTTTCCATTTTCATTAAAAACATTACAAGTAATTTATGTTGTTGTGGAAGTGAGTGTCACTCGGTCGCTGTTGGTTGACTACAGAAGTTCGCGCTGGCAAACCGTGATTACTTGAACTGCGGTTAGATGAGAATTACGGTGGCAGAAATTCCATGGAACATCGCCGAAATAAGAAATAAGCAAAAAACAACAACAACAACAAAACGTAATTAAAATTTGCTATATTTCTTTGTGGTACAAAAACACTTTTTGCGAAAAACGAAACCGGCGATGAGAAGAACTAACAAAATTAAACAAACAACAGGAGGAGTAAAGAGAGGGGCTGGACGAGGGGAAAAACGTGCTGGTACCGTCTGCCAGCAAAAATGTCATTAACGTGTTTACTCTGCACACAGAAAGGTGTGTCGTTTAACACTTGCAAAATATTTTTTTTGGGGAAAATTAAAAATCATATAAAAAAGAGTTAACGCGAACAGTTGTGGACTGCAGCGGTCACATTTGTCCCTGGGCGCAAGCAAAGCCAGGAAAACACATGAAATGTCATCCTGGTGTGGTTTATCGAAAGTCTTGTCCTCGTCGAGGGAAGAATTCCGGCAACTGAACAATGTGGGTATCTGAAATTTCGGACCACATCAGAATGGTATTGAAAAGAGATAAATTTCTATAGATTAACGACATAGAGCCCACGTTCTGGCGATGCTGAAGGGAGAAATTCATAAAAACAAAATTACCCAACTGAAATTTGGACAACCAAGTTCTCAGGCTTCCACTTAACACTTGAATGTTGCTGGGGCTCTAAGAATTGCAGAAAATTCAGTTCACCACAAAATTTAACTTAAAACAAAACAAATCCCCCAAGAAACAAGGGCTGCAACGTGTTGAAGGTCACAGTAAATGTGCACCAACTAGACCTGCTCAAAAGTAATTAAGAGATAGCCGCCAACGCCATAAATACCCATTTATAAAAATTAAATCATTGCATTCAACTCTCTACACTTCACACCAGCAGCCGCCCGGCCAAATACTTTCAATTTCCACAAGGATCCATCTTCCAAGCGACATCAAGTACAACCCTAACCGTTCTGCAATGCAGCCCAAAAGGCAAAACAAAAACAAGAAAGGAAAACCCCCAGAAACCCAGTGACAGAAATGCACCAACAAACCACACCAAACCAAACCGACCCCAAACTGACGATAACAATTTAGGCGGAAATGTGTCAAGTTGTTGTGACATCTTTCCTTTCTTCCACTCGAGTTGCCCATCCAATTTTTTTTGTTCCGTTTTTTTTTCAGCTGCAGCTTGCAAACATAAATCACAGCCCAACAAATATGAAATGCATCAGCGGCAAATGTAAGAAGTTTCTTCTGGAAAGAAATACTTCCTTTCTACAAAAAGCAGTGCAAGAGTGCGAAGGAGTGAAATATAATAAAATGCAGATGATTGCAGTTTTTTTCTAAGGGCAAAAAGAAAAGAAAAAACATTTTAAATGATTTTTTTATTTTTGGCAAAAGTTGAATTTGTGTGAGAGTTTTGTTTTTGTTTGTTTTAAACGACAAAGTGTCTCATAAACGGCGATAATTACACTGGCAGATAAATAGTTTTGACGATGTGAATTTTGAGCGATGATTTGCAGTTGTTCGCGAGTACAATTGTAACAATGAATACTAGTGGCCCACCCAGCTTGGAACAGGGTCTGGAACTGTTCTGTATTTGGGAAATATAAGAGTTGATAAGATAAATACTAGTGGCCCACCTAGCTTGGAACAGCATCTGCAACTTTTCTGTATTTGGGAAATAGAAGAGTTGAGATCTGTGAAAAACAACAGCATGATTGAAAGGAGACCGTTGAAGGCTGCGGTCAGTAATTTATATGCCAATTCCATTGGCCAACAGTGTTTAACTTTTGATCCGTTTAAACATTTTTGAGTTCCGTAGAAAACTTTTCTATTATTATTTTAAGGTATTAACATTCCAAATTTGACGATTAAATATATTTTAGAAATATTTCTTAACTTGACTAGTTATCGAAAAACATTTTTCTTAGTTCTTTGACACATTTGCAGTTTGGCCGCTGGAATTATATTCAGAAGCACCATGCGGCGATAGGAAGACTTTTCATCTGAGAAATTGAACGGAACCGATGCCCACAAGTACGTGAAAAATCCCAGGACGATTATGGGTTCCAACAAAATAGTGGGACAGAGATAGGGCCAGTTTCTCAACAGTGATGGTATTAAAAACCAGTTGACATTGACTGGCCAACAAAATCTTAAGATTTGAAAGAAGCCCGAATGGTTTTTTTGAAGATATTTGAAAATCAGCTCGCCCGCAAATTAGCGTCTTTCGTCCGGCACTGCTGTATTGCCCTCGGTGCAGAAATAAAAATGTGCTGTGCGGAAAAAAGGCGGCCACTTGACTGATGTTGTCAACAGGAATGAGTCCAAATAAATTGAATACATGTGAAACTGTTGATACAATTAGGTAGTCCCTAGTACTGGGAGTTTCATCTAGTGGTTCGTTTTTTAATCTTTTGCTTGTTATTTTGCCAGTTGCAGCTGTTTCTCGCTCGAAATCTGGACAGAAATTCATATCTCCGTGAAACGAAATGTATCTCGCTGCTTTGAGCTTGTACAATGTTGGGAAACAGTGTTGTGAAACAATGTTGACAAACAATGATCGGATACAATGAAGGAAAGCACTTCAAACTTATCTCCAAACTTAATGCTGTGTACACCAATCAGGGCGTTTATTGTAAAAAGGTTTCAGGCCTGATGGCAATTTTGCACAAAGACCTTGCGTTATTGGCTTACAGGGTCCAATTGAGTTATCGCTTCTCAGTTTGGGCTTATCGTGGCAGTCTGAAAAGCAGTACTCTGCTCAGTCCTTGTGTCCCGGCACTCACATACGGTTTGGATCAGGGAGCCTCAAATATCCTCTATTTTTACGAAAGGCTGCCGCATCTGGTGTTCATAATACTCAGACGTAAACTTTGGGAAGCGAATGCATTTGCCAGTCTATTTCTTCAGGTAATATTAAGGGAATTCTCACTAGTGGTCTTTGCGAAACATAGCAACCAATAGTCTGTATTGAATGACTCATGTTGCTGGTGATCCAAATGCCTGCATCTCTAATTTGTTAACATATTCAACTTCAATTCGGTGATACAATCGCTGCAGAAAAGATTTGTGAGAATTATTGCAATGTCTTTTGGACAAAATACAGCGCCATGACATTCATGACGCACTATGCCCCTCTGGCATCTGCTAAACGGTATAAAAAAAGTACTTTTACTTAAACATCGAGACTTCTCAGCTACTGCTGATGTCGTCATAAATCCTACAAGTGTCACTTTAATGGATTTCCTAATAAAGCCTACCGACTTTAACGGTCAATTAAATGTAATGCGGTTAACAAAACAACACAAAAACAGATGAAAAATAACAAAGTTTATCTTTAAATTCCATGCCAATGAGATTCCGTCAAGGGACTGAACCGACAGACAGCTGAACGAGCCGAAATGTTGTTTAAAATATTTTCAGCTCCCAACAAAACACACAGCGAGGTGACAACCAAACATTTAATTTATTAACACTTGTTCCATTTGACCAACACAACCTTCACCATTAATGTCGGATCCACGAATTGGGCCACCATTATCTCCGTCCACGAATGCGTGTGCATACGTCTGCAGGATCTCTCCTTGACATGTATGTGTGTGTGTGTGTGCCTTCGAATAGAAACAATTCCCCAAACAATGTGTTTTATGTTTTGTTTATAGAGAACTCCAGAACAATATAACAAATGTTGTAAATATTTACAAGGCCTTTTGCCATACTGCGAATGACTTTTGTATACCGAATGGAACGAGGCACAGTGGTGGAAATATGCCAAAAAAAATCAAAAGAATATATATATATATAACTCTTGTGTGACTGACTGATTTATCAGTCATGAAATTTGGGGAGTATGCAGCCCTTGCACATTTTTGGAAATTCGAATTGGAAGGGGATAAAAATGGGGGGAAACGGGTAAAATATGTCCCCAAAAATCCCCAAAATTCGCCAAAATACAAAAAATTCAAATATTGCAATATTTTGTTTTTTTTTTTTGAAAATTTGGTCCACGACTACGATTGGCAACAATAGGTGGAACTGCGTTAGAGATTGGACGAAACAGGGACTAAAACGGGATAAAAAAAGAGTGAAAAAATAATAAAAAAAATATTTTGTAAAAACATGTTGATAATAGTTAGAGAAGGGACGAAAAAGTGGCAAAAAAGTACCAACACGGGATAAAAAAAGTACAAAGGCGTAACAACAGAAATGTGTATTCGACAGGAAAATGGAACTAAAACGGTCCCAAAACTGGTATATGTAATATAAATGACAAATAATCTACAATAGGAGGAAATGAAAAAAAATGGGACGAAATATTGGCCAAGACAGGATAAAAACCGACCAAAAAGAGGAAAAAAACTAAAAAGGAGTAAAATAGATTTTTGGCAGAAACATGTGGAGAAGGGACGAAAAAGTACCAAAACGGGATAGAAAAGTACAAAAAGCGAAAAAACAAAAATGTGTGAAAACAATTGTATTTGACAGGAATCAAAAAGGGGGAAAAATTATAAACGAGTGAAGTAGATTTTTGGCAAAAACAAGGGGATAATAGTTAGAGAAGGGACGACAAAGTGGCAAAAAAAAAAGTACAAAAACGGGATAAAAAAAGTACAAAAAGCGAAAAAACAAAAATGTGTGAAAATAATTGTATTTGACAGGAATGGACCAAAAAAATGGAAAATGGGACTAAAACGGGCCCAAAACTGATCTAATATAAATGAGAAATAATCTACAACAGGAGGAAATGAAATAGAGATGGGACGAAATACTGGTCGACACGGGATAAAAAAGGGACCAAAAAGGGGATAAAACTAAAAACGAGTAAAATAGATTTTTGGCAGAAACATGTGGAGAAGAGACGACAAAGTGGCAAAAAAAAGTACAAAAACGGGATAAAAAAAAGTACAAAAGGCGAAAAAACAAAAATGTGTGAAAACAATTGTATTCGACAGGAATGGGCCAAAAAAAATGGAAATAATGGAAAACGGGACTAAAACGGGCCCAAAACTGGTCTAATATAAATGATAAATAATCTACAACAGGGGGAAATGAAATAGAGATGGGACGAAATATTGGCCAAGACGGGATAAAAAGGGACCAAAAAGGGGAAAAACTAAAAAATGAGTGAAATAGATTTTTGGCAAAAACAAGTGGATTGTAGTTAGAGAAAGGATGAAAAAGTGGCAAAAAGTACCAAAACGGGATAAAAAAAAGTAAAAAAAAAAGCGAAAAAACAAAAATGTGTGAAAACAATTGTATTCGACAGGAATTGGCCAAACAAAGTGGAAATAATGGAAAATGGGACTAAAACGGCCCCAGAACTGGTATATTATAAATGAGATATAATCTACAACAGGAGGAAATAGAAATAGAGATGGGACGAAATATTGGCCAAGACGGGATAAAAAATGGACCAAAAAGGGGAAAAACTAAAAAATGAGTGAAAAAACAAGTGGATAATAGTTAGAGAAGGGATGAAAAAGTGGCAAAAAAGTACCAAAACGGGATAAAAAAAGTAAAAAAAAAAGCGAAAAAACCAAAATGTGTGAAAACAATTGTATTCGACAGGAATGGGCCACAAAAAACGGGCCCAAAACTGGTCTAATATAAATGAGAAATAATCTCCAACAGGAGAAAATGAAATAGAGACGAGACGAAATATTGGCCAAGACGGGATAAAAACCGAGAAAAAACTAAAAACCTGTAAAATAGATTTTTGGCAGTGGAGAAGGGACGAAAAAGTGGCAAAAAAAGTACCAACAGGTTGTTGATCTAAGCTTTATATAATAAACCACCCACTGTGCAACGGTGAATGTGTGGCACAGTCACTATCCCAAATTCACTATCTTTGTGTGTATGCATGAGTTTGTGTAGGCTTTTGTCAGTGGCTGTTAAGATTTTCAGCTTTATATCCATGTGTGTGTGTGTGCGTATGTGTGTGTCAATCTGTCTGTCTGTCTGTAGGCATAAGAGCAAAATTCATATTGTGTTTCATAAGGTAACAGATAAACAGCCACGCCAACATACAACAACACTTAAATTGCGAATACAGCAGCACTTGCACACAAAGCCAATGTCAAAAAGATGAATACGAGTGTGTGTGTGTGTTTGGTATGTGTGTATGCCTGCGTGAGTATTCAGCGGGTCTGTGTATTTATGTGTTTGTGTCAGTTTTATGGTTTACAAATATGACACTTGGGAATATTTAAAAATTACTTAAGTTGTTGTTGCCACCGCTTGACGATGTTGTTTCTGTTGTTGTTGTGGCGGCTCTGTCTTTATGGATGGGAATACACACGCACACACACCCTCAGACACCCACACATTTAAGGTTTTTATTCACTTTTTTTTTTGGCTTTTTTTATTATTAAAATTAAAACATTTTGCGTTAATTTTGTGGCAGAAGTTATTCTTTGTTTACTTTCGTATGATCCACCAGAGACATCGCTGAAGTCAAAAGTATTGGTGTATTTTTTTTTTAACATTTTAAATTTTCAGAAAATAACGAAAAAAACGTACATAGAGACGAGATCGGCGTGTAGCGGTATGTAGTTTGTACAAACAAGCGTACATATAAGACCAGGTTCAAATTAGGCTGAAATTTTTCAGCGGAAGTATAGATTCTGGGGAATTATCAAGTAAGAGGTCGATTTCCGACGCCCAGAAGAACTCCTCAAGGGCAAATTTCAATGTGATGTTAAATCCGCTGAATATGGTGGATGAGTTAGAAATTCCTTTGCCAAATCCATGGATTTCCTGCAATGGCAAATAAATACTGTCTAGAAGTGACATATGACAAACGCCACTAAAATTATTCTGGGCGATTTGAAGGCAAACATGCGGAGGAAGGGAATCTCTGGACCGACAGTCGAGATAACCACCCATAACGGAATGAGGCTGATTTTCTAATTACTTTACATTATTTTTGTTTACTTATAGTAATCGCAAGTAATCCTGATTACTTTAAGATTAGTTGTAACTGTAATCAATTATAAGTCTTGAAAAATCTGAATATTATCGTAATATAATCATTACTACACCTCTGCAGCCATGATCACAACATAATAATTTCTCTACAGTTTAAGACGACATCATGCACATTTCATTTCAAATTCCATTAATTCTCGATTTTAGTCATGTATTTATGGCAATTTCGTTCAAGAAAAACATGTGTGTGTCTTCAAAAAGGAAAATATCCTTTCTCTTACAAATTTTAAGATTTACACGAAACCGCCACGTTGACTTTATGCACCAATTTGTTTTTGCTGTTTTTCTACTGGTCACGCAGAGATATTTGTCTGACCTGAAGTTTTCACGTTTTCCCACAAACCATAAGAAAACATTCTTTGACACCCACATACAGTCTTGTTCAGCGATAGCATCGGTCAGGGAATGTAAAGGGCGTATTAAGTTCGGAATTGTGTTTGTAACAACAATAAATTGTGCATAATAAATATTTGTAGTTATTCATATGAGTTTGTGGACCGTTTTTTGTAATGGTTGGTGATTTTGGAAGTCAGGTCACGATCTGCAGGACCGTCGTGAGTCTTACCGGGCAGCCCTTGGGTCAGGGGTTTCTCGCAAGCCCTTACTTATGTGCCCACCTACTCTTCAGTCATTTTCTGTACTCTTTGATGTATCAACCATTTAATTTGCATATATTGTTTTTCAACTTAATATGTTTTTCGAAGTCCTTTTGAACGGCTGCCCTTGTATCCATTAAAAACCTTGTATAGCTTAATAAAAAGTCGACCTCGTCCAAGAGTTGCCTCTCAGCTTTATTTTTTTTTTTTTTAATTTTTCCTTTATGCAGTTTTCTTCACACCTTTTTGGTGTTTACCCAAACCCCAAAAACTATGCCAAGGAAGTTCATACTGGTGCAGGAAGAAAAGAAAACGAAAACTTTGCAAATTCCACAGGTTAGAGAGAAGCGAAGAAAAAAAATTAAAATAAACAGGAAGAAAAAAATGAGGAAAACCTAAAAAAGCAGCTCAACAGAAGTTTTCAAAATGACCACCTTGAAGAAGGAAAAATTCACTTAGTTAACTTACCGATCATTATTTATGTTTCAGCGTATGTGTGTGTCCAGGATGTCCTACTCAAGTCTTATCCTGGAAACTCCTTAGCAGTGGCCAAATTTGTGCATCGGTATGGGTTTTTTTTTGAAGTCCCTTAGCTGTTGCACAGTGGTTTAAAAGTGATTT
This sequence comes from Hydrotaea cyrtoneurina, assembly GCA_958296145.1. Classification (NCBI taxonomy): domain Eukaryota; kingdom Metazoa; phylum Arthropoda; class Insecta; order Diptera; family Muscidae; genus Hydrotaea; species Hydrotaea cyrtoneurina. The sequence continues at coordinate 19,150,674 of OY282516.1, forward strand.
CCATTGGAAGTAATGCCATAACTTTTGTAAAAACGGACAGTAAAATGTATATTTAACAAATATCAATAGTATTTTTCAACTTCAAAAAAAATTTAAAAAAAAAAAATGCCTATTTACTAGACTAGTGGGGTAGTTGTGGCTTCCATTCCCATTAGATGCTTTGATTTGTCGTCGCAAAAATCTAGCCATATGATCTGTGTCACACGGTTTAAACGGTTGAACCGAAATTTAGAATATACATTTATTTTACTTACTTATTTCCCTTAATATTCCATGAAGGAACAGACGGGGAACTTCTCTCGAATCAGTGAGCAGTTTTCGATATAATTTGTATACTCACTGACCGAGACCTACTGTTCAAAGCCGGCTCCAAACGGCTAATGCTTTTCCAGAAAAGTTTTACATGGCTTAGAGATTGGTCTCTTACTCGTAAATTCGCCAACATTTACGAGGTAGAAACAGCCGTTGAAAAATGTTTAAAGGTCACAGTCGTTTTCGAAATCGGGTTCTTCTGTGTGATAGTTGCACACACTACCTACCACACCACTTTGTATTAAAAAAAATATAAAAAATAATTTTTAAGTTTTTTAGTTTTAATTGTCGCCTATGAATACAATTTTTAAATAGTCTTTTTTAGTTTAAAAAAAATATTAATATTTTTTATTTAAAAAAAAAAAGATTTAATTTATTTGCTTAATTTATTTAAAACTAATGCCCTTTTATAAAGCTCCTCCGATTTTAATGATTTAATAAACTGTTACAGTATTTTTATACACTCCATCATAGGATGGAGTATATACTAAGTTTGTCATTCCGTTTGCAACACCTCGAAAGAGTGATCTGCGACCCTATAAAGTATATATATTATTGGTCAGTGTAACATTCTAAGACATTCTAGCGATGTCCGTCTGTCCGTCCGTCCGTCCGTCCGTCCGTCTGTTGTCTGTTGAAATCACGATAGAGCGCGAACGACTAACCCTGAAATTTTTTAGGAAGATGTTTTTTGCCCATAAGCAGGTTAAGTTCGAGAATGGGCCATATCGGACCAAAGGGGGAAAAGTTCTCCTTTACGGGACTAAATATATTCCGGCCATAATCAAATTTTTCAAATATTTTTTTTCACTACATCTAAGTTCTAAGTTTATATAATTTATAGATGGGGAAAAAATCCCAAAAATGGGCGTGCTCATGGGTTCCGTGGACCCTTGGGGCCCAAAAAAGGGCCCATGATAAACATGCGCATATGGGTATCGAAGTGCAACGAAATTTACTCACGAACCCAAATATGCATTTATTTTCACGATTTTACTAAATTTTTTGATCTGGTTTCTGGGACTATCGGGTCACCAGCGGCCCAAAAACCGTCCCTTGACAAACATGGACATATGGGTATCGAAATGCAACGAAATTTTCTCGCGAACCCAAATATGCATTTATTTTCATGATTTGGATAAAATTTGTGATCGGGTTCCTGGGACTATCGGGTTACGAGGGGCCCAAAAACTCAGTTAGTTATACCCTCACCCTACGGTGGGAGGGTATATATCATTTGATACGGCTCAAAAGTGTAACACATAGAAATATCCACATTAGACCCCAGGTGTCTTTGAACCAAATTCGTTTTATGACTTTCTGAATCGTTTGAGCCATGTCCGTCTGTCCGTCCGTCTGTCCTGCTGGTAAGCACGATAACTTTCGAAAGAGTTAAGCAATCACTCTGAAATTTGGCATGGCTTAATATTTTCCCAAAACTGCTTATGGGATAGCAAATGGGCTATATGGCTACACCCCTTCGGGTACCTCCCATACAAATCTGCTATTTAGCCCACTTTAGAAATCGTGTAATAATATCAACACTTGCAAGTTCGATCTTGTCCAAAATCCGTAGTTAGTAAAGGTATAACCGGACAAAGTTTCCGACAAAATCTTGGCTGTCTGGCAACTCCTCTTCTGGTACCTCCCATACGAATGTACCATCCCGCCTGCCTTAGAAATCGTGTAATAACACCAATATGCCCAACGACATTTTGCCCAAATGTTGTATTTAGTAAAAGCTTAGCTAGACAAATTTTTAGACAAAAACTTGGAAGTCTGGCAACTCCCCTTCTGGTACCTGCCATACAAATTTACCATTCCACCCATTATAAACCGTGTAATACTTTCAATACGACCAACGCGATCTGCCCAAATTCCGTATTTAGTAATGGTATAACTGGACTAAGTTTTGGACAAAAACTTGGCAGTCTGGCAACTCCTTTTCTGGTACCTCCCATACAAATGTACCATTGCACCCACTTTAGAAATCGTGTAATTATATAAACTCGATCAACGATTCTTTCCGAAACTCTATATTTAGTAAAGCTTTAACTACATACAATTTTCTAGTAAAAACTCTGCTTTATATTCCGTCCTTTTTGTAAAATCATGTAATACAATATTTTTCTAAAACATTCGGTATTCTAGGTTGCTATTATGACTTTTCATCAGATGTTACATCAAATGATGGTAGCTACTCATACATTTAACTTTCCGATACTTTGAAATATGAGACTTGTATGTTTTTAATGAGGGTGAGGGTATATATAAGTCGGTTTACCCGACTGCAACTTTTTCACTGGTTTTCTTATTTATTGACTTTTTAAGGATCCATGATGGAGGGTATATAAGATTCGGCCCGGCCGAACTTACTATTTGTCCACTTGTTTAATTTAAATTTTTCAATTCAGAGAAAATTAAAAAAAAGTCAATAATTAGCAGATTTTTCTTAATGTATTTTAAATCAATGCCCTTTAGAAAAGTTTTTGCGATTTTTTTATAATAAAATTATTTATTCTCATAATAAAATCTTCAAGTCTTTTGTAATTTAAAAAAAAAATACATTAATATTATTTCTAATTGATAATTAATAATATTAATATTATTTATTTTGAATACGCCTCCGTTGTATGGTCACCCAATTATAATTGTCACGGTGATAGGGTAGAGTCTATTCAGAAACAATTTCTTATTTTTGCCTCAAAGGGACTTGGTTGGAATGACCCAGTGAATGTTCCATCATATGAAAATCGTCTTCAATTGATTGATCTACCTACTTTAGAAGGTAGAAAACTCATGCTAGGTCGGTTATCTGTAATTAATCTAATCTTACTTTTTGGTCAGCGACTTTTCTTTTAATATTCCTGTTCCTGATCCAACTAGGAATTCTGTTCTTCTTTAAATCTAATTATGAAAACTTTAATCCCCGAAATACTTTACGCCGAAAATTTAAATTCCTCGTATTTTTTGTTCTCTATAATGGATCCAATAGTTATCGTAAAACATGCTCTTACTAAATTCGCGTTTTTAACTATCTCACACCAATGTTGCCAACCTACTAGTTTGCTGTTCTTCCATCTGTTCTCCTTGCTTCTGTTATCATGACTTACTGTTCCAGCTCCAGTTTCTGCTGTCATCCTTGTTTTTCTCACATTATTCCTATCTCATCCGTTCGAATCACATCAGTTCCTGCTCACACCAGTTCCTGTTCACACCAGTTTAAGTTGTCATCAGCTCCTGTTCCCACTAGTTGCTGTTCCAGTAACCTTCCTGCCTCATCCGCTCCAATCCCATCAGTTCCTGTTCACACCAGCGATCATACCCAAATTCTGTATTTAGAAAAACTATGGTTGGAAAAAGTTTCGGACAAAAACTTGAAAGTCTGGCAACTCCCCTTCTGGTACCTCCCATACAAATGCACCATCCCGCCTACCTTAGAAATTGTGTAATAATATCAATATGCCCAATGCGATCTTGCCCAAATTTTGTATTTAGTAATGCTATGGTTGGAAAAAGTTTTGGACAAAAACCTGAACGTCTGGCAACTCCCCTTCTGGTACCTCCCATACAAATGTAACATCCCGCCCCTTATAAACCGTGTAATATGATCAATATGACCAATGCGATCTTGCCCAAATTCTCTTTTTAGTAAATGTATAGCTAGTCAAAGTTTTGGACAAAAACTTGAAAGTCTAGCCACGCTTCTTCTAGTACCTCCCATACAAATGTACCATCCCGCCCACTTTAGAAATCGTGTAATTATATAAATTCGCTCAACGAATCTTTCCGATTATGGAATATGAGACTTGCATGTTTTTACTGAGGGTGAGGGTATATATAAGTCGGTTTAACCGATTGAAACTTTTTCACTGGTTTATTTCAACCACACAAAAATTTGAATTATTTTTTTTAAAATTGTTCAAGTGAATCTATTGCACCGGATCTTTGAAAGATTTGTATCCTATTTGCAATAAAATAAAATCTTCATTTTTTACTTTGGAGCAACACAATGTTTAGTAAATGCAAACCATTTTTAGAAACAGTTTATTTTCTTTCAGTGTTTTTGTTACATTTGCAAGTTATTGAATTTTGACCAATGAAAAACTCGAAACTACTGTTTGTCAATGTACGGTTAAGCGAGAGTGTGTGTGTGTGTGCGTGTTTTGTAAGGAAAAACTTTCAACTTTGTTGGTTTGGACAGTGGCCTATGTTGACTGTCTGGTCATGATTAATATAAAAGACACAGAGATGGGGAGAGAGAGAAAGACAGAGAGAGAGAGACAGAGAGAGCGAAAGGAAGAGCAGCGAGAGGTAAGAAAAACACTCTACATGAGTTAATGCGGAAGGGTATCGAAAGCTGCATTTTGTACCAAAGTACCAAAAGTTCCAGTGGAAATGGAAATAATCCGAATTGAATGTACCCTCCCACATTAAAAGAAAAACTAAAACCATGAAATTTGTGGAAAACGCCAGGCAAGAGTGGATACGATACTCGGTTAGTCGATATGTTCAGCGATCACACTTTTTTCCTCCAAGACTGACACTTTCCCGAAGATCTCAGTCTCGCAGGAAATCTCACCAGTTCTTCAAAGTAATTATACCATTCGCTCAGAATAATTGAGAGATTTTCCAGAACGACAGACAAGAGTGGATGGAAGAGTGTGCCCACTAGTCTTCCAAAGGCTTATACTTTCACAGTCCAGTTCCTCAAAGAAAAGGTACACTGATCGGCGGCTCTCTCTCTTAGAGTATTTGAGAAATTAACCAAAACGCAGACAAGTGTGGACCGAAAACGGGGCCAATCAAATGCCAACCTATTCGACCTAGTCTGTCCGGAAGGGTATTGCGCCTGAGATCTCGGTTTGAAAATGCACAATAGATGGCGTCTCTTTCTCAACGACCTTGCGAGATTTGACTCTAACTTACCAAGGAGTTTGTACAAAACGGCTAACCAGTGTAGGCGGGAAACTGGTGCTGTCAAAATATCCGATGATATGACCTATTCTTCCAAAGGTAAACATACCAGGCCTTCGAAAAAAATGTACTCGGACTAAAGATATTTGAGATGGCCGAAAAGCACAAAGCGTCTGCTAAAACGATTCATGGTATTTGTGATCATCACTTCTGCCTCAGCAGCTGCCATCGACGTATTACTTGCCTTTACTAAAAGGATCCAAGGTAATACTGGTCGGAGTTTTGAGGTTGTACCATTCTCAAGTTATCAATGAGATGGCGGGTAGTAAAGGACTGCCCGTGCCCATTAAGCTCATCCCATCAAGCTCACCGCATTGGAAAACAAGTATACTTTTGATTTCTCCTATTAAAATTGTGGGTGAGGTCCTCTGGATGTTGTAGAAAAATAAGGGCTTAAGGTCTCTGGATGGCTTAATGATTCCACTACCAGACTTTCAATTCACAACTCAATGGTCCGCCGATTGTATGAGGCGAATGGAACCATCCCAGCCGTAGGGTGATGGTATAAAAAAAAAGTCCGTCATGCAAACTTTGGCGTTCGTGTTGCTGCTGTTGTTTGTAATGTTCATTTATCAATTTTACACGGGAAACGGAAACCGGAAATTGTTTTATGCGCCACCAATGCTATGCATACAATGCGTCGGTGGTTGTCGGCCACACCAACAACACATAGAGCGTGAGCAGGAGGAGGCGCTTTCAATGGCTGGCGTGTGCATAAAGCGGCAACCAAGTGTGCGTGTCGGTGTGCCAGTGGGCCGGTGGAAAGGTCAATTGTTCGTTAATGTTTAAATCAATTAAAAATGAATGAAAGCACTTTTAGCATCAACATTTAATTTGTTTAAATTGTTGCAGTTGCAGTTGGAAGTTTTCTATTTGAAACGAAAAATATGAAAATTATGCAAAACTTTTGTTGGCTCACGGACCTCACGCTGAAATGGTGTCACATATTGCAAAATCCTCGGCCGGAAACTATTTCTTGTTTGTAGGTCTATGGTTTTCGCAACAATGTCGGTGGGAATGGTAGTCTGTCTGCTCTGTCGGGCACGGCAGTTTGTGGCAATGGCAGTTGTGACGTTAAGCTGTTGGTGATGTATGCCAAAAATTAGTAAATTCCTTTTGGTTGCTGTTGTCGTTGTTGTTGCAATTGCCATTGCTACAGTTGTCCTTGTTATTGTCCTAGTGCCTGTGTAAGAGAGGGGTTTTTGCCTTCACTTCCTGTGTGTGTGTGTGTCAGAAAAAACACACACACACACAAAAATTCTTTGTAGCGGATACAAAAGTTTTTCTGTGTTCGTCTGTAGGTGTATGTCCGTGTGTGTGTGTGAACATATTTTTCTGGAAATTTTATTTTCTAAGCATTGAGGTTTTTTTTCCCTTCGTTTTATTTCCGCTTGTGTTTTGGTCGTTTTGTTTTGTTTCCTACTTTCGGGGTGTGTATCCTATATCGTTTGACAAAGAAAAAAACTTCTTGTTGAAAGTTTCAGAAAACACTGAACAACAATGAGGCAAAAAGGACCGAAACAAAAAAAAACAAAAAAAAAAACTTGAAATAAAAACACAATCTGTGTAAGAAAACACAAACTGAAATTGTATTTGTGAACATATTGTTGTCAACACATTTTCTAATCCAACTACAGCGTTGCATGCCACCACTACAGCAATCACCCGACCAACATGTCTTGCAACACCATCAGCAACTCCCAATACCAGAGACTTGTTTACCAGTAGCTTGCGAAAGATTTCCAAATTTGGGGATGTCATTCGCACAGTGAACCATGAATCCATGTTGGGGAAATGGGAATATCGGGGAAGTACAACGTGGAGGCAAGTATTAATGTGGCAGAAATGAATGAAGTTAAAGATTCAGTGCAAAATCGTTATAATGTCCTCTGATCAATTTTCGGATGTTTTCACCGAATCACTTAGCCAATAATTTTCTAGTTATTTTCCGAGACCATTTGTATGCGTCAGGAGTTCAGGAATTGGAGACGTATTCATCCAAACAATGAATTCATACCAAATTTCGAGCTGAAATTGCAGAAGCCTTATGCCAATTTCAGTTAAAAGCTGATAAATAGAAACCTGGAAGATCATCGACTTCTTACGAACAACAGACAAATGTAGTGACTCAGTTTAAATCATATGCAAAATAGATGTTCGTTCGGATGGTGTCGGACATATATGTCGAGCACCACTTCGGGTAAAAAAAAACTTGTAAAATGTCCGGTTGTACTTCAGAGACTCAAATGTTGTGTCTAAAATGTAAACTGAATTTATATTGTACACCAAACAGAAACTGTTTCGAAAAGTATCACTCAATGTCATAACTATTTGTCTTCTGCCCGAAACTAATTACTTTTAATGTTTACGTTTTTCTCTATCTATTTTGTCAATCAGGCAGTATTTGATTTTCTGCTTACCCTCGGACAGTATTCAAAACTATTTCCCTAGAAATCCGAAAATTGTACCCAATTATTTTCCATAGCTTCTCTTATCTTCGGTGGCGTTACATCCCTTGGACGTTATTGAAATTGTCGTCATGCGTTCATACATATTGTCGCTGGCCAGCCTTTTTTCAATATCAACCGAAATCCCCCCCCTTCCCAAACCGAAAGAAATGCAGTCGGGTTAAATTTTGTTGGCAACATTTGCAATGCATGGCAAATATTTTCACAGTTGCAAAAGGGAGCGAGCGACAGAGAAACGTTCCCTGTTTTCTTCTGCGGCACGAATTCTATTGTGTCACACCAGAATACTTTGTTTCTATTCCTTACAAGCACACATGCATACTCATACACACACACACGCACACACAAGTATGTGTTTCGATTGCAATGAGCAACGTAGTATGCATGTATTTTGTATTTTGGTAGTTATTTGCGTTCAGTAATTTCTGTTAACATTGGCATCATGCCCAGAAAAACATATACATAAACAGGCATACACACACACGCACAGATACATTCATATATTATTTGTATACAAAAGATATACTAAATGGCATTTATCTCACACACACACATGCACTCACTCTCCCACTTGAACACATCTTCAGGCTTAGCCTTTATTTTGGACAGGGCACATTGAAGGCCTTGAAGGAGACCTACTTAGAGAGCTGCCCGACCGTCTGAGGGAGCTGCAAGACCCTTCATAAGGAGCTCCATTTATCATGGAGCCTCCTTTAATGCGATTGATAACTAGCAGCGACAGATTCTGAGGGCGTACTAGAAAAGTGTAAAGGGCATTAATGCCGCCATTGACTAAGTATCCCCATACACTGTCACAGGGGATAGTCATGAAATCCAGAAGCGTCTGAGCACCATTGGCCGGCCTCTTGGTTTGAGTCGGAACCCCGCTCGAAAGCTCATACAGCCCTGTAGGATGTGAGGCATTAAGATTGAGGCCAGTAAAATCCTAATTACGGGTTACTGGAAACTAGAAATATATGAAAAATGCGATATTCTGGAATCTGAGTATGTTTATACTTATTTCCTCCAACATTCCATGAAGCAACTGACCGGCAACTTCTCTTGAATCTGTCAGCTTTGCTCCATACAATTTGTGTATTCACTGACCGTAACTGGCGATCATTGAAGCCGGCTTCGCTTTTCTAGAGAAGTTTTACATGGCTTAGAGTTTAGTCTCTTACTCGTAGAGTAGCCAGCAGTTAGGTGGTGGAAAACAGACGCTGGAATTGTTTGATGGCCTTAACGGGAATGGAACCTACCACACTACGGTAGGTTCATCCGAGTACTTTATAGTGAAATTCTTCGAAATGAATTTTGATGGAATCTCGGAGAGTAGGAGGGTTGTATGGGAAGTATACCCCTTTTTTTGTTTCTGTCAATAGTTGTAAGCTGTAATTGGTCTCTTAACTAAGTCTGTGGTCACTATGGATCTAACTTTACTTCAGATGTTACGAAATTAGGGCATTTTTTCATAATTTGGGAATGAATTTTTTTTCCATAATTTTTTAGATAATTTTTAATTTTTTGTTTTTGGGCAATTTTTCATATGAAAAATTCCGCAATTTTTTGAAAAACAGAGAGATTTCTTCAAAATTCGCTGGGAATAGTGGAACTTTTCAAAAGGGAGAACATTTAGATTTATTTTTAGCAAAACAAAAAAGCAGAAAAATAAAAAAAAAATTTTAAAAAAATGATTTTAAACAAATTTTTATCAAAATATAAACGAATGTAATTAAACGATACTATCTTTAATCTGTGCACTATCCACTACTAAATTATGAAAGAATATATCAACAATTTTCTTAGACCCCCCCTTAACTAGGTGTTCTAATTTTGGACCGACTGGCTGGAAGTGAACTTCTCGGCAGGGTAGAAAATATGTAATTGACGGTACATTGAAAATTGTGCCTAATGGGAGTTTCCAACAACATGTAGTTTATGTTGAAAACTTAGAATGGAAGGTAAACTAATAATTTTAAACATGGCTAGGGGGCGAAATTATGGAGCGGAGGGGACCAATGGCAATTATGGAATTTTTCATAATTTTCTGGTGAATTTTTCAATTATTTTCGGAATTCCTTCATTTGCTGCACTTTTTACTTTTATGTTTGGGGAATTTTTTATTTGAGGCATTCTTCAGCTAACCCCCACCCGCCTGGCCCCTTAGTAGCCTATGAGTTAGCCCTATGAGAAGCTTATCGACTGTCTGGTGGAGATTCTCACTAACGCATTAGTGGAAGCTAAATGGCTAAGGAACCTTTACCCAGTTGTGAATAATGGTGAAAATTCTGTATCGATTTTTTTTTAATTGGCTTCATCATAAAAATCTAAAAAAAATCACCCTTTTTTGCATTTTCGATTTTTTAAACATTTTTTTCACCAAAAAATCTAAAAAAACAAAATTTGTCGACTTGGATTTGTTTGTAACTCTGAAACAGTTATCTAGTTAAAAGGCGATGCAATAGCGGAATGACAAAAAATTCAGTAGTCAATTTTTTAAAATTTGTTTCAACAAAATCGGACGATTTATAGCTTACAATTTTTTTAAATATTTAAAAAAATAATATTGATCATTTTTGTACGCACGGGACCACAGCGCATCAGAATTGCATAGTAGGGTGGAGTGAAATTCAAAAAAAAAAGTTAACCTCGGAAAGAGATGTAGTCTGGGGTCCTAATAAGGGGAAAAATAAAGAAAAAAATTTAAAAAATGTTTAGGGGTCGCGCCACTCCCTCGAAATTTGGAAATTATCGCTATTTTGGCGTTGATTTTAGAAAAATCCTAAATTAAAAAAAAACATGTTTTCACTCCACCCTATTGCCTAGTGTACCGTTTTTATAGTGTATTATTTTACTTATTCACTGTTTTTGTTTTTATTTGTGGCATAGTGTAATTTTCACAGACTGAAATAATCTTTAATATTTCATCCCTAAAGGGGGAGGAGGCATCTCACACCAAAGCAACTGTGTTTAGGCCAACAGCCTTTCATACTTTATGCTCAAAACTTTGAAAGGAATCCTTGATGTCTATAGCAAAATATCCCTTGGATCAGGTACTCTGTTAGATGCCGATCACACCTACACAAAAGGCAGATCGGCCGCAATAGCGTTTCACTTTCTGGTTATCCATATACGGCTCATTTGATACGGCTCAAAAGTGGAACACATAGAAATATCCACATTAGACCCCAGGTGTCTTTGAACCAAATTCGATTCATGACTTTCTCAATCGTTTGAGCCATGCCCGTCTGTCTGTCCTGCTGGTAATGCAACTTTTTCACTGGTTTTTTGTTAAAAAAAAATGATTTATTTTTTAAAACATAAATTGTCATACTATTTTGTTGAAATACGTTTTTAATTTTCGCCTTTAGTGTAACTTGGAAATCTGTAACAAATACGTTTTGTATCGGAAAATAACGCCTACCCGAAGGCCTTACAATTGCCCACGCTGTGCATTAACATACTGATGCATTAAAATGGTGCATACCAACACACAGACACACACACAGGACCCTATATACGTATGTTAGAGAGTGTGCTGTTGTGCAAATTCTTTTAATGCCTAACAAACCACTGCTGAGAACTTTTGTTTCCGTTTCCTATGCACAGAAATAACAAAACACACACGCAAACAAAAAAAAAACAGAGAGCAGACAAAACCCCGAAAAGAAATCCCACCAAACCAATATTAATAGTTATAATGGATAAAGTTTCATTTGATCGTTTTGTGGTGCGTGATTGGGTGATTTCGGCCATGGATATGTTGGATGTGCGGGAGGGGCAGAGACAGGGTAGGCTATGGATGCATAACAGTTTAAATGCTTTTAAAGAAATTAGCATAATTGCCCGAGATTGTTGTCGTTCTCCATGGTAGTTTCTCCGGCATGGGAGACACGCACACTTTAAGCGATTGCAACATATGTTTCTCAGGAATTTAAGGATGACAAATAAACGATTACGCAAAGTTGCCAAAAAGAAATAAGAGCACACACAAACAACTCTCTGAATAATACTGATGAGACATTATTGAAAAAGTATTCAAGACAATGTGGTCGACTTTTCTTTTTTTGTTGTTGTTGCAAAATGTACAAACTTCTCCATATAAATACAATGTGGTGTAGATTAGGTGGCCCTTCCTAAAAACTGAAAGTGGTAGGCGATACTGAATTTAATCAAACTCCTGAAGAGCTTATTGAGAGAACTATGGATTTTGGTTAAAGCATGTATTTGTTAATTTTTCCAACTTCGGGTCCAAAGGAAACGGGTGGGGGGTGGTGGGGGGCTTGGTCAACAAACAACCATAGCCTGAGGAGAAATGATTTTTCATATTTTGCTGGGGCCATCTTTCATTTTGCAATTGGGTTCATTTTTCAAATGTGATAATTGGGATCGAATATGCATTTTCTCACTTTCGTTTCGGAGTTGTTTTTCATTTTTATTTGGGTTGTTTTTTTCCCATTTTAGGGCGACTTATAATGGGGGCCACTGTTCACGGCTCCATTGCAGCCCATATGTATAAAATGAAATGTCCATATTGTCAGGAAGTCGATGAAGATATTTTGAATATCTTTCTCATACATTTAATTCATTTGTTTTTGTTAAAAAATACACTTTCCAAATTACGAAAACCTATTTTCGTAATTTTTTGGCGGTTTTTTCATAAATTTTTTTGGGGGATTTTGGATTGGGTAATGACTGACTGATTCATCACTGTCCTGTCCAAATAGCTGAAGCTAAAATCAAATGAAATTTAGGGGGTACGTAGCCCTTGCAGCCTAGACATACGCTAAGAAGGAATTCTTGGAAATTCGGATTGGAAGGGGATAAAAAAAGGGGTGAAAACGGGTAAAATGTGTTCCCAAAACCCTTAAAAATTCGCAAAAATGCCAAAAAAAACAAATATAGTATTTTTTTTTTTAAATTGGACCACGACTACGATTGGCAACTATAGGTGGAAATGAGTTAGAAATGGGACGAAAAAAGGGCCAAAACGATATAAAAAGGGGTGAAAAATAAAAAACGGCGAAAATGAAAAAAAAAAATGGTGAAATACATTTTTGTAAAAACATGTGGATAATAGTTAGAGAAGTAACGAAAATCTGGAAAAAACGTACCAAAACGGGATAAAAAAAAGTACAAAAGAGAAAAAAAATGTGTGAAAAAAATTTAAATCGACATGAATGGTCCAAAAATTGGAAACAATGGAAAAAGGGTGACTAAAAGGATCCAAAACGGGCCCAGAATTGGTATAATATAAGTGAAAAATAATCTACAACAGGAGGAAAAGAGTTAGAGGTGGGAAGGAAAAGGGGCCAAGACGGGACAAAAATAAAAACGAGTGAAACATTTTTTTGGCAAAAACATGTGGATAATAGTTATAGATGGGACGAACAGCTGGTCAAAAGTACCAAAACGTGATTTAAAAAGGTATGAAAGGGGAAAAATAGACTGGACCCCCGAAAAAGGGGCCAAGACGGGATTAAAAAGGGACCAAAAAGGGGACAAAAATAAAAACGAGTGAAACATTTTTTTGGCATAAGTGAAAAATAATCTACAACAGGAGGAAAAAAGTTAGAGGATAAAAGACGGGATAAAAAAGGGACCAAGAAGGGGACAAAAATAAAAACGAGTGAAACATTTTTTGGCAAAAACATGTGGATAATAGTTAGAGAAGGGACGAACTGGTGGCCAAAAGTACCAAAACGTTATAAAAAAAAGATACAAAAGGGGAAAACTAGAATGGACCCCTGAAAAAGGGGCCAAGACGGGATAAAAAAGGGACCAAGAAGGGGACAAAAATAAAAACGAGTGAAATATTTTTTTTGGCAAAAACATGTGGATAATAGTTAGAGAAGGGACGAACAGGTGGCCAAAAGTACCAAAACGTGATAAAAAAAAGGTACAAAAGGGGAAAAATAGAATGGACCCAAAATTGGATATAATGGAAAAGGGACCAAAACGGGTCTAATATAAATTATAAATAATCTACAACAGGTGGAAATGAGTTAGAGGTGGGACGAAAAAGGGGCCAACCGGGATAAAAAAGGAGAGAAAAATTAAAAACCAGTGAAACAGATTTTTGGTAATAACAAGTGGATAATAGTTGGAGAAGGTTCGAAAAAGTGGCCAAAACGTACCAAAACGGGATAAAAGCAGGTAAAAAGGAAAAACAATAAAAACGTGTGAAAAGAAATTGTAATCCACAGGAACGTGTCCAAATTTGGAGGTTATGGAAAATGGGCCAAAACGGGCCGAAAATTGGTATAACATAAATGACAAATAATCTACAACAGGTGGAAATGAGTTAGAGGTGGGACAAAAAAACGGCCAAGACTGGAGGAAAACATTAAAAACGAAGTGAAACCGAATTTAGGCAAAAACAAGTGGATAATAGTTGGAGAAGGGTCCACAAAAGTGGCCAAAATGTACCAAAACAGGATAGATAAGTGACCAAAAGGGAAAAAAGTAAAAATGTTTGTGAAAAAGTTATTGTTGGCCGGAAAAGAGATCAATTTTGAAAAAGGGAATTAAAATCATCCGAAACTGCTATAATATAAATGAGGAATAATCTAGATACGAGTATCTATGCATATATATAAAATACTTGCAAAAATGTGTGAATAAAAATTTTAATCGACACTGAACAAATGAACATGTAAAAAAAGGTACCAAAATTGGGAAAATTAAAAATGTGTGAAAATGTATTTCAAATTAATATCTACCGCTAAAAATTTGAAAAAGGCGATAATGTTTCTGATTCGGTAGAAAGCTTTATTTTTTTTGAAACATTGGTTTAAAGAAATATTTTGTAGTTTACTGGAAAGGAAAATGTACGCTTACGAAATAGCGGGTATTTGCTGGTTTTTCATCAATTGTTTGAGGAATTTTTCAGAATTTTTGGGGAAATTTTCGTATTGGGCTTGTGAGGGAATTTTTCATTTATTTTGGGAAATTCTTCATATATGGCATTTTTTTTGGGGGGGGGGGGGGTCATTTTGCATTTGGTGTATTTTTCGTAGAGCCGACTTTTTCCTGTCCAAACACTCATGACCGATGTTATAAATTCATTCTGTTATGATCCTTACCGCCTCAGCCACGTCATAGACATTCGGTGTTCGATCGTCAAATTAAATTCAATGGATTTTAGAGACGATTTCCGTTATGACGAGCACTTTCCAAGTACGACCAGAAGTAAAACAACTTTTCAATCATTGCAATTGGTTGGTGCTGGGTTCGCAAAGTATTGATCAAGTATTTTCTTCGTTGCTGTGATCCTTTTTAAGTAAACTCTAATTTCGGGATGAGCATTCAAAATACACTTTGTTCACATTTTGGACGAAATTCACGACGTTGTTTGCTTTCATTGGCTGTCAAACTCAAACTGTTTGAAATTACTACAAGGGAAGTAAAGTTCCATATCCAATAGGGAGTTCCCGAAATAAAAGTTCGCTGTACACCGAATATGAAGTATTTTTGCAAGGATTTTTTTATATTTTTTTGCCAATCGCAGGATGTCTTGGCCTTAGCAAGAGTTTAATGAGTTTTCTAATATTAGGGTGGCACATTAGGGTAGTAGCAACTGTAATATGATGGGTAAGTACCAGAAGGGGGTACTTGAGGTCAATGCCATCAAGAAAAGAAAAAGTTGACTACAAATATTTTAAGATCCGACTGTAGATGCAGTCGATATAAAGAAAAATGTAAAAACGCGATTGCCTCCGTTGGGAAAAAAAAAATACAAAAACCAAAAACTGTCCTGCAAAAATACTTCATATTCGGTGTACGCCGAACATTTCTTTTACCTGTAAGGTGACACTCTTTAATATCCATTGCAGGCTTTTGTTTGCTCATCATACAAATGGATGATCCAATGATTATTGGTTTTAGCTCCTTTGGCACAGACCCCTCTAACGTTTACGTAACCACGAACATCAAAATTTGCATGCGGGTAAACAAAAATAAACCAGGTTACTGTCCCGGCCAGCAGTATTTACCCGCTGCTTTGAATTATTTATGTTCGTGAGTTATTTATTTGGTTTTTTTTTTTGGTCTTCTTATGCGTCATATTTACCCTCTTGTCGGTTCAATTATGTTCATTTATTGTCCATACAAATATACAAACATACGCTTCCATAATAGCAGGGAAATTAAAATAAAAACATTTTTATCATTTTATCCCCATCACACTTTTTAGCAATGGATGTCGTATGTCTGTGGTGGCAGAACCGTCAACGATCCGGGAAGTGACGCCAGATCCTATCAAACGCCCAGGGCGGTGCTCACCATTAGCTCTCTAGCAGATGAGTTTCAACGGACGCCAACTGTCGATGATTCAGAAGGTCGTTAGACTCTGGTTTGTAAATGTAGTTCTATTTAGGCAAATTGATTTTGGTTGTCTGCTTCCTAGATTGACTTTGTTGGAGCGCCTTTAGAAGTACCTCGAAAAAGACAAACAAAATAAAATCTCTTTTAAAAAAAAAAAGTCAAAAATTTAGAAAAATAATTCAAACATATTCAGCGTCACTCTTACAACATCAACTGTAAAACTTTTTCTGGGATCCCCCACAAATGCATACAAAAGAGAGACAGAGTGAGAGAGAGCGAAAAAATCCGGCTATGCAAATCGTATGAATACATCAAATTATTTATGCATGCATATCCCATAAATTCAGTTAATGATATTTGTCTAGTGCCTGTTTTTCGCAACTGATAAATGAAACATATTCATATTTTACAATTGTTTTGTTTTTCAATGGATCAACAAACAAACACACACAAAACTATCCGTATTACAAAATATTTATTTATGGAATGCTAAATGTGCGTATGTCGCCGAGTATATGAAAATATATTTCAATTCCATCAGAGAGCTACGAGCTCACAAAAATTGAGCAGAATGTAGGACAAATAGTCAAAAGATATCACAAAAGTGATGGGGGGGGGGGGGGGGGTGTCATGTCATAATTCAAAATGGAAGGGGTTGATCAAAAGTTACGACCCTTTTTTTGCCCAAAAATATGACAAACAGTCTGAAGCGGTTGTTGGATTTTTGGAAATTCGGATTGGAAGTGGATAAAAATGGGGGAAAACGGGTAAAATGTGTCCCCAAAACCCCTTAAAAATGCGAAAAAAAAAATAAAATTATTGTATTTTTTTGGGAAAATTGGTCCACGACAACGATTGTCAACAATAGGTGGAAATGAGCTAGAGATGGGACGAAAACGGGTTAAAAAAAAGGGTTAAAATGAAAAAAATGGCGAAACAAATTTTTGTAAAAACATGTGGATAATAGTTAGAGAAGGGGCGAAAAAGTGGCAAAATCGTACCAAAAAGGGATAAAAAAAAGTAAAATAGGCGAAAAAACCAAAATGTGTGAAAACAATTTAATTCGACTGGAATGGTCCAAAACTGGTAGTAAATGAAATAGAGATGGGACGAAATATTGGCCAAGACGGGAACATGTGGAGAAGGGACGAAAAAGTGACAAAAAACGGGATAAAAAAAGTACAAAAGGCGAAAAAAACAAAAATGTGTCTCAACAATTGTATTCGACAGCAATGGGCCAAAAAAAATGGAAATAATGGAAAATGGGACTAAAACGAGACCAAAACTTGTCTAATATAAATAATCTACAACAGGAGGAAATGAAATAGAGATGGGACGAAATATTGGCCAAGACGGGATAAAAATGGGACCAAAAAGGGAAAAAAATAAAAACTAGTGAAATAGATTTTTGGCAAAAACAAGTGGATAATAGTTAGAAAAGGGACGAAAAAGTGGCAAAAACGTACCAAAACGGGATAAAAAAAGTACAAAAGGCGAAAAACCAAAAAGTGTGAAAACAATTTAATTCTATTGGAATGGTCCAAAAAAAATGAAAAAAAAACTTGTATAATTTAAATGAGAAATAATCTACAACAGGAGGAAATGAAATAGAGATGGAACGAAAAAGGGCCTAAGACGGGATAAAAAAGGGACCAAAAGGGGAAAAAATTAAGAGCGAGTGAAACAAATTTTTTTTCGCAAAAACAAGTGGATAATAGTTGGAAATGAGTCGGAAAAGTATCAATAATGTGCCAAAACCGGATGAAAAAAAGTACAAAAGTGGAAATACAAACATGTGGAATCATTGGTCCATATTTCATCCAAAATGAAGCCGATCATAATGTTACAGTCAATGGGGAACGCCATAGAGCCCTGATTAATGAGTTTTTCCCGTCTGAATTGGACGACCTTCGGCCAACGAAACAATCAATTTATGGAAGAAAACTTTTGGTGAGCACATTATCTCGCGTAGTGAGTCTGTGACGTGGCCTCCAAGATCGTGCGATTTAACACCGCTCGACTATTTTTTGTTTGGTTATGTGAATTCGCTTGTCTACGCAGATAAGCCCGACACGATTGACGCCTTGCAAGAGAATATTCGGCGCCTTAATGCTGACATACGGCCTCAAGTGCTGCGAAAAGATGTCGAAAATTGGACATCTCGGCTGGAATTTATTCGAGCCAGCCACGGCGACCACTTGCCCGCAATCATTTCTAAAACATAATGACAAACCCTCATCTTTATACGATAAATTCATGGTCATTGCATTAAATGAGTTTTATTTATTCTTGAAAAGCACAGGACTAAAAAAACAGCATTTGAACACAGTCAATGTCCCATAACGCGAACCATCATTACCCAGTGGAAAACTTCGACTCGCAAAGACTTTAAGTTGTGGAATTACTTATGAAATTGTTTGAGGGAATTTGTCACCTTAAGTGCCATCAAAAGTGCTTCGTCTTATAGAAGTTCGAGTTTCACTGCATTTCCCTTTTACGCATTTATTGCCAACGGCGTTTGTGTTCTGGCCCTCTGTTATTGAATCCAGTATTTTACCGGCAGTCTATATATCAGTCCAACATAGTAATCCAGCTCCACATCTCGCTGTAGTTCCTACTCTAGATGTGGTGCTAGTATGTTGCTACAAGACTTCCTGCAAATGAGTTCATCTTCAGTTGCTCTGTGTTTCTCTATCACGGTTGCCAACGATTTTGCCTACAAAAACTCTCGACCATTGTCATTTGTGGTCAGCTATTTATTAAACTTCCACAGTTTCATTTACACTCCTCGCATGGCAACGTAACACCCCCAAAAAGATCTATACGAAATATTGGAAAACGTGTATCGAATTTATGTCGGGTTCAGACATGGAAACCGAATAGGGGCAAACGTTTCAAATATCAGAATTGGACCGCCAAGAAAGTCCCCATAAAATACACCACATCAGAGTGAGCATTTAAACCGAAACAACAATGCAAAGCAGAAATTGACCCAAATGAAAACCAACAGCTTACAAAAGCCGCCCTAGTAATAGCGAGGGGGGTGGGGTAGGGATGGGGGCTCACGAACAAAAAGGCATCAATGCAACATATTACCGCATATTGAGCTATTGTTGTTTATTGTCATTACTTTGTTTGTGAGAGTGCGTTTGTTTTCTGTACACGAATGCGTGTGTGTTCGGATGTGAATGGGAAATCCTAGCTATGTGTGTGTGTATGTGCATTGATTATGAAAAGGATGTGTATTTTGTCCTGATGCAAGTAATTTAAATGACAACTGAATCGACTTGATGAACTGCAAGTCAGGTGTATAAGTTGATTCGATCTGGAGACATGGAGTCCGACATATTGATAGAATCTCATGATGAGATAGAGACCTTTAAGTGTTAGCCATATTTTGGAAAATTAACATCATCCTTATGAAGATTTTACATGGGCTTTTTAAGTCCTTTAAGTTAAATAGCATAGAAATTAATAAATTTTTTCAAAAGCTGATAACCTGAGCATAGTCTTCAGCAGTGCTACACAACTAATTCCAGGATTTATTCCGAGCCTTTCCCAATGCACTCTTGTACTGTCTAAGTTTTTCTTTGCAAATGTCCCAATCCTGTTGAAGAACTTGCTGCGCTTTACTAGCTGCGAACGTCGTTCCTTATCCCTGTCTGTACCTTACAGAAAGCTATTCAAAGCCTTTGTGACCGTTTCCACCAACTATTCAATATCTTCGATGTTTTGGACCTTTAGATCAGTTACCCTTGAAATAATTCTGTTAAATATTTTCATTACAAGCGCCCCGGTAGGCGAGTTGGTAGTCTGCTTGCCTATCAGCGTGGGGGTTGTGGGTTCGATTTCCACCAGAGGCTTTGGTCTTTCGCTACAAAAATGATCTGTGTCACCCAGTTTACGCTTGGACCCAAAATTCGAAAATGAATTTACATTGTATTGTAATTAATAATATATAAATAAATGACTTTTTAAAACCAAAATTTTTTTTTAAAAAAAACATAAAAAATATTTTTATTTTAAAATAGAAATTTAATTTTTTTTTCTTTATACAATTTAACGATAAAAATACTTTTCTCTTTACCAGGAAGTAAAAAATAAAATAATTTCTGGATTTTATTATTTAAAAAATTTTTTTTTTAAAAAAATATAAAAAAAAAATTTTTTTTTTAAAAAACTACAATTTTCATTTTTTTAATAATACAAAAAATAAATATTTTTTATGTTTATTAAAAAAAAATTTAATTTTTAGTTTTAAAAAAATCTAATTTTTTACGTTTTAAAAAAAAATAAAAATTTAATTTTTTTTAAAAAAGAAAAATTTAATTGTTTTTTAAACTAACATTTTTTTTTTTTTTTTAAATAATAAATTAAATTTTTTTGTAAAAATAATAAATTTAATTTTTTTTTAAAAAATAATAAATTAATTTTTTTTTTAAAAAACTAAAAATTTTATTTTTTTTAAACATAATTTTTTTTTTTTAGTAAAAATTTTACAAAAAAATTTCTTTATACAATATAACGAAAAAAATACTTTTTTCTGTATCAGAAAGTATAAAATAGAATAATTTCTGGATTTTATTATTTAAAAAAATTAAAGTTTTTTTTGGAAAAAAAAATAAAAAAAATTTCTTTTAGAAAAAAAAATAATTTTTTTTTTAATTATACAAAAAAATAAATATATTTAAAAAAAAAAATTTAAATTGTTTTTTCTTTTAAAAAACAAAAATTCTTTTTTTTAATTTTTTTTATTATTTAACAAAAAATTCAATTTTTCTTTAAAAAAAAATATAAAATTCAATTTTTTTAATAACTACTGTTATAACCACTGTTACCCCTAATCACTTTAGACCTTCTGGAAATCATCGGGTCATCGGGCTGCCGTTGCCTACATTGCAGCATACGAGACATCCGGTTGATAAGAAATACCTCGTGGCCGTTTCGTAGACTATCTCTGCTTCGCGGTCATTGTTTCCTAGTCAGCCTTGTCAAATCTCTCGAGTATTCTGACAGAGATCTGCTTTATATGCCTTTGCCGAGACCGAGGTCCCCGCCAAAGTACTAGCCTTAGCAGAAAGGGGTCGAATCACCAATCCGTGGCGGAAGCTCTTGGAGAAGAGACGGACCCTTATGTGACGATTGATGGTAAATTGTGTATCCGATACGAAGTCTTTGGTAACCGAGTTATTGCTAGGTGCCTCTACTAAGAAACGATGCAGCATTTTCTAGGCTATATCAGTTGTTAACATGGGCAACATAAATTTCTATCATGGAAAATAGCAGGCCACCCTTTCATCAATGCAGTTGTTGTTGCATTGACTTATAGGCCTGACTGTGGGACATGTGATTGCCGTTACATTTCGCCGTTTTTTGTTCGATTTCATTGAAATCTTGTGGCAAACAAAAGCAACCCTTCATTCGTGATTGTTTTAATTCACACACACGCACACACTCAAGCTGCACAAACGGCAGCAAAGTCTATTTATTATATTTTCATGTATGAATGTGTGGTATTGTTATATAAATTATTTACATACACATATGTATGTATGTATTTATTTTATTTTATATTCCCCCCCCCTCTTTGGAATGATGTTGGGTTGCCATTATGAAGCGTTTTTTTGTCGAGTGTAAGAAACAGTCCATAATAGTTAACACCGCCAGCGCTGTAAAAAACGACATCGCCAGATGGGGGAAATGTGGGAATTTAACAGCCACACAAACAACATTTAAGCCGCAATATTGTTATGAATAATTAATTTTTATGAACAGTATTTTTTCGCCTTTCTTTTTGTTGTTTTGTTTGTCGTTCGAGGAAAAACGTGAAACAATATAAAACCGAAAACAAAATATATTTTTTTTTGGTTGGTTTTTCACCACAAAACCTCTTTGGCGGAGAGAGGTAAAGTGGCGAACAATCTGAGATTTACATTGTGGCTGTTGAAAGCAATTTTTAAAATTCATCCTTATAGCAATTTATTCTAATTGTTTTAAGTTTTGTGTTGTATAGTAAATAAGAAGCAAAACTGATTTTAAGTTTTTTTTCTTTAAAAAACTTCAACCAAGGAGAAGGTGGGTATATATCATTTGATACGATCCAAAAGTGTAACTCATAGAAAATTTGAAAGTCTGGCCATGGTTGGGTGGTTCCTGGTTCATGGCTGGTTGGACATCCGGGCCAAAACCCCTGAGCCATGGTTAATATATCTGTCACTATTGCCATATTTCAAGAAGAAAAGAAAACACTTTTCAAACTTGTTGGTTGGCCAGCGGACACTAAAGCAGGTGCTTGTGATTGTCAGGCTGTTCGCCGCCCAGTGAAGAACTCTAAAAAGGGCTTCTGAAAACTCTTTCAAACACACTTTAAAAGTAATGAAATTATTCATTCTGAACTGTACATTTTTATTAAAAACTTTCATACAAACAGTTTTTTGCTTTGGATCTCGGCAAAATTACTTGAAACCTCAGTGGATTATTCACGAATATTTCATAGATAACACTGGGCAACAATAATTTGTAGTAAATAACCCCCCTACTGATCAACTATTGACTCCTGACTTCTAAAATGGTCCAATGGATTTTTTTTATTAGTTTTTTTTTTAAATAAATTTTAATTTGTTGAGACATAACACCGTGTTACACACATTCTGTCCTATGAACCAAATTTACTTTTTCGGAAAGGGGATAAAAATAAAAATACACGTGTATCGGCGATTTTCATGAACACGTCAGAAAAAAAAATTTAGGAAAATCCGGGAATTGATAAAAATCTATTTTTTAAAAAATTTGATGTGATACAGACATTTCCACCGATACACGTGTATTTTTATTTTTTCCCCTTTTTCCGAATATGTGCATTTGGTTCATAGGACAGAAAAAAATCTAGTTAGTAGTTAATAAAAAATAAATAAAAATAAGTTTTTTAATATCATGAAATTGGAAAAAGGCCAAAAAGTGTCCTTTTCCACAATTCCGAACAGATCATGAAAGTCGATGAAGGGTTTACGATGAAGGGTGTCGTACACAATTTAGTGAGGGTGTCTCATTTTAAGCAGAATATTTTTTATGACGTATCATATTGTAAATAATAAAAAATAAATAAAAATAATTTATTATTTAATAAAAATAATTTATTATTTAAAAATAATAATTTATTATTTAATAAAAATAATTATTTAAAAAATATTAATATTATTTAATAAAAACAATTTATTATTTAAATAAAAATAATTTATTATTGAATAAAAATTTAAAAAATGTATTACTTAAAAAAAATTAAAAAATCATAACCACATAAAAATCTGAATATTCTGAATTGTATACTGGACACTCATTACACCCTGTTACACACATTCTGTCCTATGAACCAAATTTATTTTTACGGAAAGGGGATAAAAAATAAATATATACGTGTATCGGCGATTTTCATGTACACGTCAGAGTTTTTTTTTTTTTAAGTTTGAAGTATGAAGCTCTTAGTGGCCTGTGTGGAAGTTTTTGGACCGATTTTTAACCCTTTTTCAGTGATCCAATCGAGCTGATTTTTTGCAGGCAGACTCGTGGAAATGTCTGTATCACGTCAAATTTTTTTTAAAAAAATACATTTTTATCAATTCTCAGTACGAATTATAAGTAGAAAAGTAATGAGTTACTAATGACGACATAAACAAGTAGCTTTTCTGAAACGTGCAGCTCACAGTTAACCCACTTGGGCCCCGGTCCCTTTCAAAGTACTGGAAACGGTAAAGAATTCCAGGCAAAATCATCAACGAAATTTGATCAGAAATAAAAAAAAAACAATCAGAGAAAAAAATTAAAAAAAAAAATCTCACTCTCTCCTACTCAATTATTTAAGTGGTCTGTAAAGGGAAAGGTCACAAATTCGTCTGGGGGTCTATAGGTTGGGAGTGTGATCCTTTTTTTTTTGTTATTCTTTGGTTTATTTTTTTCATTAACTGTATCTCTGCCGGAAAGTACCTAGCCCCAATGACATTCCCCCATTGAAAGAACTTTGAAGGTTAGCTAGATTGTTAATGTTGTTTAGTTTTGAATTTGCACATGACTCCAAAAGTATTTCGGACTGGGCTGTCCCACTGTCGGTACACCATGTGAGCACTTGGAACTACCCAGTGCATATCACAGTGAAACTATTCAAAGATTTCTCAGTTATATAGATCGAAGAAATACAAGCGTTTATTGAGCTTCTATAAATAGCGGGCATGATAATAGGCTATTCACTTTTCATCCCCCAAGCCATACTCAAGTGTACCATGAACTCGGCAACGAATATTTCTTGGCTCTGTACAGTATAAACCTGAGAAATTTTTCCATACCATCGCTGCAACTCCATTCGTGATATCAAACTGATTTGTTATGCTTAGCCATACTTTGCTGTTGCCATGTTCCACTTTCAATACCAATCATCAATTGTTGCACTGACCGTCTGTCATACCTGCCCCCTGTGTGTCCTGTGTTCATGTGTTCGTCCTGTTTGGAGAGAGTAGAACAACACGTAGACGTGCCGGATACAGTTTACAATACCCCACGGAACAATCGTTCACAACTTTATGGAGTACGAAAAGTTATGAGTCAAAACCCCCCCTCCAAAAAAAGAGCAGGTCTTTTAGAACTAAACAGGGGATAAATGCGAATTGTCTGGAGAGTGGGCAACATTTTCCAAATATACTTAAAACTTGTTTTTCTTTTTTTTTTTTTCTTGTGAGTGTTAGTTTATTCGAAAGTTTTCAGGTTTTGTTTGCCTTTCCCACGGGCCCCAGTAAGCCTTAACAGGAGAACAAATCAACTCATATTACTGAACGATACATCCTCATGTTGGCCAGTAGTTCAACTTTGAATGTATTCACATGTATCTCCATGCGAATGCATGTGTGCTTGTGTGAGTGTTTCTTTTTTTTTGGTGGGATATTTTTGATTGTGATTTCATCATTCGCATACATTGTATTCAATATTTCTTTCATTCCGTCTTGTTTCGCCCCAAATGTTTACAAGTTGTAACATGTTCACGTTCCACTTGTTACATCGCATCTCCGTCCACCCCTGCATACCATGCGTTTGAGCCCTTGGGAATACCGAGTAGATCTATCGGTTTATTGGTCTGTGTAACATCCATTGTCTGATGACGGCTAGAACAAGTCAATGGTGGGACCACGTCAAGGACGGACGGATGGACGGACGGCAGCATCATCGTCGTCGTCCATGGCCGTTGCCAGCTCAGCCATGGAGCAATTTAAACCGAAAACTGAAAAGAAAATAACCATCACTGATGAAGCACAGTGATAGCCTTCAAAGGCACAGTTGATTGCAGTAATTGCGACATAGTAACTCTACGTGTGCATGCATTCACTCCTGCACAGGATACATTCACATTTCAGTCAGTCCCCGCATGGTTACCCCAGAAATATGGGCGCACTCACATTAATATGTGCGTACACAGGCAGAAAAATACGACTGGCAAGGATTGGATCCATCCAAAAAGAAGAATAACAATTGACGTTTGCCTTGAGGGTTGAACAGAGAGGGCTCCATGGGCTCCATTCACCGGAGCAAAGTGGTCCAGAATTCAATCTCATTGTTCCCAGGTCTGTAACTTTTATGATCTAGAGGGTGTTTTCTTTATGGACGTGTGGTTTTCAAACTGTCAATGGTCAAAAGTCTATATAATTTTTGATCTAGTAAATATTTTTGAGTTTTACAAAAAATATGTTGTAGATAAGGAGTAAGGAATTATTTAAGGTATGAAACACAAATAAGGAACAATTGTTTACATTTTAAAAATATTTCCAAAGGCAAGTATGTAGGCAAGGAGTAAGGATTTTTTTTTAAGGTACTAACCAGGTATCACACATGTAAATCCAGGTTCAAAATCTCATAAGATCATCATACATTTTTCAGCGGCTGTTTCCACCTCGTAAATGTTGGCGACTTTACGGATAAGAGAGCAATCTCTAAGCAATCTAACAACTTCTCTAGAAAAACATTAGCCGTTCGGAGCCGGCTTTAAGCAGTAGATTCCCCGTCAGTGAGTATACAAATTATATCGCGCACAGCTCACTAACTCGAGAGAAGTTTCCCGTCTGTTCCTTCTTGGAATGTTAAGGGAAATAAGTAAGTAACCACGGACAATTGTTTATGTTTTACAAATATTTTCAAAGTTGACTATTTTTTGTTTATGTTTTTTTTTCGTGTTTACCTATCAGCGTAGTGTTTGTGGGTACGATTCCCACCAAAGGATTTGGTCTGTCATTGCAAAAAATCTAGCCATATGGTCTGTGTTATCCGTTTTTCCCTTGGACCCAAAATGAAAATGTAAATTGACTGTGTATTGTTATTAATAATAAATAAATAAAATTAAAAAATGTTTTTGTTTTTTTGGTTTTTTACACATTTTTTTATTGCATTTTAAAAATGTGTTTTTTCTTATAAAAAATTTGCAACATTTTCTGATTTGGAAATTTGAAAGAAAAATGTATCGAAATGTATCTCATACATTCTCAGAGTCATTGTACTACCAATGTTTTTTTTTATGATTTAAAAGTGTGTTTTCTTATCTTTATTGTGACATCAATAGTTTATTTCTCTAAAATCACAATATGGTTGAAGCAACAATTTTAAAAAATATTGAATATGAAAAACTAATGTAGTTGTTCACATTGCACTTTAACAACTTTTTTTCAATTTAAAATTTTTTTCTGATTTTGAAAATTGAAAAAAAAGTTGGTTTTTCGATTTTATCGAAATGTATCTCATACATTTTCAGAGCAATTGTATTCGAAATGTTTTTTTTTTATTATTATCA
The DNA here is from genome assembly GCA_958296145.1 of Hydrotaea cyrtoneurina. Taxonomy (NCBI): domain Eukaryota; kingdom Metazoa; phylum Arthropoda; class Insecta; order Diptera; family Muscidae; genus Hydrotaea; species Hydrotaea cyrtoneurina. The sequence continues at coordinate 19,177,575 of OY282516.1, forward strand.
ACATTTCATTTCTCTCAAATACACTTTGGTTGGAGCTATTTTAAAAAATATCGATCATGAAAAATATTAGTTTGGACCAACACAACTTGTTACAGTTAAGAGCTGTGAAAGAAACCCATACTGACTTGGAAAGGTGGAAGGGTTCCCCTATTTTGTTTAAAGGGAAGGGGGACTTTTTTGCCGCCCGTAAATCGACTCCGTCAAAGATAGGTTGCAAAAAGTCGATTTTTTTTTTTGGTCCCGTAACGCGATTTAATTACAGTAAAAGCTCTGGTGGGCATTCACCGACGCGTCGCAGTTGTTTTGTCCGTCCACCAGAGATGACCGCCTAGCGGAGATTAATTTGCCCTTAAAATACGGCATGGGACCGAGAAATTTCGCCATCTATGGGAGCTGTCCGCGACTAGAGCTTTTACTGCATTTTTTGGGTGGTGGGGGGTGTACTTTTTCCCTCCCGGAATTTGCCTCCTTCAAAGATGTGGTGTATTTACTGCAAAAGTAAAATTTTCTTAGTTCCATAATGCGATTTAATTTTTTTGATGTTTACGTATTCAATTTTTAATTTAAGCAGATATGAGAAAATATGTTCGCATCGGCCAATTTAAAACAAATCCGGTTTTTTACTTCTTAAATGGTGGTAATTAATTGTTTTTACTAACAAATTAACTTGAATAAAAAATAGAAAAAATATGTCCATAAAGGGTGTTTTTTATTGGGGTATAGAACTTTAAGTTGGCATCACTTTTTAACTGGCGGCCATTTTGTCAGCTGTCAAGTGAGTAATATTTAGTTTGGTTTGCCATTTCATCATGAACAGGTTGACAAAAGAACAACGCTTGCAAATCGTGCAAATTTATTTCGAAAGTAATGGTTCAGTTCGCGAAGTTCACCGCAAGCTCCGTCCATTTTATGCCATTACATCCACAAAAACTGACTGTTTGGTGTGCTCTATAGGCTGGTGGAGTCATTGGGCCATACTTCTTCCGAAATAATGCTGGAGAGTCAGTTACCGTTAATGGAGACGGGTATAGAGCCATGATAACCGACTATTTTGTTCCCGAATTGGAAGGCATGAATGTGGATGAGTTGCGGTTCCAACATGTGGTTGAAAATTGGACCTGTAGAATTGGCTTTATTCGAGCAAGCCGCGGCGGCCACATGCCCGAAATCATATTTAAACATTAATGGCATAAAATTATCCTTCCAATAAAGCCAAATTGATGGACATTAAAACGATTTTCTTGTGTTTTATTTCAATTCGAAGTTCTATACCTCAATAAAAAACACCCTTTATAACCATTCGATGGTTCGTCAGTTACTGCAGTTACTGAACGCTCCCTCCTTCTGTGGAGCCTCTAGAATACTAACAAGCTGAATACTAACACGTAGAAATTTTGTCGACACAGCTTGAAAGCTCTCACATAATTTGAGGCTAATATGAGAAGATCGATAACAGAACGTCATAATATCACTTTATTTTTTTCCTAACTGAATCGAATTATGCATATTAAAATCTTTGCAACGATTTTTTTATAAAATATACCACATGTCTCCGACTTTAATTAAATGTATTCCTTAATCGAAACAAAATTGTTTTTGGGGAATTATTGGGTTTTGTTATGGACCTCCTAATATTGAACTCAGATGATGTGAGAGCTTTCAAGCAGTGTCGACAAATTTTGTACGTATTCGGCTTATGATTATTATAAATATCCTATTCACTGACAAACACACACACGGGCACTCAATACAATCACATACACATATATAGACGGTTGTGGAAGAATAACGGAAACATTTTTCAATTCATTAACTTTTCGTAATTTTGCAAAAGGATCAGGACATGGGCAGAAAAGGATGCCGACTAAGAAAAACAACTATGATGTAGGTATTGAAAGCAAATAAGAAGAAGAAGAAAATTAACACAAGTGCTGCCCGGATAATGATAGAGGACCCCATAAATAACAATATTAATCAATGATGATGACATTCAATAGTGACTGTAGTCCTGCGGATGATGACAATGACGATGATGATCGGGATGGCTATGCCGATGCCAATGCCAATGGTGATGACCACTCAGACCGATGATGGCTGTGATGACACTATTGTGCCCGTTTTCTTTAGTCCCATCCACACAGTCAGTGGCCAAGTCCTTTAAACCCCTCTGCCTTTTTTTGTTTTTTTGTTTTTTTTTGTTAAAGCTCGCATATAAAATTTATTATTTTGGTAAAATATTTTTATGTTAACTGTATATAAAAATATTTGGCCCAACCCCCCTCGGGCGTCACAGTCATTCGTGATGTAGCGTCGGCACTATGGAGTGTCAGTCAGTGCACAACCGTTACGTGGATTGCATTTGCTTCATCACTGTTATTTATTGCATTTTATGGAGGCATCCTGCCCGTAGCAGTCGTTCGCATAAAATGCATATAAATACAACGATGTGAAAATGAAAACATATTGGATCGAAAACGAATCCTTTAAACTCTACTCTACATTTCATTCACAGCATGATATCCGAAAACCGGGAGCCATGAATGGCACTTAAGGGATGGCGTGATATTTGTATGGCTGGAGTTACTGAAAAGCACTGGCCTTTTGGAGGAAATGTTTTTTCTTATGCAATTATTGAGGCATGGCAAGGACTTCATCAGTTTATCAGTTTCTCAAATACAAGCTGATGAAGTGGATTTTTTTCTATTATTGACTAACACACTGGGGATGCCCCCTATAGCGATGGGAAGGGGAAAAGAGGGAGTAGTGTTTGTTGATAAGACTTGCAGGAAGATTATTCCACATACGAATGTTGAACGAATTTTCTCTAGAGTGAGTCGTGCGGCCATTCGACAATGAACGAATAAGCGATCCTGGATAGCCGCATAGTCTGGCTAAATATTCAGGGACCAGACGTCGGATATCTGACGAACAGATAACGTCAAAATATCTTTAGAACATCGACCAACACTCCGGCGATGCTGTAGGAAGACAATAGAGTTGGATATCCTACTCTCCCCTATCATCGCACCCATTCGCCTCTGTACACGGCCCAGAAGCTGCAAAAATATGTCATTGGAGCCCCTGCCCATATATGGGAGTTGTATTCCATTTCAAAAATCTCTAAATAGAATGTGACTGTGACTGAAATAAGGGAGGCTTTCGTAGGTAATCTGGAGTACCACGAGCACGAGTTTTGCTGTACAAAATTGATCTGAAACGATGAATGACATCCACCGCAGAAGGAAACCAAACATTAGCAATTAGGTGTTAAAGGGTGGCCAACATTCAGAAAACTGAACAAAATCTGTTTTTGTGTTTCAGCTGCCCCAAATGAAAAATGTCCAAAAAAAAACTAAGAACCTCCCAAAATAAAAAACTGATACAAAATAAAAAATTGGGGAATTTTTTATTTTCCATTTTTTTCATAATGAAAAATGGCCAAAAAAAACTAAGAATCTCCCAAAAAAAATCTGATACAAAATAAAAAATTGGGGAATTTTTTATTTTCCATTTTTTTCATAATGAAAAATGCCCAAAAAAAAACTAAAAAAATCTAATAAAAAATTGGGGAATTTTTTATTTTCCATTTCCAGTTATAATGAAAAATTACATTTAATTTGTTATTTTTGGGGCATATTTCTTACGAAAAATGGAATGGGAATTTTTTCATTTTTTTTTTTTTTTGGGATATTTTCATAACTTCGTATGGTTTCGCAGTAGCGCATTCCGTCAACTCAATTGTTGAAGGAAACCAAACATTAGCCATTAGGTGTTAAGGGTGGCCAACATTCAGGAAACTGAACAAAATCTGTTTTTGAGTTTCAGCTGCCCCAAATGAAAAATGCCCAAAAAAAAACTAAGAATCTCCCAAAAATAATTCTGATACAAAATAAAAAATTGTGGAATTTTTTATTTTCCATTTTGTTCATAATGAAAAATGACCAAAAAAAAAGGGTTTTTCCAAAAAAAAAAATCTGATTCAAATTAAAAATTTGGGGAAATTGGGGAATTTTTTATTTTCCATTTTTTTTTTCATAATGAAAAATTACATTTAATTTGTTATTTTTGGGGCATATTTCTTACGAAAAATGGACAATAAAAAATTTCCAATTTGTTTATACTTGGGGAATTTTTGCATTTTTTTTTTTGGGATATTTTCGTAACTTCGTATGGTTTCGCAGTAGCGCATTCCGTCAACCCAATTGTTGAAGGATCTTTTTTACGGTTTCTGGCCCGATCTCAGAAATTCTTGTCTCGATATTCGCTTTAAGGACCTGAATCGTTTGTTGGATTGTTGGTAAAGGGTCAAAAGTCAATAGTCAAAGAAGAAAAACTTCAACCGTGACAGCTACCGAGATACCGGGTGATTCAAGTAACACCTCTTCTTGGAGAACCCTTTATACACAGACTACACAGATTTCATGTTATAGGTCACCCATAATTCGTCACTGCCGACCATAATGGCACATCCACTTGTTTTTCACTTCATTTTTATTTGTATTTAATGATTGTATTGTGTATGCATTTTTCATAATGATTTATTATGAAAGTTGCTGTTGCCGTTCGTTTTTTTTGCAATCGTTTTTTCTTTTTTTTTCTTTTCTGAACAACAAAAAACAACGCAGCAACAAAGAATTTGAAACCGAATTCTACAACAAGCAGCACCAACACGAACAGCATCAACATCCGCCACACCAACAATTACGCATGGTTTATTACCATCGGTTGTTAAATGCAATTTTGGGAATTGTTATGAAATAATATTTGTGTTGATTACAGATAAATAAATTTCAATTAATTTTGTGTTCTTCATTGATGATGCAAAAAAACAACAACAACAAATAAGACGAACAATATGCAGTAGATCGTTTTCTCTCACCTTTTTGAAGTTTCGCGGGCAATTTAGATATCTCACACTACACTTGTTCTCTAGGACCATATTCGACTGTTGCTAGGGCCATGAACATTACGAAATTACCACTATTAAATTCTCACATCGGATAGTGTTTAAAAACCCAGGTTCAAGGCGCCCCGGTAGGCGAGTTGGTAGCGTGCTTGCCTATCAGCGTGGGGGTTGTGGGTTCGATTCCCACCAGAGGCTTTGGTCTGTCGCTGCAAAAATCTAAACATATGGTCTTTGTCACCCGGTTTACCCTTGGACCCAAAATTAGAATATAAATTTACTTTGTATTGTAATTAATAATAAATAAATAAAATAAAATACCCAGGTTCATATTCCACAAAAAAAAAAACATATTTTCACTTCGTAAATGGCCAAACTGAAATAACCAGCCTAATTTTGAAAAGCTGTTCAGTAGGAAATGGCACAGCTCGCTCGCTGGATGTATGAAATGAAAAGATCATCTTCTAGCCACACTACGTCTCTGCTGTTCAAGGAAACAGCAACTCTTCTAAAAACAGATGTCTGAACGTGAACAGGTTAAGCGAGCCACTCACAGCTGTAACATACACTGCTCTTTCAGTCCAAACTCCAAAACAATCAAGTCACTAGGAACACCTGGAGAAATGCTGTAAAGGTCGTAATGCCAAACAACAATACAACAAATCTCAAATCTAAATCACACAGTCAAACGCAGTGGTCAACCGCACAAACGTAAGTGGGCAAAAGACATCGCAACGGAAGGCACAAGAGCCAGCGGACAAAGGGGTGCAGCAAAAATCGGTACGATGCGAAAAAGCGCCAACAAACTACTCCAGATGCACGACGTTAGCACCAGAAATTTGCGACAGGAACAGCTGGATATGTGGAAAAAAATTCTACGACCCATATGCCCCTTTCGCCCTTGAAGATGCAGTGGCCATTTACATACTTGGACTGAGTCATTTCGACAACCGACGGATCCTTTTAAGATATCAAAAGCAGAAAGAAAAGCCCGTCAAACCGGAAATCTGCAAAACGTATAGGAAGACACGAGACGTCATCAACAGAGCTGCCTTCGATTGGAACCCTTAAGGCCAGACACGTGCTGGCAGACCTCTACATTAGGGTGTCAACAAAAAAAGAATGTTTTTTTTTCGAATTCCATATGGGCCCTTTTTTTAGAAGCATATGGGGTAAAGTATTTTTGATATTTTTTTAGATTTTTTGGAAAATGTTTAGAGGTGCCACACACCATTTTTTTTTTTTTTGGGTAAATTTCGGAGTTCGGTTTTCAAATTCCATAGAGACTGTTTTTGGGGAAGCCTATGGGTTAAAGAACTTCGGAATTTTTTTTTCTCATTTTTTCGAAAAAAAATTTTACTAAAAATTCGAGGTTTCTGATTTTTCCGTATTTCCGTAGCACAAGTTGGCCAATAAAAGGCATTTTCAAAGTCTGTGAGTCATCAGTTCAAAAGAACAATGTTCGAGCTTTAAGTTGATGTACAGGGTTTTCCAAACAAGAGGTGTGATTTTGGTATTCAAAGAAAGATTTTGAAGATTTTATTCTATGACATTTGACTTTGACTTTGAAGTAGAAACTACGCCACAGTTTCTACTCGTCAAATGTCAAACAATAAAAGCTTTAAAAGATACAGCTACCGAAATACCGGGTGATTCAAAATAACACCACTTGTTGGAAAACCATATATGATAAATTTTTTTTCGGACATTTTACACAAACTAAAAAAGAAACGTTACATTGCTTTTAAAACTTTCATGAAATTATAAAAAACTAATGATACAGTTTGAAAAATAAAAATTTTCTTTTTACTGTTGGCATTTCAAAGTTATGTCTCCAAACCGTTGTAGCCACAGATTCGATGCAGTTGTAAAACGATGTAAAATTTCATGAAAGCGTAAAAAACGAATGAGGCCGTTTGAAAGACGGTAAAAAGTAATTTAAAAAAAAATTTAACTTTACTCTTGTCGATTCAGAGTTATGGGTGTCAATCCATTGTAACAAGGGATTGAGCCAAAAAAAAATATTTATACCTTCGACACCCTACTGTACATACATGGAAAAGGCAGATGGGCTGGGTTAGTGATAGAGATTGTTTGAAATGGCTTTGTAAACAAAAAATCCAAGAAAAATTGACCACCGCTTTAAAATTCGCACTAAACTATCACTTTCGTGAGAAACCATTGGCTACTCGACAATCATGTGAGGGATTTCCCATCCCCCAGATGCATCCGTTTTGCTTTCTCAGCAATGAGGAATCCTCGCATGGTCATGTGCCTCCAGCTGCTGAGGCTGGTCCACTATCATGCAAGTCTTGCGTACAACTCAAAGACTACTGACATACGGTCAAGATTTCGAGCCGAAAAGACCAGTCACTGTCAAAATTCCATCTGATTCCAAAAGAAACCGCAGGATGGACTTTAATTTGTATAATCAACACCTCACGACACGAAATTAATATTTAGCAAATTTCAGATATGTCTACTGTACTAAAGGAACCAAAAACAAAAAAAAATCTCTTATCGTTCAGACGCTTTTTAGAGCCGCATTTCAGTTAATGACCACCGCTATCTTTAATAAACCTAATTGCCCGCGCTGGCTTTTTTTTTTTTTGCACTATTACAGTTTCTCAGTTCATGGTTTTGTGTTCTTGCGTTCGCTGTGTGTGTTCGTTTTTTGTTTGTTTCAGACACTCTATGCCATCTGTGTAATGATGTATGCATTTGTAATTGTCATGCTAATTAATGTCAGTCAGTCTGTCCGTGTGTCTGCCTGTCACATTCGGTTTGATTTGCGTGTGTTTTGCCACAGCAAAAAGTTAATGATGATGTTGGCAAGTACGTCCATAGCCGCCAACTCGACAGCTCACATCTTTCAACATCATCAATGTAGGGCCGGTTCACGTTTTTATTCACACACTCTCTCTCTCTCTCCCTTTGTCTGACTGTCTCTCTCTCTCTCTCTTGGTTTAATTGTTTTATTTCAATATAAAAATTGCTACTGAAAGTGAGGAGAAACCG